>CM064486.1:55322351-55339851 GCA_032716605.1 Paralithodes platypus | reverse complement strand
ATTAATTAATTAAGCTATCCAGTTTATTCTTGAAAGCCTACTGCTACTGAGCTGATCACTGTACAGTGTACTTTGCAATTTCTTTCACAAATATATAATTGTGTTCCAAATTATGCCCCAAACATACATGCCATTAAAAACGCACACACATATTCATGTAGACATGCATTTGCACATCCATATAACATTCGTAAACAAACATTTATTTACGCACATATATTGTATTTGCATTACTTTATATTACACTCACAAACATATTTATTTACACAAACACATGTAACTATCCACACATTGACGCACTTGTGCTTGTGAACGTCGTCAAGCTGTCTTATAGCACGTTATGCAAGTATCAATGACTTTAATTCTGTTTGATCATTATATCATAATGGTAACAGATATGTAGACAATAGACATGTGGAATGGGCTACCTAGCGACATTGTGGGATCATGAACGATAGAGAGTTTCAAAATAAAATTAGATAAACATATGAACGAGATGGGTTGGGTGTGAGAGGGATCTGCCTTGTGTGGGTCAATCGACTTTCTGCAGACTCCCATATGTTCTTATAAGATGGATACGTAAGAAGAAGAATATACACACATATATAACGGCTATATATGACGCCTAGTTAGATGTATAAATATGTAAGTGTGAGTGTGTGTGGCGTAGGGAGTTGAGTGTGGAATAGGTCTGTATATACAACAAGTAGGATTATAATTTAATAAAGTCCAACGTTTTTAATGATACTATAAATAATAATACAACGAATTTCGATTCAACAGTCTAATTGGCTGAATTATATGGCGATAAATACGAAAACACTTGAGGTGGTGTCCCGTAGCCTACCCAGTGTGGCTGGGCTGCGTGACACCCCTGGTGGTGTCCCGTAGCCACTTCGTTTCTTTTATCATAATCATCTTCGCCATTCCTTGCGTTTATTATTTTTCTCAAACTTGTTCTTGTCTATAATTATGCTCTTCATCTATCTCCTTCATTCCTCTCTCATATATCTATTTCCCGGTTTCATTTTGATTACTTACGGTTCGGATAATTCCTTGTATTGTTTCTATGATATCAATAATTACCTATTATTTAAGTATTTGGAGGAATTTTCTTCACAGCTCATAAAGAGAATATATACTGTATATAATTATGTTTAAAACAAAACAAACAAAAACAACTCTTCTTTGGACGTGCAGGTATAGTAATATTTTCCAGGCAATGTAAATTACCATTCATGATTATGTTATGTAAATTACCATTCATGATTATGTTTCTCCCAGTTTCTGTTTCGATGCTTTGACTTATTTATTAGAATTTCATATTTTGCTTTAATTGTTCAAGAACAATTCCTTAAATTGTTCTCTCTATTTTTATATTTCTGTTGACCAAATATTTGTTCTTCTTATGCTTCAGTTGCATACCTCTATCACTATTGATTTATTTGTGTTATACTTGTGTTGTATTTGTGTTGTACTCGGTGTAATAGATTTGTATCATCTCGAATCCATTTATTCATACATCTTGACATTAATTTTGTTTAATCAACCCCAATACCTTTCCATCATCCATCTCTGTATCTTAATACAATATTTTTCTTTATATTTTCGCTCTCATTAGCTCTGCAAAAGTCAGGTGCAGAGGCAATGTGATCATCAAAGTATATGTGTCTGTTTGTCCATATGATTATTATCAAGAAGTTTCAAAATCCTATCCACGGACTCGAACTAATGTGCCCGCATCTTCTTCATGACACGATCTGTCTAGTTGTATTTCTTCCCCCCCCCCCCTCTTTCTCTCTTCTCTCTCTTTCTCAACCAGAGCATTTGACTATAGATACGAACATTCTTTAACAATTACACTTGGATATTATTTGTCAGTTAAGGTTATATAACAGTCTTGAGCACCATTAAGGTTATATAACAGTCTTGAGCACCATTAAGGTTATATAACAGTCTTGAGCACCATTAAGGTAATATAACAGTCTTGAGCACCATTAAGGTTATATAACAGTCTTGAGCACCATTAAGGTTATATAACAGTCTTGAGCACCATTAAGGTTATATAACAGTCTTGAGCACCATTAAGGTTATATAACAGTCTTGAGCACCATTAAGGTTATATAACAGTCTTGAGCACCATTAAGGTTATATAACAGTCTTGAGCACCATTAAGGTTATATAACAGTCTTGAGCACCATTAAGGTTATATAACAGTCTTGAGCACCATTAAGGTTATATAACAGTCTTGAGCACCATTAAGGTTATATAACAGTCTTGAGCACCATTAAGGTTATATAACAGTCTTGAGCACCATTAAGGTTATATAACAGTCTTGAGCACCATTAAGGTTATATAACAGTCTTGAGCACCATTAAGGTTATATAACAGTCTTGAGCACCATTAAGGTTATATAACAGTCTTGAGCACCATTAAGGTTATATAACAGTCTTGAGCACCATTAAGGTTATATAACAGTCTTGAGCACCATTAAGGTTATATAACAGTCTTGAGCACCATTAAGGTTATATAACAGTCTTGAGCACCATTAAGGTTATATAACAGTCTTGAGCACCATTAAGGTTATATAACAGTCTTGAGCACCATTAAGGTTATATAACAGTCTTGAGCACCATTAAGGTTATATAACAGTCTTGAGCACCATTAAGGTTATATAACAGTCTTGAGCACCATTAAGGTTATATAACAGTCTTGAGCACCATTAAGGTTATATAACAGTCTTGAGCACCATTAAGGTTATATAACAGTCTTGAGCACCATTAAGGTTATATAACAGTCTTGAGCACCATTAAGGTTATATAACAGTCTTGAGCACCATTAAGGTTATATAACAGTCTTGAGCACCATTAAGGTTATATAACAGTCTTGAGCACCATTAAGGTTATATAACAGTCTTGAGCACCATTAAGGTTATATAACAGTCTTGAGCACCATTAAGGTTATATAACAGTCTTGAGCACCATTAAGGTTATATAACAGTCTTGAGCACCATTAAGGTTATATAACAGTCTTGAGCACCATTAAGGTTATATAACAGTCTTGAGCACCATTAAGGTTATATAACAGTCTTGAGCACCATTAAGGTTATATAACAGTCTTGAGCACCATTAAGGTTATATAACAGTCTTGAGCACCATTAAGGTTATATAACAGTCTTGAGCACCATTAAGGTTATATAACAGTCTTGAGCACCATTAAGGTTATATAACAGTCTTGAGCACCATTAAGGTTATATAACAGTCTTGAGCACCATTAAGGTTATATAACAGTCTTGAGCACCATTAAGGTTATATAACAGTCTTGAGCACCATTAAGGTTATATAACAGTCTTGAGCACCATTAAGGTTATATAACAGTCTTGAGCACCATTAAGGTTATATAACAGTCTTGAGCACCATTAAGGTTATATAACAGTCTTGAGCACCATTAAGGTTATATAACAGTCTTGAGCACCATTAAGGTTATATAACAGTCTTGAGCACCATTAAGGTTATATAACAGTCTTGAGCACCATTAAGGTTATATAACAGTCTTGAGCACCATTAAGGTTATATAACAGTCTTGAGCACCATTAAGGTTATATAACAGTCTTGAGCACCATTAAGGTTATATAACAGTCTTGAGCACCATTAAGGTTATATAACAGTCTTGAGCACCATTAAGGTTATATAACAGTCTTGAGCACCATTAAGGTTATATAACAGTCTTGAGCACCATTAAGGTTATATAACAGTCTTGAGCACCATTAAGGTTATATAACAGTCTTGAGCACCATTAAGGTTATATAACAGTCTTGAGCACCATTAAGGTTATATAACAGTCTTGAGCACCATTAAGGTTATATAACAGTCTTGAGCACCATTAAGGTTATATAACAGTCTTGAGCACCATTAAGGTTATATAACAGTCTTGAGCACCATTAAGGTTATATAACAGTCTTGAGCACCATTAAGGTTATATAACAGTCTTGAGCACCATTAAGGTTATATAACAGTCTTGAGCACCATTAAGGTTATATAACAGTCTTGAGCACCATTAAGGTTATATAACAGTCTTGAGCACCATTAAGGTTATATAACAGTCTTGAGCACCATTAAGGTTATATAACAGTCTTGAGCACCATTAAGGTTATATAACAGTCTTGAGCACCATTAAGGTTATATAACAGTCTTGAGCACCATTAAGGTTATATAACAGTCTTGAGCACCATTAAGGTTATATAACAGTCTTGAGCACCATTAAGGTTATATAACAGTCTTGAGCACCATTAAGGTTATATAACAGTCTTGAGCACCATTAAGGTTATATAACAGTCTTGAGCACCATTAAGGTTATATAACAGTCTTGAGCACCATTAAGGTTATATAACAGTCTTGAGCACCATTAAGGTTATATAACAGTCTTGAGCACCATTAAGGTAATATAACAGTCTTGAGCACCATTAAGGTTATATAACAGTCTTGAGCACCATTAAGGTTATATAACAGTCTTGAGCACCATTAAGGTTATATAACAGTCTTGAGCACCATTAAGGTAATATAACAGTCTTGAGCACCATTAAGGTTATATAACAGTCTTGAGCACCATTAAGGTTATATAACAGTCTTGAGCACCATTAAGGTTACGTAACATCCATTTGAATCTAGTACCATAATGAATCGAAATATCTATTCTGTATACCAATATCCAATACAATTGCACGATATCATACTTTTAGTTTGCTTACCAATGGGGGACTTTAACAACATTAAAAACCACCAGATGTCACCAGCATCGCCCCATACCTACTAACAGGTATACAAAGTTTTTACTTTTGGTATCGGGCATCCAAAAATATAAATGCCAATGTTTTTACAATGAGAATGTAGGTATAAGGACGACTGGGGGGACGAGTCATAATTCTCAACCTCGCGTTAATCTACTGTAGTGTGACAAATGTGGGTAATCCAAAGTTTCCAATAAAGATGTCTCGTCTTCCAAGTCATCGTCATTATAAAAAGTAAGGGAATTATAATCTTGTGAATTCATTAAATGTAAATTCTAGGAATGAAACCTATTCAAACTACAATGTCCATTGGGATCTGCTTTGTTTTAGGGGTATGATAGTGAAGAATTGTCATCAATGTGTCCTAGCAACATAGAAATATAGCTTATCTAATTTATTTTATGTGGCGAGAACTGGCGTGTTTACCATGACGTCACTATAGTCAATGGCGGGAACACCCAACATGGGAAATGGGGGAATCTGTGATCTTTTTGATGTAAGAAACTTATAAATTGTATGAATGTTTACAGCTCAACATTTGGCTTCATTATTGTCTGGTCAAGGGACTGCGATATATAAATTTTAACAGAAAACGATACTATCATTAAGAAATAGGCCTTACAAGCGACCTCCCTTGACTCTGGACCAAGAAAAACACTCAAAAACACTGCCTGTGTGTTTATTGTTGGCGAGATTGGGAGGTTTGACGACCTCCCTTATAACCAAATAAGGAAAACCTCTTATTTGGTAGCAGTCTCGGAGTATCCAACGTAGGGCTTATGATCTCAGCCGCTACCACAGCGGGCCGATTTATCGGTACTCACGCGAAGTAACCAAATAATCTCTAGAGTTGCACCTCAATTCCCTACTAGGCACGTTGTACACACTCTGAGACGACTAAGAAGGAAGAGAAAGCGAAGGAGAGAAAGAATTGTTATAGTTACCCATTTAATCTAGCTGCTCTCCTCTAAGCCATGCTCCATGTTCTATGAGCCTGCGCCAGGACCTGCCAAAGTATCGAGGTATCAAGTAATCAGTTTAGATAGGATGGGCAGGGGATCGGCATGAGGCCGGGATACTCTGTCGTTGGATACTCCGAGACTGCTACCAAATAAGAGGTTTTCCTTATTTGGTTATAAGGGAGGTCGTCAAACCTCCCAATTTAGTAGCAGTCTTTACGTTTCCAACGTAGGGCTTGAATCCCAAATTGGAGGTGGACACCCAAGAAACCTTAAAAACCCCAAGCCTTAGCAAAAGTAGATGACCAAGAAAAGACACAAATAAACAAATCAGTGTATAGGAAAAAGAGCGTAACAGTACGGTGCATATTAAGAAAGTACATGTTACAAGTGTATCAGTCTAGGGTCTAAAATGCATAAGTAGGTAAAGGAAGAGGTCATATCGACCTTGGAATGGCACACCAACATGGGAAAGGTGAAGTCAATTGTAAAGTAGTACAATAACAAACAGCACGGCACAGCATGTGGATGACCTCCGAAGACACTCTTATGTACAAGACATGGGTATGAGGCATAGGCATACCAATACAAAAACCCGTAGACAGTATAGTCCGAATGTAATAAACCTGAAGAGTTACATCCGTAACACTAAACAGACAGTACTGTTCAGACAAGTATTGAAAGAGAAAGTCTTTGTACAAGCATACAAAATCCCCCCCCCCCCCTGTTGTAGGGAAAGGAAGAAAATACAGTATGGGAGGAAGAGACACAAGAGACGGTGGACGTCACCACATGAAACTCTGTAGTTACACAACATGGGTAGGAGGCAGAAGCATACCAACACAAAACCCGTAGACAGTGGAGTCAGAAAGTAAAAACTGGAAGAGCGAAATCCTAAAGTGAAGCCAAGTGGAAAGTATTCACAAAAACACAAGGCACGGCATAGCAGGCAGACACCATCAGATGACACTCTGGAGGTACATGACATGGGTAGGGAGGCATAAGTATACCAACACAGAACCCGGAGACAGTGGAGTCAGAACGGAAAAAGTGTAAGAGCGAAAACCTTAAGTGAAGGCAGGTGTTAAGTGTTTACAAAACAAAATGGCACGGTATAGCCGGCTGACGACATCATCTTACATTCATCATGCACATGACATGGGTATGCGGCATAAGCATACCAAGGTAAAACCCGTAGACAGTGTAGTCATAATGTAAAAACTGTAAGAGCGACATCCTCCATACCAAACAGACATGTATTGAAAGAAAGGCTTTGTACAAGCATACAAAAAAGACCCCCCCCCCCTTTGTCAGGGAAAGGAAGAAAATACAGTATGGGACGAAGACAGCAGGATGGACGACGAAGCAGGGGACACGTTGATTGAACGCGACCCAAGGCATATGAAGCCTGGCCGTGGGCATGGAGAGGTATGTGCACACCGAAGCCCGTCCCGGCACAGTGGCACACACAGAAGCAAACAGGGCGTGAATCTGGCATAGCAGAAGTTCCATACGAGTCTACAAAACGAACAGAAGGGGTCAAAGTGACGAACCCGAGGGAAGGGGCCCTGGCTATGGTTTGGAGCCGGACGGAGCCTAAAGCAGGTCTTCAGAAAGGTGACACCCCTTGTGAGGGAGCACCAGCCCCGTCAAGGCCTCTAAGGGTACCCCAAGAGCGGTCAGGCGGCCTCGAAAGATGTAGGACCGTACATGTCGGCGAGTGTCCCAAACCAGTGATGAAGGGAACGGAACACAAACGCAACCGAGGGAGCTGTGTGCTCACTACCCAGCGTCATGGAGCCAGTTAGGGAACCCAATCCAAGATGACTGAAGCCCTCCACGGAGACATCAGCCAGCGCCGATGAAGCATATCAGCCAAGCCGAGGTCAAAAGGCGGCAACCACCCAGCCACACAAACATTTATGACACAAATGCCATCAAGGTCCCTAGGGCCCCAATCCGGCCCAAGAGGAAGCCGGAGACAGGGAGGGAAACGGAACACGGACACCATTGTTTCAGCCGTTTGGCAACACACTTGCGGCGGCAACAGTGTTTACATGTTGGAGCAGCGGTGGGGCAGAACTTTAGTGTTCCATAGGCCAATCGTCTAACCGACAGGAGAGTCTTGTGAAGGTGCAGTCTCTTTGGAACACTGTTAAGGCTGGTGTGGTAACCGAGACTGCAGGTGCAAGTGCAGCAGGGGGACTCCGGCGAGTCGTGCTGAGGCACGGTTAGCACCACAACAACATCATCCACAGTGACGACTGGGCGGGGCAGTGGTGAGGTGGGACTTGATCGTCCTACAGTACACTCCAACTACCGAAAAGCAACCCGTCTGATCCGTTACAATGCATGTGAACGGACAAATGACGGGAACCCAGTACACGTATGTATAGCGGAGCGTACCAAGCACGGGCCGGCCACATGGGCGTGATCAACCAAACCCCGCGCCAGAAAAATCCCAGCCTGTGGAGGACGTAGCACATGAGGAGGGCGACGGGCGGAGGCAATGTGGACACCGACTGTCACCCACCCCAGTCCGTGCCAAAGGCATCAGCGGATAAGAAGACTAACCGAAAGGCCACCGACAAGCCCGCCAGGGCAAGACAACGATCCCGCAGGAAGAAGAACGGTACCAACAGGATCATGGCCCGGACGCGAAAGCGAAAAGCCCTGACCACTTGCCGTGGCGGCGAAGACCCATGTTAGATCTGGAGCCCCACCCCCTTCACACGACGCATCTGTGGCTATCCAGACGGTCGGCGGGGGAGCAGGCCAGGGCACCGCTGTCGCGAGCGAGCCCCGAGCGACCCAGTGTGATAGTCTCGTATGTAGCAAGCACGGTACCGGCCACAGCCAGTAAAGGGGGGGGGGGGGGGGGCGATACAGGGAAGTGTTAGGGGACCAGTAGAACAAGGTAGTCGAGTCCGAGCTGGCCTAAAGGCACGGTCAGTGCCGCCCAAGGTAAAGATTCCAGCCGGGAAAACACCCAGAACATGTTCGTGAACGAGAACGGGCAGAACACGACAAGTGTCGACGTGGACACCCGACCCGGGGGAACAGGAGCACAGTGGAGGTTCCATGGCTCCCAGTGTGAAGGTGGGAGGACTGCCATGTGAAATAGCGATGGCTTGTGACACGGACGACTACAGCGAGCGTGTCCAGGACACAATGTGTGGAGATGTTATCGCGACGGCACCTCCCCCATACATGGACCGGAGTACCTGGGCCACCTCCTGAGACACTGCGTCGATGACGGGGAGGGCGCCCGAGAGGAGGTTGAGACCTCCACCTCCCGGCCAGACCCTTCTATACCCCGTCGTGCCCACAACCGGCGTGGCTAGCGCAGGAAGTGGGGGCGGGAGAAGCCGGTGCGGGCGCTTTGCGTCAGGCCCACCACCAAGTCAATGAGACGGCCGGTTGAGGGGAGAGGGTATGGGCCAGGAGGAGCTACGCGTTGTGCGGAGCAAAGCCTCCCTTAAGTTGTCATGGAGAAAGGAACTACCATGGCCAAACCCCCGTCCACCTGGCCGTCCTGACGAAAACGGAGAGCGGGCCTCACGCTCCGGCCTGTCCCCCTCCCGTCCGAGCAAGGCAGCGGAGGACAAGGGTCCCGGAACTTGCCAGCATAGTCCACCCACAGGACGGAACGGCAAACCGGGTACGAACGGCCACGGGAGGAGCGTATACAACGCCCCCCGCGGCCCGTCCCATAGCCCAAGCCCCTGGACTCCTTGCCGGCGATGGACCACCACTCGCATGGTTGGAGGAGGACGACGAGGGCTTCGCCACGACCTCCCATTGTGCGGAGCATGTGTCGCTTAGCACAAGCAAGAAAGCCTCCTGCCAAGCCACCCCCAGGAACGTCAGTCCCGGACTTAAAAGGGCCGGCAGGAGGAGGTGGCTGTGTACGTCGGCAGGGGCTGACGAGTAGAGAAACCATCCGAACCAGTCGACGGCAATGTGTGGCGAACGTCCTGGACCGGGCAGGAAAAGCGAATGCAACGTAGGGCTGAAGGACCCAGTGAAGTCCGAGGAGCGGAGCAGCAGGCCAGACACAAAAGTGGAGGCCACGGTGGGGATGGACGGTAAAAGGTCAATGAAGAAAGGAGGGAATCCAAGACACACAGGACCAACGCCACGTGAGCGGAGGCCTGGGACCTGTCAGCGAGGCTCTGTGGCGATCTAGGAGCAAGAGGCCACCTGTGGAGCAGATTCGAGGCACAGAAGGAAATTAACAGAGGACACATCAAGGGGGGGAAACCCAGCTAAGCAGCCATTCCCTGGGTGCATATGAATGCAAAGGGCATAAAGAACCAGAGGAAAAAGACACGTGGCCGATTCCTGGTGACAGATACAGGGTACAGGGTACATCCAAGACATTGAAACCCACCTGTGGAGCGAGGTTCTATAGAAAGAGGAAGAGGCAGATGACACCCTGCCTGTTTGGCGGAAAACATGTGTAAACACAACGCGGAGTCAAGGACGAACCCCCCTGGCAGTAAAAAGTCAAGTGGGAGCTACCCGACACCTAAGTGGTACAAATAGGAGGGGGAATCCAAGACACATAGGACAATCGCCATGCGAGCAGAGTCCTGGGACTAGGCAACAGGTCCCTGACTCCACCCAGTACACTAGAAGGCCGCCTGTAGGGCGGAAACGAAGCACAGGAGGACACAGAGGATAGGAAATCAGCCAAGTAGCCATATCCAGGACCATATGTACATTCAAACTGAGACAGGGCACCAACTCCATCAATAACCGAGAAAAAAGGCGATGTGGCCGATTCCCAGATACAGATATACAGGGTACATCAAAAAGTAGAAAATTTGCTTGTATAGCGGAATTCTAGAAAAGATGAAGAGCCAGAGGACACCAGGAGATCCTCGCCTGTGAGGCGATCTAGGCCCGTTGGCCTTCCTCCGAAGCAGGGTGCGTCCAGGAGGTGAAGGGCGGAGAGAAACTTCACATCGGCGGGGGTCGTAGACATCCTTGGTGTAGCAGGCCGTGCGGAGGCAGCACCCCCGACGGTCCAGCATGGCCGACTGAAAGCATGTCAGGCGGAAGCAGGGAGGAGCCGTCAGTACGGCACCGAAAAATGGGGGGGAGCGGCACACACCAGTGGAGGTGAGACAGGGGAAAAGTATGAGGCAGTAGAGCCAAAATAGCAGTTGAAACCCAAGTAAGACAATATCCAGGAAGACGCCAAGTAGTAAGGAGACACCCACACAGTAGACCCCAAACACCAGGGCTGGGACAAGCCCATTTGGCAAGACCCAACCCTGGTAAACAGGTCCAAGTCCTTTGGGGAAAAAAGACCCCACCCAAAATACCTGAGAACCCTCCGGGAGAGTGGAGGGAGGAGGGGGCGAAGCGGTGTAGGTTTCGCCGAAAGGAGAGCGGGCACCAGCAGGAAGGAAAAAGGTCAAGTGTGAGCAACCCAACAGTACCCTATTAGTGGAAATAGGGAAGGGGAGGGAATCCAATACACACAGGACAATCGCCACTTTGGGTCGAGTCCTAGGACGTTTCAGGAGGTCCTTGGGGCCACCTAGTATACTAGGAGGCCGCCTGTAGGGCGGAAACTAGATACCGAAGGAGGACACAAGGGAGAGGAAACAGCCAAGCAGCCGTTGTCCAAGGAGTCCTGTCCAGGTACAATGAAAAAAGGTGGCAGAACAGGGCGCTGAAAACCAAGTCAAGTGAAAAAGCTATGTGGCCTAGGCCTTGACAAGGCATAGGGTATGACATGTCGGCCGAGAGCAGGGAGGAGCCGGCATCACAGCACTGAAAAATGGGGGCAGCATTACCCACCAGTGGAGGTGAGACAGGCAATATGAGGCAGTATAGCCAAATCAGCATGTAATACTCAGTAAGACAATATCCAGTAAGAAGCTAAGTAGCAAGTATAACAGGAAAGTCAAATAAAAACCACCCACACCGGAGACCCTCAACACCAGGGCTGGGACAAGCCCCTTAGCGAGGCCCAACCCTGGGAACAGGTCCATACCAAATTTTGGGGAAATTTGTCCCATCCGAAATACCTGAGAACCCTCTGTGAGAGCGGAGGGAGGAGGTGGCGAAGTGGCGGTGGCGTAGGGACAGCCGGCAGTAGAGCGGGCACCAGCTGGAAGGAAAAGGTCAAGTGTGAGCAACCCAACAGTACCCTATAAGTTTAAATAGGGGCGGGGAGGGAATCCAAAACACACAGGACATCGCCACTTTGGGTCGAGTCCTAGGACTTTTCAGGTGGTCCTTGGGTCCACCCAGTATACAAGGAGGCCGCCTGTAGGGCAGGAACCAGGTACAGAAGGAGGACACAAGGAACAGGACATAAGGGATAGGAAAACAGCCAATCAGCCATTGTCCAAGGAGCCCTGTCCAGGTACATGAAATAGGGGGCAGAACAGGGCGCATAAAACAAGTCAAGTGAAAAAGCTATGTGGCCTAGGCCTTGACAAGGTACAGGGCACATCAAAAAGATAAAGGCGCTTGTAGGGCGGATTTAAAAAGATGAAGGAGCTGAGGACACCAGAAGACCCTTGCCTGTGTGGCAAAAAAACGTGAGTAAACACGAAAATCAAGTCAACTTGTCTAAGCATATCCTCCCTGTGAGCGGGGCCCCTATCGCGTACAGTTTCCAGACATCCCCCCCCCCCCCTTATTGTGATCAAGTAACCACAGGCAGGGGAAGAACAGAAACATGTAAAATGTAAGAAAAATAAGAATTTAACCGAGAGCTACGAGACCGAGACCTCCCATTCAGTTGAGACAAAAGGAAGTCAGAAGGAAGGGACCTGTGTGGACCATTCCAACGGCGGGCACCTCAAGGCAAAAACCCGATTAGCTTAAACACACAATATAATGAGAATTTTAACAAGAGCGTAGAAGACCAACCAGCAAGTCAGTTGAGACAAGAGGAAAACAGAAGGACAGGACTGTGTGGCCCAATCCGACGGTGGTCCGCTCAAGTTAAAAAACAGGCCTAGCCTAGTTAAACAATTCACATAAAAGAGAAAACACTAGGGCAGCGTCAATCCCTGAGTGAAAAAACCTAGTAACAAAGCTAAACACTGCCCGAGAAGCCCCACAATTACGTTAAATTAATAAAATAAAAGGAGGATAGCCTAGGGTTTGACCGACATTTTCACCAGAACCACGTATCCACGAGCCAAGTAGGCCCGGGGAAACGAAAAGGAACTGACAAAAGCGTGAACCAGGCGAACGAAATACAAGACCACCAACTATGGACAGGTTTAATAAACAAGTCAGAAGGGCTAAAGGTCAGTTGAGACCAAAGCAGCATGTTTGTGAGAGAATAAAGGCTGTGTGGCCTATGTTCACACAAAAGCAGAATCCAGAGAAACCTCATGCTCAAGTCTTGTAAAACATCGACACGTAGTCATATGAAAAAACAATAAAATAAAAAGTCACAAAGGGAAAGAAACACAATGCATCCCGCGAGAAGCATCTCCCCCCCCAAGTTACGTTAAGGGTAGTTAAAGTGAACATGAACCCGAAAAGCGAGGGTAGAATCGACACACAACGACCGCTACGCGGCGTCGCGGACCAAACACCCCCGAAGAAAACAAATAAATAAACACGTCTCCAGCACTACGCGCACACCCATTAAACACGCCATAAATCCGTATAAAGTGCTGCCTACATCACTGAACATCCTTCTAAAACCTCAACAGCCTGAAAAGGCTCACACTCACTAATAGTTGAAGCGAAGGGGACGCAAAGCAGATACTCGTGAAGCACAGACAAGAAAGGCGTGTGACATCGACGGTGGGCGCGAAGTGACTGATACTTTGGCAGGTCCTGGTGCAGGCTCATAGAACATGGAGCATGGCTTAGAGGAGAGCAGCTAGATTAAATGGGTAACTATAACAATTCTTTCTCTCCTTCGCTTTTTCTTCCTTCTTAGTCGTCTCGGAGTGTGTACAACGTGCCTAGTAGTGAATTGAGGTGCAACTCTAGAGATTATTTGGTTACTTCGCGTGAGTACCGATAAATCGGCCCGCTGTGGTAGCGGCTGAGATCATAAGCCCTACGTTGGAAACGTAGAGACTGCTACTAAATTGGATTATTTCTTGATGTGCACCACATCTTCAGGACCTTATTCGATGTTTTGCAGAGCTTGAGTATTGAATTGAAAGGTACTAATTAAGAAAAACAGACCTGTCCACGATTGTGTGTGGTGGAGGCAAATATCCAATGTTACATAATATGTCGTCACGTGAATCAGCTGTAACTCTCCCAACTGACGGCCGAGGATGCCAAAGGCGTTTTATACAAATTGTTTTCTTCTGGAGTTTAATGGAATTATATCGATGTTGCCCTTATACATATTACAGTACATTCATGCCAAGTTATGACCCGGTAATAAACTATGTTTTTCCTTTCATCCCTGTAGTTCACCTTTAAGATTGAAAATGACAAAATCGAACCGTGGCATTGGCAATATTCTAAATATCTATCCTATTTCTATTGTTTCCTGGTAATATTTTACCTTACACATACATATTATTAGAGACAAAAGAGGCTTGCATCTGCCGAGTAGTAGTGTTGCATAGATAATTGTCCATTTAAACGATAAATATAGGCCTACCTGTAAGTTGTGGTGGTGAAGCTGATGTGTGGTTGGTGGTGGTGGTGGTGGTAGAGGGGAGGGTCTACATCATCAGACCACACCCATGGTAACACACACGCACACACGAACGCGCACGCACAGATTCTGTTAATAAAATATACACATTGACAGCTTTAATGGGTCCATGTTAACTGGGTTATAGTAGTAGGCGGACTGGTGTATATGTAAAGGGGGGCACAGGCTAAATGAATATATATATATATATTGTTACGGCCCTACAGTGTTGAACCCAAGAGATTAAAATTCAAACACCGGGAACAACGTCATGCAATTACGATCAGAAGACAAGAAGGGTTATTGTCATAAATAATGAAGAAGGATGATATCAAACACCACTAATTTTCGTAATAATTATATTACTATTAACTAGGGAAAACGAACAGGTTGATAAGCACAATAATTCAGTTAATCAAGGCAAAGATCTTTGATATAAACGTCAGAAGAAAACACCTGAGTAGCAATGAATAATAGTTGACTAAGCACCGAATGAAAGCTTCGAGTAAATGCACTCGTTACAAGGAATGAACACACAAAAAGAAAATTTGAAGACAAACGGTTAATTAACACTAAGCACACTGAAAGTAAACTGAATCACAACTCAATTACAGACCGACATAATAATGATACTATATAATGTCACCACGGAGTGACACACAAACTCCACTTCACTGACATTTAACTAACATTGATTGACAAGCTACCGTGCTCAGATAATTATCGCCAGATAACACTCCGACGACGTGTGCACTCAAGAACACGAATCAGTGTTCGTTACACAACACTTAACCCCACCAAATACATAGAACCCCACACAACACTAGGGCTCGTTACACATACATAATAACGTACATAACTACATATGCTGTCTCATCTCCCCTTCAAAGGACATCAAACAGTGCACTCACTTACTTGTCCTAACTCACAAAACGGGAGACAGCAAATCACGAACACAGAAGGGTGATCCCAGACCGGACTGGGGGGAGCTCTTCTCCACCACCGTCCTCTGGAACACTCGTGCACACACTAACTCTATAACTCTTACCTCCTAACCGACATCTCCTTCCTAAGCCCTAACTTTCGGCAAGAAAATGGAGTCACACTAGTCTTATAACAGAGTCACACGGGGACTCCTGATAAGGACTTCTCATGTCGTGGGAAGCATACATTTTCTCAGGCCTCCATGGTCCACGTGTGTAGGTAGGTGGACATTCTCACGGGTCGTTCTGTTGTTGCCTACCCGACACCTGTCTTGTTTGTCTGGGTAAATTAATGCCCCTTTCCCACTGGTGAGACAACTCACGATTTTCGTCGCCGATGACTTCTTTTTGACAAATTCGCAAGAATACGTGCGACGTTCCAGATGACAAATTATACTCGGCGACATTATCGGGGAAGTGAGCGATGTTTTCAAAAATCTCTTGCGAGATCATGCGAGGATGAAAGAATACTCGCCGTATGTTCTGCGACGTCTTCGGCGATCCAAGCGATGGTTCGTCGTTTACTTCGGGGAGGTGATAAGAGTATTTTTTTAAAGCACAAATTCTTGCGATGAATGAACGATTCATCTCATCGTCGATCATCGACGTTGGCATCGCACATACGTCGGCGAGATCAGCGAGATCGGCGAGGTGTGCGCAGCTGAGCGAATGTAACTTGAATGTGCTAATTGCAGAGTGGAATTAGCATATCACGCCAATCTAATGGGCCGAACGTCATAAAATATGAAAACTAATGGGGTTAACCATGAGGAAGAAAGGGGACCAGAAAAACGACCCATCTCCCCTTAATTCGGAGGTTGGCAATGCTTCGCCGGAGAAATTTTTCTATCAAATAATGTACAAATTTAGCTTGCTCTCAAAACAAAAAATATATATGTTGGCTCGCTACCGCTCACCAGGAAAATATTGAAACCTGGATGGGGGTAAACGTCTTAAAACAGTAGGCTGAACGGGGCCGAACGGATACAAGGCAAAGAGAGAGGGAGAGAAATAGAAAAAAAAAAAAACGAGGAGAGAGAGAGAGAAAGAGTAAACTAAAAAAAGCGAGGTGGGCTCAATTGTTAAGCCGTCACTCACGCAAACATTGAGCCCACCTGCTGTTTGTTGTTTTCTCTTTCTCTCCCTCTCTCCTCGTTTTTTATTTTTTTTTCTATTTATCTCCCTGTCTTTGCCTTGTATCCGTTCGGCCCCATTCAGCATACTGTTTTAAGACGTTTATCCCCATCGAGGTGTCGATTTCTTCCTGGCGAGCGATAGGGAGCCAGCATTGTATGGAGAAATCCGGCTTCGCCGGAGAAATTTTTCTATGGAAAAATTTACAAATTTAGCTTACTCTCAAAACAAAAATATATATATATGTCCGCTGAACATGATGGCGGTGTTTAGATTATTCTATCATCATTATTGGATTTTATAGAAATAAATCTATAACGATAGTTTTTCGCTCTTATAGAATCCATTCCGCAGCAAAATATTAACTCTGTCTGTTTTCACCAATAATAAGTTTTTTTTATATAGTTTTGTTTTCATGAACGGCAAGAGGAAAGGTTATTCTATAAGATTTCATCAACAACAACAACAAAAATAACAATATGTGGAATTTCACCGTAGGTGAAGGCATATCATCAGTCCGCCCGTATTTGCCCTAACTCTCAGTCGGTTTTCACCCATAATAATTGTTTTTTATATAGTTTTGTTTTCATGAACGGCAAGAGGAAAGGTTATTCTATAAGATTTCATCAACAACAACAACAAAAATAACAATATGTGAAATTTCACCGTAGGTGAAAGATATCTCACTATAGGCCTAATATTTGTTTTTTACCCACCTCTCCGAAGTTGCTCTTTGGCCTCGGCAGGTGTGTCTTGAGCATTCCGCGACGTCACAAGGCCCTTCGATGCCTCGTGCGGAGCATACCCCTAGCTCTCTGCGAGTATTCGTGCGCACGTCGACGACTTATCGACTAGGAAATCGCCGATGATCGTCGATGTTCTCGGAACATCCGAGAGCATCGGCGATCCGTCGTGCGACGTTTAGGAACATTTCAACGATTTTTTCGTTCGACAAACTCCGCGATGTCTCGCCGATGTCGCAGATGAT
>CM064486.1:54922351-55317351 GCA_032716605.1 Paralithodes platypus | reverse complement strand
GTTTGATTCCCGAAGGGAAGTAGAGAAAACCTAATATTTAGTAGGGCCCCGTAATCATTGACTACTTCGCCTATTAACTCCCTCCGTCATATTATGTTCCAATAAGTCCGAGGAGGCGGACGACACTTTATTATTGTCACTGTACCCCACTACTGTAAAACCCTCACTGCGGGACTGTTAGAAGTTGGAGAAACTTGGGGTTGCCACCAATCGACAGATTTTCATCTAACTTACCTAACTTACTGAGCTCAATATGACGCTAGAGCATCATATAACTTATTAGAGAGCTATTAAGATAAGTTCATATGACGCTCTAGCGTCATATGAGTCGGAGGGAGTTAATAATAATATTCTCCGTTCAACATCCTGCGCCAGAATTTTGAATAGCCCGCGCGGAAGTATCATGGAGTACTCGTCATAAGTCTATCTATCTATCTATCTATCTATTGCCTGACGCCGTGATCCCCGAAGGGGTGGTCATAAGTGCACGCCTAATTCCCTTATGGGATCGTCATTTTGATCGGGTACCCTACAGAAAAAATCTCCGTAAATTATAAAATATAAAAAAATAACTTAATATCTGTTATCATATAACTTGCCATATGCGTGGATTTCTCATGTTTTGCTTCCCCAACACCAGGCCCTCTAGCGGCCATCGTCTTCCTTCACTGATATACCAAGAATAAACTATAGAAATCAACGAATGGGAAGTGGGATGGTCGGGAGGGACAGTGTCGTCAATGATTACGGGGCCCTACTAAATATTAGGTTTTCTCTACTTCCCTTCAGGAATCAAACCTACAATTTAATAGGGCCCCTTCATCATTGACGACTTCGCCTGATTAGCAAGACTGGAGGCGGGATATTCTATATCCTAACCTTAGGGAAGAAGAATCCAAATAAAAAATGTTAAGTTTTATTGTATGCAAACAATATATAAAAAAGTATAAAAGATTTGCAAGCAGTGCGTGACATTAACACCTAAAGAGCGGCCTAGGCGGTATATAATATGTAGCCACCAGCGGGGTGTTTTTACCCAAAATAGGGCTGTTTACGTGATCATTTTCATGCCTAAATAAGACCCAGAGCGTAAAACAAGTATCTATCCCTGAAAGGGCATAAACAGAGCTTTCCAATGACACCACAACGATCCTTTTATGACCGCTAGTTTTCTTGCAACAACCGCGCAACACGAGTGCAAAAACCATGTAATTCGGTACTTTCCCCATACAATTCAGTATGTAGCGAGTGAGAGAGGGAGGGAGGAGGTGGGATTCGTGTCAGTAGGTTCGCCGCGGTGGTCTGGAGCAGTCATACGCTCGCTACTCTCCTGCCACCACTTGTCTCTCTCTCTCAGCAACATTACGTGCTGAAATTGCCACACGACCTATGTCGCGCGCCGCCAGATAGTCCAGATTTATTATACTCGACTTATGTTGCGCGCCGACAGTTAGGGGTTAAGAAACTGCTTGCTCATGGTCAGACCTTTACATTAGATCGTATGCATGATAAAGTGGGAAACGCATGTGTTCCCGAGAACTGTAACTCTGCAGTAGTTATTCGTTCCATTCTTAAAACTATTTGTACAGTAAATATATTTGTACAATTTGGTAAAAACATACATAGTTGCAACTATGCGAGATATCTTCTTAGAATTAACATAAAAAAATAATACTGGACTGTAGAACCCGTCCTATCACAGCTCGTGATTCATCACAATCTTCAGGGGCACAGAGGGGATATGGACTATTCCGCACACCCCCCCCTTTTTAACAACAAAACTTATACATAATAGAACATTACCTACTGTACCCGTTGACGTAAAGCTACACAGGTACGCTTTGGTTTATCTAGAGCGACAGACAGGTAGCGTGTTAGGAACGTATGATTGGAAGCCCATAATTGAGTATTAGCAATGTCTTCTACTGAGAAATGTTGTAGAAATCTGAGAGAGACTGCCCATTTCCTGATATCGTGAGCCCTGCCTATCACGCCGGGATTACTTTCCCTAATAACGTCCACAAGCAAGGAAGCTAACTTTCGTTTTGTAACATGCTTACCTATCTGGTTGACCCATAAAGCACCTGGTTGGTGAGGCTGCACAGCCCTCATAAACTTTGTGAGTGCTTGCACAGGACATAAAAGGTGATGAGTGAGGCCCCTCTTTAAAGCCGGGATGGAAAATTTAGAAAATACATGGTCAGAATGTTCGTTCTTAGCTATAAATGTGGGAGACGGCGCGATTTGCACATGATCGTGCAGTCTCCCAAAACCTAAGGCAATTAGGGTCGTTGCTCATCGCCGCCAGCTCAGACACCCTGTTTCCGGTGGCTAGAGCCATGAGGAATACAGCCTTTTTCAAAAGTGAATCAAAATCCGGCGCATTATTATATTTGCGTGATTGAAGTACCGATAAGGCTTTGTCAAGTAACCAGGTGGGCATGAGCTGACGGGGTGGTGGACGTAGCTTGAAGCACGCCCTCATAAATCCTTTCTCCTCCGCCTGCTGTATGGAAAGGCCAGTGAGATCATAAAAGGGGTTTCTTATGGCAGACAAATGATTTTTTAAAGTGGTTACTGAATTTTTTGTTTTGTTCAAATAGATAGTCTAAATATTTGAAAATTAAAGCTCCTGAGGCAGTAGTTTGCCCTGACTCTACAATCCAGGTTGTGAAGGTTTTCCAATGGGATTGATATTGTCTCCTGGTAGACATAGTGTACTGGTTCATTAATTTATTAGTGACACTTTCCCCAAATTGAGCTAACCATTTGGCATAGTAAATATCCATAAGGCAAAACTGAGCGAGGTCCGAAGGTTGCCAATTGTTTACAAGTGGAAAGCGGAGACCTGGAGGGACACCGGGGTCCTGCACCACTGTTGCAATTGGTGGTACCATACCTGGGCTGACCATAGCGGCGCGATCATCGCGACTCGGCCCTGGTAACCCCTCAGCTTGTGAATTACTTTGCACATTAGCACAGAATCTGGTGGAGGAAACAGATAGATTGAGGTCCACCTGTTCCAATCTATCAACAATGCATCGGGACCCCCCACCGGGGTTACCCCTTGACGAGAGAGGAAGAGGGGGAGTCTGTGGTTCTCTGTAGATGCAAACAGGTCCACTTGTGGACGGTACGGCTTTGCAATCATCTTGTCGAAGATAGCCTGTTTGATTGTCCATTCTACTAGAGTACTCCGCCGGCGAGAGAGAGCGTCTGCCCAGACGTTCGCCATGCCGGGGAGATATGTTGCATGCAGGAAAATGCCTAGCGATTCGGCTAGGGGAAAAATCTGTTCGGAAACCTTCAGCAACTCTCGCGACCTCACTGAGCCCTGTTTCTGAATACAATAAACTGCAGTTTGGTTGTCCATTCGGAACGCTATTGATTTGTTTTGCAAAGTCATGCCGTGAGTTTGGAGAAAAAAGAGAGGGACTAAAAGCTCCTGCTTGTTGATATGTGACTGACTGTCTTCTGACCAAGTGCCTTGACCTTGATGGCCCAGGTTGGACTGATAGCCCCAACCTAGTGCCCCTGAGGCGTCTGTGTCTACCCATACCGTAGGAGGGGGAGAAACCCATGTCGTGATAAAGTGGAGGACTTCTCGCTTGGTCCAGACCGAGAGTAAGCGGTGGATTAATGGAGGAATTGGCCACAATTTCTTCTCCGGCGAGAGAGGGAAATCTTTGTTACCTTCCAGGATTAATCGTTTGACTTTCAACCGGCCCAACTTCACAGTTAATTGTATCCAGTTGAGAGAGCCGATCAGGGAATCCCATGTCTTCCTGGTCGTATCCAGACTGTGGAGAAAACGGAAGAGTTTCTTGCGGAATCTGTTTCGGTTGTCCACACTCTGAGTAAGAGTCAGATTGGCAGTATCCCAGACCAGCCCTATCCACTGAATAGTCCTTGTGGGGACAAGGCGAGACTTCGCCAAGTTCACCTTGAACCCTAGGGTTTCTACATGAGCTAACACTTGGCTTACATGATCTTGACATAATTCCAAAGAGTTCGCCACTACTAGCCAGTCGTCTAGATACCAAAACACCTGTATGCCCTGGACTAACAGGGGTAAAAAAGCTTGCCGGACGAGTTTTGTGAAAATTCTCGGTGCCAGGTTCAAACCAAAAGGCATTCTTTGGAAGACATAAGTCTCTTGCCTGACCCTCAGAGCGAGGAATTTTTGGAACCGTTTGTTTATAGGGACATGCCAATAGGCATCTTTGAGATCGATCGAGCACATCCAACCCTGCAGCGGAAGTGCGAGTCTGAGTTACTGAACTGTAAGCATCCTGAAGGGTGAATTCTCTATAAATGTGTTCAGTTGCGAGAGATCTAGAACTGGTCGCATCTGCACACTGTTCCTTTTTGGCACTAAGAAGAGTCTTGATGTGAATACTGGGTGATTGGCATTGACTGGGATAAGGACCTGTTTGGTAATCATTTCCTGAAGTAGAGTCTCCTCCTCCTGAGACACATTGGTGTATTCCCCCGGCTGACGCAATCGAGGCCGCCGGAGCCACCGCCAGGTGTTTCCTTTGCTCACTACTTTCCTGGCCCAGGTTTTCTTGGGCCAGGCCGAGCAGAATGAACGGAACGAACCCAGGTGCAACCGGGGCCCGACCTTCAAGGCAACTCTCAAATCCTGTGTCCTTAAGCACGGTACTGGGAGGCTGAGAGTATGGGTGGCTAGTTTTTTGGAGGGGGAGGTGGGTTGGCATCTGACGCTTGGCTAGATTTGGCTGATGATTGGCCCTGATTACCCTTCTGAGGGGCCTTACCTTTATACCCAGAGTGTTTACCTTGTTTGGACTTGTGCAGATTACCTCCTTGCTGCGGAGGGAGTCTGGGATCCCTTGGTGACTGTTTAGCTTGTGGCTGGTATGGCTTGTTACCGCCCTTTGATTTATGAAAGGGCTTCTTAGCAGGGTCCTTCCGGGCTTGGGAGGTAACCTGCTTCCAACCATTAACCATATTAAACACTAGACTCCAGGTTTCTGAGGTAAGTAGGGTGGCAGTAAGTACCGACGAGAGAGTTACCCGGCGACCTATGTCCGCCGGCAACTTCCTAACCAGATGGACTCTCAGATCTTGGCAGGCTCGAACCGCTTCCATGATTGCAATTCTGATGTCTCCTAAGGACTGAATGGAATTTGGTAGCAAAAGTCTCCTAGACAATGTAGTAGCTTTCCTAATTTGGGGGTCAGCTATGGTTGAAATAGTACGTGAGAGAACATCCGGTAGGCCTTATTTCTTAACTTGCAGTCCCTGTCAAGGTGAGCAGCCGGGGGAGTAGAGAAAGGTTCATCAAGGGAGTGCAAGGAAACTTTGGACGCCGCAAGAAAGGTAAGTAAATCTGAGGACACTCCTTCTGCTTTGGCTACTGGCAAAGAAAAGTAAGCATGATTTTCTTGGGGAACCTGATGTGAAGACTTAGAAGTAATTGTAGCAGCAAAAACCTGAGCCTCTATCTCCCAATCTACCCAGGGGCCTAACCCCACCTGCCCCATCTGCAGGACTGGTGTATGCGTCTGGTCTAGGACCGGAGTTGTAGCCAATTCCGGCGTGAGAGCATTCAAAGCTTTGACATCGTTGATGCCATCAGCTTTTGACCAATCCGCAAACAGTCATGCAGATGCGGCGGGAGGGATTGCCGTATACACAAAATAATCCGGGTTGTACGAACTTGGTACAGCCTTAATTGACACATCCATCACTCTATCTGCCTCATCTTTCGACCTACATTTTCTACTCTTATTGATTTCAATATACCACCCGCCGGGGACTGGTAGTTCTCCTGACACAGAAGGTTGAGCTAATTGAGGGTTCACTGGTGACACAGGGACCCAAGAACAATCAGGGCCATAGAGGAGGGGCATGGGGCCCTTCTTCAGAGGTGCCCTATCTAAAGGAGGGGGAGGAATATCTGCAATAACCCTCAAAGCGGAGGTAGCCAGCGTCGCCTGGAGCCACGGCCACCACCGGGCTAGGACATGATGGAAGAAAACGCGGTGAATCTAGGGGTCTTATGACAGAAGTACTAGGGGTGACAGCTGGTTTAGAAACCGGGGGCTCCGAAGAGGCGGGGAGTTGATAATGTTGCATAACCTTGTGCAATAAATCACTTATCTGATCTGAAGTAACACACTTACTGAGGGAGTCCCTGGATGAATGGGAACTTGCTTCAGAATTTTCTCCTGTGAGTGACTGGGGAGCCGGGGAGAACATAACTTCCTCCGGCTCTCCACTCAGCTCAGGATTCTCCTGTTGTATAATAATAATAATAATAATAGTTCTTAAAGCTAGTGCATGCTAAGCCAGCTAAGGATAGCTCAATAAGGCCGATTAGGCGTATTTCCATTGGGGTCTTGTACTACTATCCCATCCCTTTGCTCATGAGGGATGGTAACGACTCAGTGCTTGTGAAAAATCTTTAATGCGCCGAGCGTGGGCGCGAACCCGGGCCTTCTGGGTGGAAGTCCGAGACGCTAGTCACTACACCAAGCGAGCCGCTATCACTATTTCATGATCCGCCGGGGGCCACATTAAATCTGGAACCGATGATGGCAACATGTCTATGCTACCTTCCTCAGTTCTTTCTTGATTGACGTTAAAAAGAGGTTGAGATGGTTCAGACTGATGCCAGTAACCCCCTGCCACAAAGGGCTGGGAGTCTGGAATAACTTGAGAATTCAGTTGTGACCCCGACGGATATCCCCTGTACTGGTCGACCAGAACCCTACATGGGCCTACCGACCTAACACTACGAGGTACATAATTCAGTATAGGTATGGCAAAGGTAACATTGGGAGGCACACTCAAGGATTGTTCATGACTAGGTGTGGATTCCAGTACATCAGACCCTACTTCTGAGTCCCCAGATTCCTGTTGAGGCGTGTCAGAGGTAGGGGTAGGGGGCGGTTGCTGAGGGGTGGCCCTCCGGCTGCCGCTGCTTGCCTGACTCGTCGCTCCCCCAGAGTCCTCTCTCCGGCGTTTGGTAGACCGGGAAGACTCCGTGAAAGAGTGTCTAGACTGTTTGTGGGGGGATCTAGATCTTGACCTCGACTTCCGCCTCGGAGAGGGTGATCGTCTCCTCTTGGCACGGTCGGAGGGGGGAACCTCGGTGACATCACTCTCACTGCTACTACTCACTACCTCTTTGCTGAGGGCTTTCGACTTGACTTTGGGTCTGACAGATATAGATGAACTGGTTTTCACAAGGGGTGACTTTATAATAAGTTGTTCCCATAGAACTTCATCATCACAGTGAAGTGCCTTATGGGCTGTGTCTTTGGCATAAGAATTAAATGTACTATTAATTTCTTGTAAGGCTGCTAGGCACGATAAGTCTTTGTTAGTAACAAATGCGGTTTTCAAATCAGAGCAAATTGAACAGCGTTTAGATAACCACAAGCCTCGGGAACGATCCAAGCACTTAACGCACTTAATGCATAGTTTGTGAGCAAAAATTGGCAACAGAGAGCAGGTAGGAGTAATGTATAGTTCAAACCTCGTCATGGTGCCAATAAAGGCCCCCCCCCCCCCCCCCGCCGGGATCAGCCGCCCAACCTCCGCCGGAGTAGCAATCTCAAGAGCCTGGAAAATAAAATGTCCAGGAATCAATGTTCATAAGGATAACCTGCGAGGTGTTATACATCCTAACTCGAGTCCGCCGGAAAATTAGCTATAGTGCCCCACTACTCTAACCTTCCGCTGGACTCGTCTAAGTTGGGTTTAACTACTAACCTGTGACAAGCATCACAGGTCCCTTGACCTTTAGTGTCTGATCATTAATGAAAAAGTTTGCAAAACTAATCTTATCACTCTTGTACACTCGACTTGTGGCGCTGCAGGGCGAGAAAATCTAATCGTGTAACTGGGTCAGTTAGGGCGAGTTAACTCGGCGGGCTGAGCTTGCAGCCCCCTTAGGAATGCAGTTCCGCCGGGAGAATGTGGTTCAGCCAAACCACGCCGGGACCTTTTGAATGTTCCTACCAGTTTAAAAGACGGATAACCTGGGCCCACCGTACGGGGCCGCCGGAAAAAACAAAAACTCGGGAGAATGGAGTGGGCACAGCTCCACTAACCTAAGTCCCACACATAACACATCATAAAGAATATATAGGGACGTCTCCCTTACCCCAAAACATGCCAACACACATGTAAAGAACACTAGGGGCATACATAGGCATATAGTCAAAATACAGAAAATTTAGCATCCTGAATTACCTGAAGCCTACGCCGGAGACCCCTACTAAAGGCTGACCACGAGGTACGACGAACATCACAGGCAGACGACGCTTCGAAGACCCAGCACAGCACCCAGATGAGGGAGGCCCACCCAAGGGGCCCAAAGCAAAACACGAACCCTGGAAGGTGGAGCACCACGTACAGACACCCTTAAACCAGAGCATTTGCTGATATATAATAATATGACATGTACTTTCCTCAATATTGACAGTCTGTATCATGCCTTGTAGAGTGGTAGCTTCCTAGCTAAGTAATCACAAAATCTATAGGCGTATCACAACAAAAAACACACGCGGTACGACGATCCTGGACCCGTAGACGCCTGTTACAAAAGTACCCTATTTTAACACACACTTCCTGCGGACATACCAATCTGGCAGCCGTGCTAGCTAATCTAAACCTTGTTACTACAACACAGATGTATACAAATGAATAAGGACTCACTAGAAGCTCTGGAACGTCGAATGAAGCTAAGCGCGGCGCAAGCCGTGTTGACAGTATGAACGCGGAAGTTGGAAGGAAGAAGATGGCCGCTAGAGGGCCTGGTGTTGGGGAAGCAAAACATGAGAAATCCACGCATATGGCAAGTCATATGATAACAGATATTAAGTTATTTTTTCTTTTTTATATTTTACAGAGTTTTTTTCTGTAGGGTACCCGATCAAAATGACGATCCCATAAGGGAATTAGGCGTGCACTTATGACGAGTACTCCATGATACTTCCGCGCGGGCTATTCAAAATTCTGGCGCAGAATGTTGAATGGAGACTATTATTATTAACCCGGGAGCTGCGGGGAGACTCTTAAGAGTTCCCCCGGCGCACTGCGGGAAGACTCTTAAGAGTCAGAGAAAATAAAAATCAACTTTTGACATCGAAAAAAAAAAAAAATTTATATTTTTTTTTTTTTTTTTTTATTTTTTTTTGGCCCCTGGGCCATGCAAAATCTCAGTCCTCTACCTCCCCTCCTTCCCCACTTTCCTCCTCTCCTTCAGTTATCACCTATTTTCCCTGTTATTCCCTTATTCTGAGGTATATTTTCGTGCTAACATTAGAAATCCGATTGGAGGGTGTGGTCATCACTGATAGCAAGCGAGTGCAAGAGAGAGAGAGAGAGTATCGATCGACTGTGTCTCAGTGGCCTTGGGGGAAATTGGCGGGAAAGCAGATTGCCTCACCCATACATTATACAACTCGCGGGCTATATCTCCGATTTTGACCATCCAAACGCTGTTTTCACTCGTTTTATTGTTGTTTCAGGTTAATACCTTTATAATCAACCCATAATAGGCGCATATGGATAAATATTAATGCTATTAATGGCACAATGAATATTTTAGTGACGGAAACACCTCAAATACGTCAGCACAGGGGGACGTTTCCAATTACCCCCATGCGCACTTCAGAGGTTAATAGGCGAAGTCGTCAATGATGAAGGGGCCCTATTAAATAGAAGATTTACAGTGTAAGCGGAAGGATTAGAGGATAGATATAGGCCAAGAATGTTGGGCCGATTTCCAGGGCAGTCCTGGATATAGGTGGGGTGCTGCAATAAATGCTCTAGGTAATTTTTTTTTTCTATGTGATTGAGGGAGGCAAAAGGCAGAATTGCCTATAGCGAGTGCCTCCCCCATAGTTGAAAGAGTGACAGGGCCAAAATCAATGGACGATCGAGCCAAAATGCCTGGACACACAGAGTTTGAAGCAATTTAAGTCATAGGAAGAGGGAAAGACTGATTCTGGGAGAGAGTTCCAGAGCTCAGCTGTTGAGTAGAAGAAAGTTTGAGAGTAACGTTTCACTCTTGGGTTAGAGAGTTGCACAGAGTAGGGGTGGGATTGAGTTGCAAGACGGGTACCATGTGCCCTACGTAAAGGAGGTGGTATACACTGGGAAAGCTCTGAGGAACACTGATTATTGTAGTAGCGATAGAATAGCGAGAGAGATGCAACATTGCGGCGGAGAGAGAGAGAGAGATTGCAGAGAGTTGGTGAGTGGATGGGAGTTAATGATACGAAAGGCCTTCCTTTCAACTTTGTCTAGGAGAGCGGTGTGAGAGGAACCTCCCCACACATGTGAACAATACTCAATACAAGGATGCACTATGCCCCTGTACAGAGCAAGAAGCTGTGTTGGGGAAAAGAACCCCCTAAGGCGGTTGAGCACACCCAGCTTCTGGGAGGCTGCCTTAGCAAGACTGGTAATATGGTCCTTCCAAATGAGAGCAGAAGAAAAAGAGACGCCAAGAATATTGAGAGAAGATGAAGGGTTGATTTTTGTATTGTTGAAGAATAAGGGATAGTCCACGGGGAGATCCTGATGGGTAGATAGATGGAGAAATTGGGTTTTGGAAGTCTTAAAGGTAACAAGGTTTTCTCTGCCCCAATTGGAGATAGTATTTATATCAGAATTTAAGAGTTCTATGGCTTCATTACGTTTGTCGTTAAGGGATTGATGGCTGGGGCGTTCTGAAAAACTAATGGAGTAGTGTAAGGTTGAGTCGTCTGCGTATGAATGGATGGGAATTAAGGTACAGTTAAGGAGATAATTTATAAAAATTAGAAAGAGAATAGGAGATAGGAGAGAGCCCTGAGGAACACCAGAGTTTATAGGGTGAGGAAGTGAACAATGGCCATCCACAATCGCGGCTATGGAACGGCCGGAAAGGAAATTAGAGACAAAGGCACAGATGGAGGGATAGAAACCGAAGGAGGGTAGTTTAGAAATTAAAGATTTGTGCAAGACTCTATCGAAAGCTTTCGATATGTCTAGTGCAATAGAAAAAGTCTCACCGAAGTCCCGAAAGGAGGATGACCAAGAGTTAGTAAGATATGAAAGAAGATCACCAGTAGAGCGACCCTTAAGGAAGCCATACTGGCGATCTGAGAGCAGATTATGAGAAGAGAAATGCTTAAGAAATTTGGAAGCAAGAATAGTTTAAAAAACTTTAGAAAGACAAGAGATGAGAGCAATTGGACGATAGTTGGAGGGTTGAGAGCGGTCACCCTTCTTTGGGACAGGTTGAATGTGAGCAAACTTCCAGCATGAAGGGAAGACGTTAGAGGATAGACAGAGACGAAAGAGTTTGCCTAGGCAGGGAGTCAGCACGGAAGCACAGTTTTTGAGAACAACAGGAGGAATACCGTCCGGACCCTACGCCTTATTAGTGTTAAGCCCAGAGAGGGTAGAAAGTACATCTTTAGAAGAGATTAGGATATTAGGCATAAGTAAGAGAGAGGAGGGTGGAGAGGGAGGAATAGCACCGGAATCATCCAAGGTGGAGTTTCTAGCAAACGTTTGAGCGAAGAGTTTAGGTTTGTCAGAGGAAGAAGTGATGGTTGTACCATCAGAGTGGGAAAGGGGAGGGAAAGACGAGGAAGAGAAATTGTTGGAGAGGTTTTTGGCTAGATGCCAGAAAGCTTGGGAAGAGCTAGAGTTGGATAGTTCAGTGCATTTATTATTGATGAAAGAGTGTTTGGCAAGTCGAAGAGCAGATTTGGCTTGATTCCGGGCAGAAACATAGGAAGAATGAGAGTCTTGAGTTTTAAGGCGACGGTACCGTTTGAATGCTTCCTCCTTATTGCGGACAGCAGTAGAACAGGCGTGAGTAAACCAAGATTTTTTAGCATTATTCTGAGAGAAAGAGAATATGAAAGGTGTAGGCTTGTTCACAAGGTTGGCCAGTGAAAAGAGAGGAGAGCCATTGGTGGTGGTGAACATTGAAATCTCCTAAGATGGAGATTTCAGAGAAGGGAGAGATGGATAGAATGTGTTCCACTTTAGAAGTCAAAGAATTTTGGATAGTCAGTAGAGTTAGGGGGAGAGATAAACAGCACAGATATATTTAGTGAGAGAGTGACAAGCTAGCTTAAGCCAGAGAGTTGAGAATTCAGAAGAGTCAAAGGTGGGAACAGGAGAGCAATTAAGATTGTTGCATATGTACACACAATATTCACCTTTGGCTTTGAATTGATGATAATGACAGTAGGAGGATAAGGAGAAGGGTTTGTTGTCTGTTGCCCTAGTCAACTGGGTTTTGGTGAGAAAGAGAAGATCAGGGTTGGCAGAGGAGAGGCGGTGTTCAACAGAGTGGAATATTGCAGAAGTTTATAGTAAGAGTAGCAGGAAGTGGTTCCGAGCATTTTGGTGGGTCATCGTCATGGGCCAAACCAATGGGGGCATTTCTGTCACCCCTCTAACTATGACAACAGTTATGGTCCTAGTTGTTCTCACCTCCCTCCACATCACTAAGGGCTGTATTGTTAGACAAACCCCATCATATAGTCCAGGGGCCAGGGAGAACATCTGTACCATCAGAGAGGACCTACAATTATAATCTAAAACACTATTATTTTGTGGAGATGCTATTTCGACATGATAACCTTGGACATTGAGTTCCATATCACTTAATAGCCGTTTATTGTAGATTAAGCTGAAAATTTGATCCCGTTGGATGGCTGTGATTCGTGTGTTTTCGGGATCTGGCCCATTGACATACAGTCAGTGGTAATTAGTATAGTCTTGCCGTATTCTTAGCCAGTCAATAATACTAGTTGTTGTAATTTTAATGATATCACTGTAATAATGTTCCATAATTTCACATTTCAATTACAACAACTAGTGTATCATATTGTATACAAAATATACATAATAATTACCACCGACAATGATGGGGCTAATCTAGGACATATCCCCAAAGTGTATATACTTTGCATATCCCCACCGCTCAACCTAATTTTCATCTATTAGTCCATTCGTCATGGTGAACATCAGTCCCATCAGAGAGGACTTCCACCTACAAATATAATTTACAAGATATTTTTCTTATTGTTGTGGATATCTTAAGTCGTTATGATTTCCAAGATTATTGAATTCCGATTGTTATGCAATAATTGTATGGCCTGGGTTTATTGCATGCTCAGCTGGGTAATTCAAACAAATGGTAACATACATATACAATGAGCATATTAACATAAGTATATGTTAATATATGTCTTCAGGTTATATTACAATACTGAACCTCTGACGATCGCAAACTATATAATTAACTCTTATTAAGTACAATAATAAGCTCTTCCGGGACCACTCTCGTGATTGTGGAATAATAAGTTAAAGGTTCAGGTTACAAAGAACTCAACGGTAATATCACTGAGCCTGGGTTGTCTGTGAGCTGTGCCCACCCGACACTAACTTTAACACTTTAGATTTAGCAATACTAGGCCTTGATCACGCAATGTAACGAATTCCTAACTTGTCTGTGAGCAGTGCCCAACAGGCTCTAATCTTAACACATTGGATTTGGCAATTCTAAGCTCGATCATGCAACGTCACGATTTCCTAACATGTCTGTGAGCTGACCCCAGCAGATCCTAGCCTTAAAACTTTGGTCTTAACAATTCTTAGCTCAACATGCACTAAACAGGGGAGGTGTGGCGGAGTGGTCTTGCCACTAAACTGGTAATCAAATGGACCCGGGTTCGAATCCCAATATGTCAAAGGGAAGATATTATTGGGACGGAATTTGTGCTGCACCTAGTTTCAGTGCATTACCACAGCACACTGAAATGCCAAAAAAATACCCTCATTGTTCCCTGATTAAATAGCATTGTATGAATATTCCCATATTCAAAATATGCTACAGGGGGGCAATGCCTAGTGAGTTAATTGCTCAATAGGTGGTGTTCTGAGAGCGAGGGTCCGAGTCTGGAGAATGAGACAGTGAAGCGCAGAGGCGAAGCAGCTTCAGAGATAGGGTTGCTTCGAGCCGTGAATGGGTGCTTCGCATGTCTCACTCCCTAGACTGGAACAAGACCTCACGGGCCTCACCGTATTCAGCGGTGGAGTATACAGGCTCTCAGCCTATACCCGAGAGGGAGTAGTTGGAGTATAGAAGAAGAAAAAAAAAAAAAAAAAAAATTATGAAGGGATAATTATGGGCTATCTTTCACGACTCGACTCGTGTTCTAATAACAGCAAATTTCTTTTTATTTAGAGCACCTATATTTTGGCTCTGCAACTTGTGTTCTGTGAACAGAAAGCACTTAACTTCTATGAACATTAAGTGATTTATCTATCGATTTAATGACTTCTAAATTAACTGGAGTTTAATAGGGAAGCAAGTTACAATGTGTGAGCAATAACTCATCTGAGTTCTGTGAACAACAGATGGTCTTATCAATATTTGGATCCTAACAACACTTCTAAGAGTGATCTAATGACTGTCTAACAGCCCTGTAGCTATCTAGTACCGCTAATTAAAAAAGATGGTGTATTGGCCCTCCAGAGCCAGGGCGTCTCGGCTACTCGTTACTCCTTCACAGGTATCTCGTCATCGGCTGGGCCCCTCACACGGCTTCAGCAGCAGGTCACAGAGAGGGCCTCAACTACAGGCTCTCTCAGGTAGAGGGACCTCTCAGGTTGTCCTCAGGGGTAGCCAGCTCAGTAGCAGGGGATGGGGCCTCAGTCGCTGGCTCGGCTTCCGCCTCCAGCAGACTTGGTAATTTGGTCTCCTAGTGGGTGGTGAGTTCTTCAAAATAAGAGTCACAGGTGCTCAAGGTGTAGCTCTTGATGAGGGCTCTCAGTTCCTGTAACTCTGGGCAATCAGGTGTAGGGGCAGATGAATCAGTGGCTGCGAGAGGCTCGAGGTAAGTCTATTTTCGTCTCTTGTCTGTCAACAAATAATCTTTTTCAAGAAGCTCTTTTGGAGCTCTCGTCCACTGATACCACTTTAACACCATACACCTCGAGTTATGCGGGAGAGGATGAGGGGTTTGGCTAATGGAACTGCAGAGAGAGGGAAACCGAGTTCTTGTGAACAGTAACTGTGTCCTGGGTTGCTGGTTTGGGGTCCTTACATAGCTAGCTGGATGATCAGACATTTCTCCTCCAGGCAATCAGTGGGCTTCCAGGATTTTTTGGCCTGGATCCTGATCTTGGAAGATGTGTGATACTTGCATGGGTTTTCAGCTGCCCATCTAGGCCAATAGAAGCATAGACTGGGTGACCGCTTTGGCCAAAAGAAGGACCGGCATTCTTCGACGTCATCATCTGTAGCGTTCTCCCCGGCCAATGGGAGGGCACGGCGGCTGGAGAAGCTTTGCCCCTTTCTAGGAGCTTCCAGGCGAAGAGGAGGAATCTTGGTAATTTACATCTGTAAGGCCGGGACAGGGCACTGATGAAGGGGGTTTGTGCCACACCTTCTGGGGGTAGGTGACTGTGGGGGCTTGGGGATCTTCATAGACATCAGACCAGGGAGTGTGTGTCTCACTGGCTCCATTTGGGACTGTTTGGGTGTTCTGACCAACTTCCTAACACCCATACTACTTAATAGCTGTATATTGTGGATTATGCTGAACATTTGACTCTTTGATGCGACCGATTTGCGTGATTTTGGGATCTGGCCCATCGAATATATTGGAACCTTTAGTGATTAGTTCAGTATTTTATTTTATTTTTGTTTCTATGTGAGTGAGGGAGGCAAAAGGCAGAACTGCCTGTAGCGAGTGCCTCCCCAGAGTTGAAAGAGTGACAGGGCCAAAATCAAGGGACGTTCGAGCCAAAATGCCTGGACACACAGAGTTTGAAGCAATTTAAGTCATAGGAAGAGGGAAAGACTGATTTTGGGAGAGAGTTCAAGAGCTCAGCTGTTGAAAAGAAGATTGTCCGAGAGCAACGTTTCACTCTTGGGTTAGAGAGTTGCACAGAGTAGGGGTGGGATTGTGTTGCAAGACGGGTAGTACATACCCTACGTAGAGGAGGTGGTATACACTGGGAGAGCTCTGAGGAACACTGATTATTATAGTAGTGATAGAATAGCGAGAGAGATGCAACATTGCGGCGGAGAGAGAGAGATTGCAGAGAGTTGGTGAGTGGATGGAAGTTAATGATACGAAAGGCCTTCCTTTCCACTTTGTCTACGAGTGCGGTGTGAGAGGATCCTCCCCACACATGTGAACAATACTCAATAAAAGGATGCACCGTGCTCCAGTACAGAGCAAGAAGCTGTGCATGGGTAAAGAACCCCTTGAGGCGATTGAGCACACCCAGCTTCTGGGAGGCTGCCTTAGCAAGACTGGTAATATGGTCCTTCCAAATGAAAGCAGAAGAAAAAGAGACACCGAGAATATTGAGAGAAGATGAAGGATTGATTTTTGTATTGTTGAAGAATAAGGGATAGTCCGCTGGGAGTTCTGGACGGGTAGATAGATGGAGAAATTGGGTTTTGGAAGCATTAACAGCAACAAGGTTTTCAACAAGGCTGCACAGCTACTGCACCCACAGATCACCTACATCAAGAAACCAAAATCCTCAAAGTCAAAGACCATCTGGACATGAGAGGCACTCAATTCCTGGCAGCAGCCTCCACGAACCAAGACCACCCACTAAACTACATGGCAACACACCCACAGACACCAAGAAATATCAAAACAACACCCAGCACACGGTATCACACACAATTATTGTCCTCTCTCCCTCCCTGCCCACCCCGAACCAACTTCCAGAAGCACATCCATACTCATATCTCTCACCGATCCATCCACTCACTCACAGACAACACACAGCTGCATGCACGACCTCCCGAAATCCATCCTTCCGAATCCTCCCTTCCTCGCGAGGACAGAGTCCACCTGGCCAGGCTGAGATGCGGACACCATCCAGCTCTCCTGAGCTATCAGAAGAGACTGGATGACTCCGTTGTCGACGCCTGCCCGGGATGTAACACAGCACCCCATACCATTAAACACATCATAGAAGACTGCATTTCACACAACCACTTACGCCAACAACACAATCTACACTCAATGAGAGCTCTGTGGGAAAGCCCGATCGTGGCCATGGCCTTTCTCAGGGACTCGGGGCTGTTCGGCCAGGCAGCTTAGGGAACAACAACAACAACAACAACAACAAGGTTTTCTCTACCCCAATTGGAAATAGTAGTTAGATCAGAAGTTAAGTGTTCTATGGCTTCATTACGTTTGTCTTTGAGGGATTGCTGGCTGGGGCATTCATGGAAAATTAATTGAGTAGTGTAAGGTAGAGTCATCTGCGTATGAATGTGTGGGACTGGAGGTACAGTTGAGAAGATCATTTATGAAAATTAGAAATAATATAGGAGATAGGACAGAACCCTGAGGAACACCGGAGTTGATAGGATGAGGAAGTGAGCGATGGCCGTCCACAACCGCAGCTATGGAACGGCCGGAAAGGAAATTAGAGACAAAGGCACAGATGGAGGGATAGAAACCGAAGGAGGGTAGTTTAGAAATTAAAGAATTGTGCCAGACTCTATCGAAGGCCTTCAATATATCTAGTGCAATAGAAAAGGTCTCACCGAAGTCCCGAAATTTGGATGACCAAGAGTTAGTAAGATATGAAAGAAGATCCCCAGTAGAGCGACCCTTAGGAAGCCATACTGGCGATCTGAGAGTAGATTATGAGAAGAGAAATGCTTAAGAAATTTGGAAGCAAGAATAGTTTCAAAAACTTTAGAGATACAAGAGATGAGAGCAGTTGGACGATAGTTGGAGGGTTGAGAGCGGTCACCCTTCTTTGGGACAGGTTGAATGTGAGCAAACTTCCAGCATGAAGGGAAGATGTTAGGTGAGAGACAGAGACGAAAGAGTTTGCCTAGGCAGGAGTCAGCACGGAAGCACAGTTTTTTAATACAACAGGAGGAACACCGTCCGGACCGTACGCCTTCTTAGTATTAAGAGATTCCGGGGGCCTGAAAGGAACTTAAGAGGGACAGCATTTGATGCAGTGGAGTCGAGTGAGAGAGTCTAGGCTCTAGAGTCTAGGGCATGGCAGCTTGCATTCTGTGGATTCAGAGTCAAGGCAGTTCATGTTCTACCAAAGATAACTTTACCCTAGCCAATAACGAGTTGCCAAAAATCGTAACACAGGAACACATAATAAGAAATTGGAGAACAAAAATACAACTGCTATAAATTGCAAGACAATATGAAGAACATGATAGTAAAATACTTAGGCCCATATTACTAGACAATCCCATCACTGTTAGTGGTAATTACTATATTTGTTTTAGTTGTAATTGCAATGACAGCACTGTAATAAGGTTCCAGTACTTACTGCAATTACAAGAAATACGGGAACTTTATAGTAATTACCACCAACAATGATGGTGTTTGTCTACGAGAAAGTCCAATTAGTCCTAACAATTCGTCCTAGTCATTAGTCATAAATTAGAGAGGGAACATAGATATGTAATTACACACATACACACAAACACACACGCACATACACACACACACACACACACACATGCATAGCTATATGAAATCGGGTTAGAGAATAAGTTTATCTTCCAGGATAGTAGAATGAGATAGATACTATTTTCATAGTCTGTGATATTATAACCCTAAGGGGTCTGAAAGGAACAATAGAAGGGCAGCATAATATAAAATAATAGTCTATCTATAATTATCAATTTGATTTAACCTGGCGAACACGCCCTTGTTCGGTGTCGGCTTGAGAATACTACTTCAAGCGGATTTGCTGATGGTACTGTATAATAAGTCTTGTGCTTGTTTTTGCAACTGAAAGATTTTTTTTTTTTTCCCGGACGCAGTACCATCAGACAATCTGTCCGAAGTAGTTCTGAAGACCAAAGCGACCAAGTGCAAGTTTGCTAGGTTAAACAAAATATTGACTATAGTGGACTAGAGTACGAGCGGCTGGAGCATGGCAGAGCTTACATTCTGTGCCGTCTAAAGAGGGGTATAATGTACAAATATACAATTATACTGTAAACAAATGGAGAGATTATGTTGTAAGTAAAATCATAAACCACTTATAATATATTTATTAGTGGCCCCTCCATCATTGACGAACATGCCTATTACATAAGGCATCCTGTTCAAACACTAATCCGCCGTAGTTTGAATCTACCGCGCAGAGCATTTAAAATCTGAGGAGCCTTCATCATGAGCGCACCAGACTTCACTCATGGCTTCAGTCATTATGAATTGGGTTCTCACTACGAAAAAACTTCGTAAAAAATAAAAACAAAAAGAAAATAAGAATAACTATCCAATAAGCTTTCCATCATATCATGGATGTACTTGTGTGGATCTTTGACCAGACGCTGATTCAGGCGTCATTCTTCCTTCTCTGCTCTGCGCTCAACCTGCCCGGACATGTCTCCCCACGCTCCGCTGGTTCCGCATTTGCTGCGTCCCTAGTGAGTTTTTTCTCATTTGTTTACTCCGGGATGTATCGAGTAAGGTTAGGATATGTGTAGCAGGAGTGTCCTGGGCTGGTTGCCCGCAGTGCAGTGTATTTTGGGTCGTGTGTTTGGGGCATCTATTTCGGATGTACCCTCGTGGTCCTGTTGTGGACATGTGATCTTTTCACAGTTGAGTTAGCTTGTGATGCAGGCGGCTTTCATTACGCGTTATTTTATGCTGCCTTTTATCTTTCTGATGAGGTAAGCTTTGCTTCTGACGTTCCCAGCGTATTTTTCTTCACTTAGTGAAGTTTTTTCTGGGTCCCGAGTCAGTCTTCCCTTTGTCGGAAGTCTTTACTACAGTGGTGTGTTGGCGGTGGTTCCTGTTGCTATATTTCCAGTGTTTTTGTTTATATTTCAACATTTCTTATGCCGTCTGCTTAGGCCTAGCCAGCCGCTCGTAGCTTTGCCACATGTACAAGTGTTATTGTTTATTTTATAAATATGTCCTACTGTGTCATGTGTATCCTGGTTTAGTTGTGTATTGGCTAATTCCACGGACTATGTATGTTTCCTGGTTTAGTTGTGTATTGGCTAATTGCACGGATTATTGTGTGCGCCCTGGGCTAGTCGTGCTTGGCTTGCTCCCAGGTCCGTTGTGCGTTCAGTTGGTTTCTGAACGAGGTGGGTTACTTTCCGGCGGGTTTTTCTCGGTTTCACCATGAAAAACCTGGCCGAGAGCCGTGTTGGGCCACGCGTGGTTTCAACACAGGCTTGTGTCCCCGGCGAGGAGGTGTCTGTGGCTCTCCAGGACTGCGTCTCTGTGTTGGTGCCTGTTTCAGGCTCCCTATGATCCCCGGCGGTCTGGCTGTACCCATCTAACATTGTTCATGCGGACAGATGTTATGAAGTTTTTCTACCCGGTTTTACAAACCAAATAGAACAAACCTAGCTGTTGATTGAGGGCTTTCCTCCCCGGCGATCTTTTACAAAGAAGTGGGGACAGGAACTTATGGGGTTAACGTTGTTTACATCTCACCCGGCGGGTGCACCTTGGTAGGGTGGGATGAACGTCTTGGTCATTCAATTTAGTTAACCGATCCATTTTAGTGGTACTTTAGGTATCACCGCCTTCAGACTTACGGCGATCGAAGGCTCAATTAGGGTTAACATCTTTTCACAAATTTTTCACACCCGGCGGGTGCTCCTGGGAGGAGGAAATAAGAAATTTACAATTCCACATAGTTAACCAGTTAATTGAGAGATACGTTAATGTATCGCTGCCTTCAAACTTACGGCGATCCTTTGTGACAATTCGTTAGAAATCAGATCTCGTATCAGCCTGCCCTGTGTTATTCTGCTAAATAATTCTGGTGCCGGCGTCTTTGTGGGGGGTTGTTTTTCCAAAATTGAATCTTGAGACAGTCACCACCAGAAAGACTATGTTATAAACGCCATACTGGTCCTTTATATTATGTCAGAGGGTATTCTTAACTTTCTTAGGACATGTTTAGATATTCGGAAATCTTTATAGGATCCCGCCGCGTAGCGAGCTGTGATCGTTGTGACATTACGTCTCGTTACCCAGCGGGTTATTGACACATGTGTGTGTGTGTGTATGCGATCATGTTGGGTTAACCTTATGAGCATTAATTCCTGGAAATTTTCTTTTTTTCCAGAGCTGGGCCCCGGCGGACCAATACAGACCCTGCAGTAGTTTTCCCACCAGTCTCTGTCATGGCTACCTTTGCCCCAGTTTTTGCTTTATGCATTACCCCTACCTGTGCCGGTATCCCTATTTTTGCGCACACTCTTTGCATCAAGTGTGTTAAATGTCTAGACCGTTCAAGGGGTCTGTGGGTGATGCGCAAATGTTCCTTTTGCTCCCAATTAAGTGTCAAAGTCCTCCGCGATAATGATAAGACCGCAGCGGTCGCCTTACGAGAGGTTAGGCAACAGATGGCAGCGTATACTACGATTGTGGCTCATAAATCACTTCAATGTGACAACGTCCCTCTTTGGGATAGGCTTCTTGTTGAGCACCCTCCCCCTAAACGTCCCTCTCGAGTAACTAGTCGTAAGCCGGCAGAGACTGGTCAGGTTTCTGTGTCTTCTCCTACTGCTACTGCGAAACGACAACGAGAGCCTACACCCCCGGTGGCAGCCTCCTCGTCCCGGGAGAGATCTCGGTCTAGGTCACCTCTCAGACACCAGCCATCTAGTCTTGCCTCTTCACCCTCGAGTAAGAAGAGTAAGACAGGAAGTTCCACCAGTGGTCACGGCGATAAATCCTATAAATCGAAGAGTAGTTCACGGTCACACTGCAGCCATAAATCTTCAAAGAGGGATTCCCATGATAAAGAGGCCTCACGACATTCACCAGTTTCTAGTGCTTCTCATCGTACCTCTACCCCAGACAGAGTTTGTGTTCGGGCTCAGGGGTCCAGTATAGTGCCTGTACCTAAAGATGATTTACCCATTAACATTTTAACCCTGGAATTGGAGAATTCAGGGGGCTCAGGGGTTGAGAGTGTTGCGGACTCCCAAGGGAGTGTAGGCCAAGGCCTAGGTGTTTGGCGTTATTCTCAGCCAGGACCTGACCACCCACTTCCGGCTCAAACTATTCACACAGTGGCTGACGTCCACCGGGACGCGGCGATCCCATCCTCTATCCCTGACTTATCTTGGCAACAAGGTGATACCCCAGCTTCGGCGGGATCTTCTCAGGAGGAACAGGATAAAAAAGACGAGGTTTCAATTATCTCAGATATGGAAGGGCAAGAGTCAGGTTCAGGCTTAGACGCCGCACAAGATCTTAATGATTCACTAGTTAGTACATCATCAAGTCAATTTGTCACTGCACAGGAAATTGATGGGCTACTCAGTAATGCTTTATCTAAAAATTTTAGCCAACAGCAGGAAACTCCCACAGTGGACATGGGAGCTCCCACGACAAGCTCTTCGGTACGGCCTCTGATGACTTCTATTGCTTTAACTCAGATCCCTCACCCTCCCCCTCTGTCACCATCAGTGGTTACTAGGCCTGCTACGGCGGCATTGACCACTTCGAATATAAGGGTTATAACGGATGTCAATCCGCCCCCTCTAGACAGAGCACCTCTCAGAAAGGTAGCTATGCCCTTGCTTTACGGACCAGACGAGTCATGGGTCCTTTTGACCCCCACTAAACCAGAGATCGCCCAACCTACCTTGTCAGGGGAACTCCCAGTACCGCGTGAGTGGGTCATCCAGGGCAATAAATCTAGGAAATTAAGGGCCTTGGATACTTTGGGCAATGTACTAGATGTCAACATCAAGGCTATACCTAGTTATTATCACCAAGATTATTTTGTTTATGCTGCTAAGCCGGCTTTACCCTCTGCCTCAGCTTCAAAACTTTTTTCAGACTGGTCTAAGCATGACGGATTTAATGACATTAACTCCCTCAGACATATATGACGCGATCGCGTCATATGGCCTAGTGAACCAAAAACTCATATGACACGATCGCGTCATATGGACTTATCTCCATGCCTCTATAATAAGTTATATGACGCACTAGCGTCATATGAAGCTCAGTAAGTCCGATAAGTTACCTTACGATGGCAACCTCATCCACCTCCGATAATTCTAACGGCCACAGTGTTGTTGTGAGTGTAGTGCGGGGCAGTGGCAATGATCCCGGGGCTCCCGCCTCCTCGGACTTATTGGAACATAATATGTCTGAAGGAGTTAAGACTCTGTCAGCTCTCACCGTCACAGACACAGCAGCTAATCCAGTGTTGAAGGTGGGGCAGTTGGGTCCAGGACCTTGGGTGGAATGGGAGGCAGAGGCTCAAAACTTTGCGACCACATTTACTTCCAAAACTTCCCATCAGATCCCTCAAGATACTCATTCTTGGTTCTCCATGCCAGTGTGTTCTGCCGGCGGAGTCCCTTCAGCTTTGTTTGCTTTCTTAGCTGCCCCTAAAATTAATCTCTGTGAGCTAAAAGAACCTTTCACTACCCCTACCTCAACTCACCTAGAACGAGAATTTAGGCTAAGGGGGAAAGCTTTTCGCCTGTTCTCTCAATACATAGTGTCTCAACAGATAGCAAAGTCTTTGCTCCGGTCCACTCAGGCAATCGCAGACGCGGACGCCAGACGATCGGTTGAATTGTCCCGGCGACTGCTTCTTCAGTCGTCAATCCAATCTTTGGGTGACATCCGCACCGCCTTGCTTGAGGCGGTACGAGCGAGACAAGACCTCAGAATGTCCTTAGTCCGAAAACTGCCTGATCGCATTGCGAATCAGGTGGTCATGTCACCAGTGCTCACTCCCTCTTTAATGTCCCCTGACGTGTGGCGAACGGTGTTTAATATGGCTCAGGCCTTTAAACACAGTCCCACCCCTTCTAAGAAACCTGCCTTTAACTTCCCCAAACCCAGGCCAGTCGCTAAGGCTCAGCCGGGGGGATCTAAGCCCTTTTTTCCACCTAAGTCCTCCTCCTCCCCTCAAGGTCAGTACAGGCATAGACAGAGTAGGTTTTTAGGTCAGAGAGGACGCGGCCATAATAAGCCAGGTCAGGGCCCGTCTTCGGCCAACGCCAGCCAGCCGGCGAAGCGTCCACCACCACCAACTCCACCACCATCAAAAAACTAAAGTCTCTCTCACTCCCGGTGCCAGTCTTAAGGCCGGCGGATCAGAGGGTAGTACAGCCGGCGAACCCTTGTCTGCTAACTGGGTCGTTCCGAACGTGTCACCAAGCATGGCCGTTAAACACTTGGGCACGGATGGTGGCACGCAAAGGCATCACTTGGCAGTGGCTCCGGCGACCTCGCTTACGTCAGCCGACAACGGCGAATTTTGTTTCATTAGAGGTGGAGTCACTGGTCCAGGAAATGATTGCCAAGAATGTCATCATCCCGGTCCCCCCAAATTACCCTGTATTCACGTCCAAGCTATTTTTGGTTCCCAAAAGGGACAGTGTTCAGATGAGACCAGTCGTAGACCTGTCTTATCTGAACCTTCACATTCACAACGAGTCATTCCGTATGTTAACAGTACACCAAATCAGGCTAACACTTCCGCCGGGAGGTTGGATGTGTTCCCTAGACCTGACAGACGCTTATTGGCACGTATCGGTAAACAAAAGGTTTCAAAGGTTTCTGGCCTTACGGATCAGGCACCAAAATTTTGTTTTTCAAAGGATGCCATTCGGTTTGAACCTGGCACCTCGATTATTCACGAAATTAGTCCGGCAAGCCCTGATGCCGTTATTAAAGCAAGGAATCAGAGTGTTGTGGTACCTAGACGACTGGCTGGTGGTGGCAGAGACAGAGCAATTATGCATCAAACATGTCAACATCATTTTAAATCATGTCAAAACTCTAGGGTTCAAGGTAAATCTGGTAAAGTCAAACCTTGTTCCCTCACGAGTAATTCAGTGGATAGGGCTGGTCTGGGACACAGCTGCTCTCACTCTGAGTCAGAGTGTGGACAATCGCAACAGGTTTCGCAGGAAACTGTTCATGTTTCTTCACAGTCTGACTACGACACGAAGGGTCTGGGAGTCTCTGGTCGGCTCTCTCAACTGGATTCAACTAACTGTAATATTGGGCCGGTTGAAAGTAAAACGTTTAATATTGGATGGCAACAAATATTTCCCACTCTTACCGGCGGGAAAGTTATGGCCCATCCAAATTAATCCACACCTTACTAGTGGTCTGGGCGAAGAGGGAAACGTTGCACTCAATAATGTCACGGACCTCTCCTCCGCTAACAGTATGGGTAGACACGGATGCGTCAGGCACAATAGGTTGGGGATTTCAGTCAAATCAGGGGCACCAGGGTCAGGGGCTTTGGTCCCACTTAGCAATCTCCCACATCAATGTCAAAGAATTACTAGCCCCCTTGTATTTCCTTCAGGCTCACGGCCCTGCTTTAAGGGGCAAGTCGGTGGCCTTCAGAATGGACAATCTGAACGCAGTTCACTGTATTCAGAAACAAGGGTCAGCGAGGTCAAGGAAGTTGCTAAACGTTTCGGAAGAGATTTTTACTCTAGCCAACAGACTAGACATTTATCTTCACGCATCTTATCTCCCAGGCGTAGCAAACGTCTGGGCAGACGCTCTGTCCCGGAGACAGAGCACGACAGTAGAATGGGAGCTCAAGCAACCCATTTTCAACCAAATGATTGCAGAGCTCTACCATCCACAAGTGGATCTGTTTGCATCCGAGGAGACTCACAAGCTCCCTCTATACCTCACCCGCTGGACGAAAACGCCGGCAGGGGGGCCGGACGCTCTGGTGACAGACTGGAACAGATGGAGCTCCATCTATCTGTTTCCACCGCCAGATGCGTCACTAATGTGCCACGTAGTGAACAAACTACGAGATTATCGAGGCTTAGTCTCGCTAGTCGCACCCCTGTGGCCGGCGCAGTTGTGGTACCAGCAATTAAAGACGTAGTGCCCGCACCCGGTGTCGCTCCCGGTCGGGTATTTCCACTTAGACACGATTGGCAACCTAGCGACCTCGCTGACTTTTGCATTATGGACATTCAGGAGGCCAAGTGGCTAGCACCATACGGTAGAGAGGTGACCAATAAATTATTAAATCAATATACTCAGTCTACGAAACGACAGTATCAATCACATTGGCAAACCTTTACTTCTTGGATCATTAGAATAGAACAGACTGTGCCATCGGTAGCATTAGTTTTCAATTATTTAAATTATCTGTTTGAGCAGAAACGTTTATCTGTGGTAACGTTAAAAAATCACTTAACTGCGATTAGAGTGCCCTTTTTAGACCTTACAGGTCTCTCCATACCGGTAGCGGAGGAAACAGGTTTTATGAGGGCATGGTTTAAACTCCGCCCACCTCCCCGTCAGCTCATGCCTACTTGGTCTCTGGACAAGGCATTGTCTTTACTTCACTCTCGTCTGTACCAAAATACTGCAGATTTTGCATTACTCTTAAAAAAGGCTGTATTCCTTTTGGCTTTGGCCACCGGGAACAGAGTGTCTGAGCTGGCGGCGATGAGCAACACACCTAATTGCCTTAGGTTTGGTAGACTTAATGAATGTATTCACATGGCACCTTCCCCGGGATTTGTAGCCAAGAATGAGCACAGTGCACACGTGTTTTCTGAGTTCACGGTGCCGCCGTTAAAAAGGGGAAAGGTGCACCATAATCTATGTCCAGTGCAGGCTCTAACCAAATATTTAAGAGTGGCTCCTCTCAACCCCCAAGGTGCTTTATGGGTAGCGAGTACGGGTAAACGCTTACTGAAACGGAGATTAGCTTCTCTTCTGGTCGAAGTCATTAAAGAAAGTAATCCCGGCGTTGTGGGTAGGGCCCACGATTTACGCAAATGGGCGGCCTCTTTACGTTTCCTGAAGAATTTTTCAGTAGAAGATATTGCGTCCACACAGTTGTGGGCGTCTAATCATACGTTTTTGACTAGATACTTGTCAGTTGCTCTGGACAAACCTTCCTTACCATGTATAGCTTTAAGGCAGAGGGTCTAGGTGGCCCTACTGTCACTTTTGTTTACTTTCAAGGAAAAGGGGGGGGGGGGGGGGGTGCAGTCAGTGTAACATAGGACACCCTAGACCCCGCCAGAGTATAAGAGCTGTGATACAATTAGGGTTAATGTGATATGAAAATTTCTCTGCGAGAAATTGTGCTAGTACAATGTTAGTACAAAACAATGGAGTTGTTATAGTAGTTTTAGCTGTGAAAGCAATTTTGTATTAAACAGTGGAGATTTTTTGAAAATTATTTTTCACGAATATTATGGGGTTTATTATGTGCACATGTAAACTTATAACTTGTTATTTTTTGTCACCACTCGTTGAGTGGGGTGCCTTGGTAACTACAGATCTGTTCACAGAATCTCCAGAGTTACCCCCTTTTTTGTCAAGCAGGCTTCTTTGAAGCACGCACCTGCTTGAACCCCCTTTTTTGTATTTATATGGTCTGCACCGTAATTAAATATATTTTTTCAAAGTAAGAATACTATGTGGTTGTTTGATTACCTGCTTTGCTAGAGTTATGATATGATTACGAATGTCCCCCTCCAGTCTTAGAAATCAGGCATGTACGTCAATGATGGAGGGGCCACTAATAAATTATAGGTTTGACTCATGTAAGGAGATAAAAGAAAACCTAATATTTAGTAGTGGCCCTGTAATCATTGACGACTGGGGCCCTCCCGACCGTCCCCTTCCCATTCGTTGATGTATTAAGGATTTTGGTTTACTTGATATGTCAGTGAAGGAAGAATGACGCCTGAATCAGCGTCTGGTCAAAGATCCACACAAGTACATCCACGATATGATGGAAAGCTTATTGGATAGTTATTCTTATTTTGTTTTTGTTTTTATTTTTTACAAAGTTTTTTCGTAGTGAGAACCCAATTCATAATGACTGAAGCCATGAGTGAGGTCGCGTGCGCTCATGATGAAGGCTCCTCAGATTTTAAATGCTCTGCGCGGTAGATTCAAACTACGGCGGATTAGTGTTTGAAGAGGATGCCTTATGTAATAGGCATGTTCGTCAATGATTACGGGGCCACTACTAAATATTAGGTTTTCTTTATCTCCTTACAGGAGTCAAACCTATAATATAAACATGAGATAAGATTGACTACGAGACTCTTAGTGTAACATGAATAACGAATATAATATAATATAGTTTAGAGTGGGACGTTAGGATCAGGCCAATGAGGAAAGTGCCTGTATTGAATCATTGACAAGGTTAAAGAATGGATTGGGTTCGAGTCCTGCCTTGGGCGCCAGAGTTTGTGAGTTTAATTCTCACATGAAATAAAGCCTACTCCACAGTAAAACCAATGGACAAAACTAAATTATAATATCGTCCACTACCACTATCTTCTATTTTACTTCCTGTATCTTATCTTTTTCCAAACGCCAAGGCACCTTCATCGCTCCCTCCTTCTTAGGATATTGAAAGTAAATATAAATACTGTACAAAGTATGACTATTTATATCTTATCATACCCAATATAGTGGGGCAGATAACTGGAATAATCGTTCATTTCTGGAAACAAGCACCAAAATTGGCACACATACTCCTTGGGGATTGCTCTTTTGATAAAACCCTTTAGCCACCTAAAAATTCAAGATGGCGGCCATTTTTCAAGATGGCCGCCATTGAATATACAGAAACATTGCATTTCGCAATAAAATCGCAAAGACTTGTCCTATTTGAATGATCTTGGTGTCAAATCATACATTTTTCACTATGTAGAATCCGAATTTGGAACCATGGACTTACTCACTAGCTTCCTTGTACCATAATATCAGTCTCGGAATCATAATTAGGGTAAAAAGTGCCCATATCATAGACACCATCAGTCCAATATATTATTGGATGTACATGTAGGCAGTAGGCCTATACTAGTTTGTCACTTATTGTCTTGCTGCCTGGATGAGTATACTACAACGCTTCTAAACCTCGCATCTGCAGCTGCACAGTGCTATGCAGGTCAGACCAAAACAGTAGCATTTGCATCGACCGCAGCATTCCGACTTGCATCCACACTTGGTCAGCTGCTGGCAACTCTCTGCAATGGGTGGGAGCTCTGTCCAAACGATCTGCCACAGATCTCCTTTCTTGGTCCAGCCCCAGTTGGCAGGAGTCTGCGTTTCTGGTTGACGTACTGTTGACTGACTCCAGATGCAGCCCGCCTGGTAGGCAGCACGCTTCACATGCTGCTTCAGTGCTGCTCGAGTTGGAGGAATGCCTTCGTACGGCCTCTTCTTCCGAGCAAACATGTCCAACCTCGCATCATCGACACCTTCAGCTGTGCTGGATCTGTCGTACATCATGACCACGAATTTCTCCAAGGTTTCCAGGTCTTCATCATCAACTACCGGTGGGTACTGGCTGAGTTTGCTGAAGACACCGGAAGCCTCATCACAAACATCCCAGGTTTGCCAAGCAGACTTCTTCCCTTTGCCACGGAATGCTGAAACGACATCGCAGCCAGTGAAGGCATGGAAGAAGAGCATCCCTTTGCTCTTTTCTGCAAGAGTGCAACACAAGTCATGTACAGGAACCCACCTCAGGTTCTGTCCTTGGCCAAAGGCAACCCACAACTGCTGCAGACCTAGCTCCTGAAGTGCCTGCAGAACACTGACTGCGATGACGACAACATCTGTGTCGCTGGCTTTGCTGCCTGCTTCTGTTGCATGCCTGGCATGCACAAAGATCCGCGTGTCAGCTTCTTCATGACTGCACGGTGCCACCCCAGCCAGATTGATAGTGCGGTTGCTGACAGCATCTTCTTCCTTGGTCACAATGACCACATTTGGTGTGGCCACACGTGCAATCTTATCAGCCAGAAAGTTGAACAGCTCGGCTTTGTTGTCATTTTCTCTCAGGAAGTTTCGCCAGTTTGAGGGAATTTTGCCCTTCCCTGTCACCCTGCGTCTCACCCCGCGTCCTCGCTTTGATCTAGTTTCAGCTTTCAGACTAGATGGCCGGTAGACATCAAACACAATGTCTGTTCTCTTGTACTTGGTAGAGTATGCTTGTATTCTAGGAAGGACATCGAGCATTGCGTACTCTTCGAACGTCTTTGAACTCCGTGGGGGCAGACTGTTCACCAACGCTGCACCATCAATGATGATGGTGTCGGCGTCTGGCTCTACCTCAGGGGTTGTAACTTGGCTCTTCACCTTTGTCTTCTTTGGTTGGGTGCTGGAAAACAGAGACGCTGGTTCCATGGAAAGAAGTGGTCGTTGTCATTGCAGTGAGATTGTGGTCTATGTTGTCCATGGCTGATGTGGTGAACAGCCCTTTTCGCAGAACTGGTGGACAGACCACCCCATCCTCCACGTACTTGCTGACTGTTGCATCTCCCAGCTGTGCAGATATCTGTAGCACCCTGTCATATGAAATGCTGATGCCATGCTCGTTAAGCATTTCCACCAACTTTCTCTTTCTGGTCTTTGTGTAGACGGACATCCCCATGTAAACGGGGAATGGGGTCTCTCTGTCTTTGGAGTGTCTGTGATTTGCTGCTCCTTCTTTGTACCTTGCGTAGCAGTTGTACTGAAGCAGCTGAGCAATTGCTCCGTGTTCAAGCATGGCCACAAACTGAAGAAGAGTGAGTGGAATGGCCTGCTCGATGCACCCCTCATGGAAGGTTCCATCAAATGTGGACTTGTGGTCCAGCATATGTCTTCGCAAGATGTTAGCTGCTTTGCCAAGGATAATAGCTTCACTATAATAGTCAGAGGCTTCTGACAAGACAAAGCCCACATCTTTCTGGAAAGCCAGAAGAACATCCCTTCCCTGCTTGTGCACTTCCAACTCAGGTATTTCTGACAGCAGTTTTTCCTTCAGTCTTGTGGAGTTGACAGCAGATGAATCAACACCCAGCTGTTCCAGGCGCTGGGCATACAGGTGAACTATTTCTGCAAGTCGGAAGACTGCAGGACCCTCGCCAGATCTGGTGGTCTCCACTAGATATGTGACTAGCTCTGAGAATGCCTGTGGGTGGGCATCCTCTTCGGGTGCACGTTCCTGTTCCAGTCTCATGGTGGCTCTGAGGTACGTCCTCTCTCTATTGTACAGGTCTGTCAAGCATGCAAAATGGTATTTGAGCTCCTGTGCAATAGCATCTCCACCGCTGAGTCTTGCAAGAAGTTTTCCGTCATTTAAAGTTTGGGCACATTCATTAAGTCTGTTATTGAGGTTCATCGTCATAACTTGTCTGAGTTCAGAGGATGGGGCTTCTTTGTCACATATGAAACACGTTTGGCCTTCAAGGCTGGTTCTACGCAGCTTGGTCTGGCATTCTACTGGCTGAGCACTCTCTCTGCTCTTCTTTTTCTGGCTGGCCCTCTCCAGTTTCGTGTTGTTGAACATAAGGCGACAACTTTGGTGATACTGCGCCTTGTTCCTCCTCAGAGTTTCTTCAATGCCACCACCATCATCAAGTCTGGCTGGATCCAGAACAATAGGCATCTCATTAATTGCGTGAAAGAGGGGAATAGTAGTCGCAATCATAGTGTAGCCATCATGTTCTTGTGGTTGTTGTGCACGTGGTGACTTGAGCTCTTCACTCTTCTTCTTCTGGCAAAGACAACACTTGCTCTAGTCAGTCCGGAATTTAGACGGTCCTGGATCTGTATTTGCCATCTTGGTGAATACAGTATGATAATTATCTGTAACACAGATATAATAGATAACAGATAATCACAGTATATAACAGATAATCACAGTATGATATAACACAGTATGTTATATGATAACAGATATAACAGATAATCACAGTATGATAATTATCTGTATTCAGTGAATCAAGGCCGAGGGGTTATCCTTTTACCACCTTGATCACAATCATGCACAATAAGGTATGGGATACGACTAGGTTCGGGAATAAAAATATATGACCTACACCTAGCCCGATCGTTCATCCAGTATCATTTAAGTCCCGCGCGATCTGTACGCCATCCAGGTAACTACATGCAAAGCAATGTAAAGCCCCGTTACCCTTGGCTCGGCTCTCCCGCGCTGGCACACCCTGTCAATTCAGGCGCGGCTATCTAACTAAACATCTATGTTAAACTACATGTAATCTACAGTAGCTAACTGATGTGGGGCTTATTAGACAGCATTTGGGACACTAAACTAATTATTTAGCTACACTAAACTAATTATTCAGCTGATACTGAACCCCATGCTGAGTTTCACAGCAGCGTTGCCACCAGTGTGCCCTGGCTGTGCGTTGACATCCGCTCTGTTGAGCTACTACTCTACACCTTCCGCTGCAAGTCTCTCAACGTCCCCCCCCCCCACTGCATCGTGTCATGTCCAGTTTGGAAGCCTTGTACAGGAAGATGCTACACATACTAAACCTCTAACACTACTACGATATACACTACCATGCATTTTAGCCGAGTCAGACGTAACATGAACCTCTAATTTAGCAGAATATTAGGATTCCGGGACTGATATTATGGTACAAGGAAGCTAGTGAGTAAGTCCATGGTTCCAAATTCGGATTCTACATAGTGAAAAATTTATGATTTGACACCAAGATCATTCAAATAGGACAAGTCTTTGCGATTTTATTGCGAAATGCAATATTTCTGCATATTCAATGGCGACCATCTTGAAAAATGGCCGCCATCTTGAATTTTTAGGTGGCTAACGGGTTTTATCAAAAGAGCAATCTCCAAGGAGTATGTGTGCCAAATTTGGTGCTTGTTTCCTGAAATGAACGATTCTCCTGAAATTTGCAGTTATCTGCTCCACTAATATACTCCATTACTAACTGTGAGCTAGACCCGACACAAGGCCAGACCCTGAATGTAGGCCACGCTCACAGTAAACGATATGTAACCAAACCACACTGCACTGTAAGAAATCAAACGAATAAAAAGGGTCTATCACATTAAGATGAGTAAACTCATAGTGATTTACAGTTGTTTATATATGATATACCTTCCTATCTTTTGATAAAATGAGTTTATCATTATCAATACAGATTTCAAGAGTCAATTATTATGGACAATTTAATTGCATTTGTACACTTTTTTCAACCCATGATTTTGTACAGTGTAGTAACACGCATATTCATGAGTATTATTATGTTTTTTTACACCAACCAACTTCACATCTAAACTTAATTAATGAAATCAACAAATACATGTGGCACTCCGAGGACTCGAACCCAGGATACTCACATCGAAATTCCGTGCACTATGCATTACGCTATCAAGACAGTTAAAGAAATATGGACAAGCCTACGATTTATTATGCAGTTTCCAATCCTGCATATTAACCCTCTCCGACATATGACGCGATTTTGAGCCTATTAGGGATACTTTAAAGCCTTTGTTACCATCAGGGGTATTTAAAAACCTTTAGTTTTGTTACTTCAACCTCTGCAGTTGTCTTTGAGTTAGCTGTGGGCAGAAAACTAATTTTGGAGAGGTAATTATAAGAGTGAGAGAACTCTATTTCTGATTGCTAATCTGGCAACCTCTGTGTCATATGAGTCTGAAGGGGTTAATCTGAGCATGTACATATATTCCAACTGCGCTATGGTAGCCTAATGTATAGACGAATGAAAGGAGTAATTAATGGGGCACTTAACCCTTAGGAAGGCCTCGCTATAAATTGCTGCTGAACCAGAATGAATTATTATGTTTTTTACACCAACCAACTTCACAATAAATTGTCCTACAATACAAATATAATGGCCTAACTAAAGATAATACACATGACCCAATAAAACCTAATAAATAATGAGAGGAGGATACACACTTGTAGTCTACAGTATATATGAAGGAGAGAATGCCAGCCAAATGTAAGGTACTAAGTGTTAACCCCTTCAGTAGACGAGGACGAATTATTATACCCTACTGTATAGTCTGTCTAATTTATGAAGATTACTGGGGTGTGGTCGGGTCAGGAATCTGATAAAGGCAGGCATGCCAATTCTTAAATTCTAAATAACAAATCTCACATTTTAAGCTATTAACAACATTAATAATGAGTTATAAATACGTTGTATAGATTTAATTGAAAACAAAACTGTATGGTTTTCAAAATGCAACACTTTTTTTATGGATAAATGCAAATAATTTGTATACAAATTTTTTTGCGGTTGCCAAATGGATTGACCTGACCTAGAGTATGGGTGTACAGTACCCGAGAAAGTGTCCCATTCATATGATTATAGAAAACGGTGGCTGTTTCTTGTTTACTCTCACATGTATCTGATGCCCCAGGCAGACAACACCCTAGTGGCCTTTATTAATAAGATGGAGTAGTTGGCTTATCCCTAAATACCTTCACCTGACCTGACCTGATTAGACGATTGTATTCAGATTAACGAAAATTAAAAGGTTGATTGAGACAGTTTCTTTCCTTTGACTCCTATGGGTCTTCCTAAAATGAATGAAATCATCTAATGATTTCCAAATATAATGAATATATAGGCCTACATCATGGTATAATAATAATAATAATAATAATAATAATTCTTTATTCCAGACACAGAAGATAAATACAGTATAACTGAGTACGACCTAATGGTCCATATCACATACACTTCTCGTGAGAGCACAGGTAATATACACAAAAATATATTAATAAAGAAACAGTAAAATAAAATATACAGTAGGCCTATTTACAGAATGGCATAATAAAGCCCATATCTCATTTTGTCACAATATAACACAGGCTAATTAAGGTTATTGATCAATGTTGGTTAACACCTATTGCACAGATCATTGCTCACAGTTCAATTAGACCTATATATTACAGCACATACTATGTGTGTAGCAGCTTATGCCAGTGAGATATAATACGGGATTCATAGATATGATCACTAGACCAAAGAGCTACGATCAGCGTGTTACTGGAGGATTGCAGTCGCTGCGAAAAGCTGTACACCAGTCTCCTGATGACAGCCCGACAGCACTGCACATCCAACAGTGTGCACACCATACTAGTGCTTTCATATTTAGATAGACCAATGAACATTTTAAGTATATTATGATAGGATGTACACAGACCATTTATGGTGGCTCTCTTATACTTCCACCACAAATGGGCCGTGTACATAGAGGAACAATATGTCCGGAACAAAGTTACTTTAGTTTCCCAATTACACATGTGGAATTTTCTCAAGATGGTGTTACCACGTAAATATAGCTGTCTGCGCTGACGGCCGATATCTGCGTCATCTGAGCAATCGTTTGAGATAATGTGTCCCAGGTATTTTATTTTGTTTACTTCTTGAATAATTTTATTATTGAGCGAGAAATTTGGCAGTTTACTTTTATACAGTAATTTTGATCTAAATATAAGAACAGCACTTTTCAGTGGGTTGAATTTAACACAATGTTTGCTACCAAAAGATTCACATATTTCAAGAAGTTTGCTCAGACCCGCAGAAGACAGTGCAATAATGACCAGATCATCAGCATACATGAGATGGTTGATGATTTTATTCCCACCATAACATCCAATCTGCTCTTTATTCAATGTATCACTTAATTCATCCATATATACATTGAATAAGTAAGGTGAGAGAATACTACCCTGTCTCACACCATTGGTTACTGTAAAGGAATCCGAAATAATGTTACCCCATCTTACATTAAATGTTTGATTGGCATACCAGTACTTCAAGATTCTCAGTATATAGTATGGCACTCCCCTTGTTGCTAATTTATCAAACAGGATATTGTGGCAGACTCTGTCAAATGCCTTACTAGCATCAAGAAAGCATGCAAAAATAGAGCTGTTCATTTTGATGTACCCATCCACTAGCTCCTTCAGAGTGTAGATGCACTGGTCCGTGCCATGGTTCTTTTTAAAACCAAATTGATTACTATTAGTTGAGATATACACTGAGATTCTGTCTAAAATTATTAACTCTAGTATGTTACTTACAATACTGGCAAGGGCAATAGGTCTATAGTTGTCTTTTGATGTGATTTTGCCAGCCTTGTCTTTAATTACTGGTATCAAGGTAACGGACATCATAGATTCTGATAGGAACCCATGGATTAGAAAGCTGGTAAAGCACCTGCTGAGTTTCTCCAAGAGGAGAGTGGAGGAATACTTTAAATGTTCAGCATATATACCATCAAAACCACAGGATTTGTTAGCATCTAGCCTACTTATTGCAGCCTTGATTTCTTCACTTGTAACTTTAATTGCGTCATACTTTTCTTCTTTCTTACACTCTGTAGTAGCAGCAATGGTATTTCCTTGGTGCCCAACAGAGTTAAACAAGGTTTGGTAATGTGTTTTCCAAAGATTGGCTATGTTATTAGTACCAGAGATCCCATCTACACTAACAGGTAGAGGTGTGCAGCTATTATGCATTTTTTAATATCCTTCCAGAAGGCCATTGTGTCTTTGCTAGCAAAGTTTTTGGCCAATGCTTCTCTTCTTAACAAGTTTTCATTATTTGTTATATCTGATTGCATACTTGCATCTAGCCTTTAGACTGGTGAACATGTCAAAAATAGGTCCCTGCCTCGGCTTGTTATGATCCAGCCATACACTACGAGCATCTCGGGATGCCTGGTATAGTTCTGAAACATGGTCATTCCACCCAGGTTTGTTAAAAGAATAATTTTTGTTATGCTTGTGAAATACTATGTCACTAGCCTTAGTAAGATAAGATATAATATTATTATACAGCTGACTGACCTCTTCTCGATGACTAGCATTAACACAATTGGGGTCTTCACAGGTAATGGCATCCTCCCTGCCAGGAAAGCTCAGAAAGGAGAGTGTGTGTTAAAGTGCAAAATTGCTCACACTCCTCCTCGTCAAGCCCGCCCCATGGCAGTTTTGGATTTACACTATTGTTTGACTCGGTTAATTCTGGCGCTCTTTCCAAACTAGCTGTTAAGGTCAATGGGATATGATCTTCATCTGTATAAGTATACTGAATTTCCATATTTGATATCATATCATGGAAATCAGCACTAGCTACGGTATGATCTAGCCAAGACGTTGAGCCCCATGCTGCACTGACACATGTGTAACTACTATGAGGGAGCATGAGCTGAGAAGAGATAATTAGATCATGCTCACCACAGAAGTTAGTCATATGACTAGCAAACAGAGAGTTACTCATGTCCTTCAGATTAGCAATCCAGTCCCCTATTACAGAGTAGCAGGTGGTATTTAGTTCTTGTAAAAAAGCACTTAGTTCTCCAAGGCATTCCAGGTATTGTTCTTCATTTTCATTACATTGGTAGGGCAAGTACACACTAAGAATAACTACTTTCCGTTGGTTATCTTCTATTTCTACACCTGTACACCATGATAAATTTGTTATAAGTGGTTAAACCCGGCTGTCTAAAGAGTCCCTCCACAAAATAGCTACTCCTCCCGGTGGGTGACCTGCTACTAAACCATCCATAGCATCGGTTGTCGAGGCCCCAAACCCATGAAAATTATCACAGATAGTACTGAGGTTACCTAAATCCTGTTTAAAGTACCAAGTCTCCTGCAGGCACACAATATCACTGGTATTAAGCACGTCTACTACATCAGGGCGGAGGAGAAGTCCTCTGTTGGTTTTAGGGAGCCCCCTACAGTTATAGGTAGCAATACGCAAATTGTTGTGAGATGAAGTAGACTTTATATCCATGATTAAGAGTTGTGGGGAGGGTGGGTTACCGTGGTTATAAAGTCCTCACTTGTTGGTACCGGTACCAGTGCCCTACGTTCTCTCCACCAGTACACCGATGCTTCCTCTGGCCAAAGTTCTTCATCCATAAACACCTCAGGATTTGGACACTCACAGTTGATTCTAAATAAAATATACGAGTGCCTATCAGACCAGGGAATAACTGACTCAACATCCATACTAAGATCGAGTTGATTGGAGAGATATCCTTTCAAGTCGGATGCCGTCACTCCTAGCTTAAAACCTGTTGCGAATACTTTGGCTATGCGTGGTCTTTGCACTTTTTTAACTGTACTTATCCCCGTACTTTTATTTTTACCCTTAATCCCCTGATGCCTAGAGTTCCTAGGTTGAATTTGCATAGCCATAGAATTCCTAACATTGTTTGACATGTTTGTGGTACCAGTACCGGTACCAGCACCTCCATTTAGCCTCTTTTCCCCCTCAGGTATGTGACGAGTTTTACCTTTGGTGGAATGTACTCTAAACCATTGTCCTTGACCAGTACCTTCCCCCTTAATATCACCTGAGGGTGGAGGCGTTGTGGTCCTGTCGGTAGGGGTTGTTGTGGAGCTCCTTTCCATCGCAGGTGTTGTAGTGATGCCTTGCGCGTTGCCTGTGCGTACTGCTATATTATAGGACCCAGGTGCTGCTGTACTTCTTGTAGCTGGTGACCCGCTCCCGATGCTCTTCACTGCAGGGTTGACGTCACTAATTTCCCCAGAGGCAGAATTTTTGTTGATGTTAGGGTTAGGCCTACCCTAAGTAGTCTCGTTGGTACTGCTCGTTGTGGCTGTGGCTTCCTGTGTGAAGGAGGAGGCGCCATCTGATGTAGAGCAGCTGATAGTGGTTGCTGCAGGGTTGGCATCAGTAATTTCGCCATTGGCAAAAGTTTCAACGGAGTTAGGCCTTCCTCGGGTTGTTTCGTCGGTTCTGCTCGTCGTGTCGTGGACATTCGTGTATGTGGCCGTGGACTCCTGTGTAGTGGAGGGGGCGCTATCTGATGTAGTGCGACTAGTAGTGGACTCTGGTGTGGTGGACTCTGGTATGGTATTTATGGGCTCTGGATTGGCATCATTTACAGCTGCAGTAGGCCTAGGCCTAGTTGAGGGAGAACCGCCTGAAGACATTAAATTTATTTGGGATTGACTGTAGTCCTCAATCACTAACACTCCTCTACTACTCAGATCACCAGTTGCACTTAATAAGTCCTTCATACAATCATTTTGGGCTGTGGAACACTTTCTCAGACTAGCAACTTCTGATTGGGTTTTCTTGATCTCACTAAGGAGCACAGTAACGTCAACATGATCAAATTGGATGGGTGGGAGTTTACCAAGGTTATGGGCAACAAATGTAGGTATATCTTCACCTTTTTCCAAAATCAGCCTAATAATGTCTTTTATATTCTCACTGTTTTTATTGGGACCCTGTCTTTTCCTGTTCCGATCATTACTGGCATCAGCGCACAATTCAAATAGTCTATTCTTGGAGGACACAATCACTTCCTCATCATAGAATTCAGCACACAGTTTAGTTAACTCGTCAGTACCCAGATAATTGGTTTTATTAGTCAGGAAACACAGTAGCTCGTCAATAATAAGTCCATCTTGGTTAGGGTGAGTTGGTCCCTGGTTTGAGATTGTCGGTTCGGGAGCCATGTTGTGATGATTTTTCGGCGGCACTTTATTTAGAGTAAATTCACACACTCCATTATGAATCTGCTATGACCATTATCATAATATGAGCACTAAACAATCATGTACCTATGAGACATGAAGAGTACTTGCTGGATGACCCATTATGTGGAAAATGTGAGGTGAAAACTGGAGTCCGACCACAACGTCCTCTCAGTACTGGAGGGAGTACTGTGTATAATACTGAGAGAGTTAATAATAAGGACGAAAACCGTATAATGAGAGAAGGTAATCAGGTAATACTGTAACTCTTCGGCTGGGTGCAAGAAGCTACAATGTCCACAAGTGCCAATAATGACAGTAGCCGATAACCCTATGTTATACCACATGTAGAAGGGAGGCACTTCCACCTTCACTAGTAGAAATCAGGCTTCTATTGGAGGAGGAGATTAACCCTAAAAAATACACATCTTTTGATATATATATATATATATATATATTTTTTTTTTTTTTTGCTTGTGTTATCCCCACGATACGAATTGCAGCCATACAGACCGCCACCAGCACCACACCACAAGGACATAAAAAGCCCAAGGAGAGAGTACCTGTGCACCCTTTACGTGCGCAGCTATACGCAGAACTAGGTAAAACTATGTCACTCAATATTTTGGCTAGGTTCGATACTAGTACCTCCAGGTCTGAAGACTGGAACAATCTTAGGTACTATATGGGCAAAACTAGGTTTGATACTAGACATCAGGTCTCAAGACTGATAGTACTAAGTGTTAATGGTAAACCTGCTAGGCATGAGACTAGCATCTTATGTCTGAATATACCAAGTGATCTGGTCAACCTGCTAAGTTCGATACTAGCAAGTCTGGTCCCAAGACTGACTCGTTGTGTATGAAACCAACAGAAGTACAAACTGACGTAACAGTGAGGCTCCATGCTCACCCTCTAGGTCATTGACTACAGAAGTGAAAGCTGAGACTCACTTCTATCCTTTCACTTGCATGTGGTCCGAAACCTTGCACAGCTAGTGGTGTTGAGATGTAGCCTGCAAGCAGAGCCGAAGAAGAAAACTGCAAGTTGCACCCCGAGGAAGTCCAGACCGAACCAGACACCCAAGAAAGACGAGTGTCGTAACAAGAGCCCAGCAAGTCAAACAAATGAAAGATCACTAAGTCTCCCTCCGACACCATGAAATCGCTGAATTAAATATTTATAGTGAGACTCTATATATTCCCTTCTTGAAAAAAAAACCCAGTGCATTACCTTTCAGGTAAAACAAAACACATATTTTATCTTTGCATTCCCCTACTTAAAACATTCCAAAATTTATTATTGGGCACTCCCGCATCAACGTAAACCAGGAATATTAAATAGCAGATAATTGATTTCAAAGACACTTCGTGATCAAAGAGAGACTCGAACGTCCCTTGATTTAGGCCCTGTCACTCTTTCAACTCTGGGGGAGGGACTCATCACAGGCAGTTCTGCCTTTTGTCTCCCTCACTCACATAGAAAGAAAACAACTTCGCTAAATGTAACTATAATAATATATATGCTAAAAACACCAAATTCGCCATTTCCAATTACTGTATATCAACTAAACCTATGTTCTTGAACTTAAACAAAATAAGATATTTGATTTGAGCTAAGAACCCGTATGAATACATAATTGCATAATTAAATCAAGCATGCATTCATATTGTGTTAAGGACACGCGTTTAGAGCACACATGCCTTTTTACCTACAACTCAAGTAAAGTTCATTCTTTAACTCTATTTGTGAATTGTGTATATTTATGTGTGAACTTATACTTAATTTTGTATAAATAAAAGTGTTGTTCTGTACCTTTGTATGACTTGCCTTTGTACTGTATTACATTGTAGCTATTTACAAAATACTTATACCTCACTGTTAGTAGAGCTCACCAATAACCAGATTTTCTGTAGTATAGTACTGGTGGCTAGCGGTGGTGCTTAACACGAAGAAATCATAAGGATATTTAATATTTCTATCAGGAGATACAAACAAGTATACCAGACAGAATGGCGCAACAATGCTCACATATTCCGATCCCTAACTTCACCAAGAAGACAAAGAAAATATAGCAATAGTCCTCACACACCTAGGCAAAGCTGTGGCATTAGTAACAGGAGAAATGAGGCCGAATCTCACATGGGGTCAGTTTAAAAGAATAGCGGTGGACTCTGTACAGCCATCACTAGGTACGGTAGTACCACTAACACAGCTCTCCGCCGTAAAATACGAAAGAATTTAGATGCAACTGCAAATACGGAGTAACATTTCCCTGGCATTTCCGCGAGCACAGATCGAAGTTAATAACCATCTATTTAAGGAATTGCCACAAGTTCTACCTGTAAAAGTGGAGGATCATTTCTCCATCCACGAGCCGGCAGGCATAGAACAGGACCTCACTACCATCAGGAGGATCCTGGCAAAATCGGCCGCCAAACAACAACTACAACAGCAATCAATCAATGCTATCAATGCTCTACCGGAGGAAGACCAGCCCAAATGGACTCCACAGAACAGGTGGAACAGGAGGGAAGATAAGTAGATTCTCCACATCCATTCTAGAAGGTCCACAGCGCCAAAACGCTATCTGGTGCTAATGGACCCGATGGAATGGAGGGTTTGCAATAACGGAAATTGCTCCGTCCATGAGATGCAAGACCTGCAACGACACTGCAGGCACAACTCAAGAATCTATCCTAGCCTACAATATCAGAGAAAATATGGCCAACAATTTAATAAGAGCCCCAGAGTCGCAGGAAATGACAGCGAGGAGCCCTTGGACACCTCACCAGAAGAAGAAATGCTAGGGGAAGAGCTGGCAGAAGAATTCGAATCTCCAGATATAACAGTATCAGAAGAAGCAAAGGATCTTTTAATGATCCCCCATTAACTATTACATTGGCGGGGCCCTCACGATCAAATCTCCAGTATAAAATTATAGGGTTACATGTCAGGTTCGTTAGTGGACACAGGTGCAACTCGCTCATGTTTATATGCCAGATTTTATCAACAACACCGAGACATGTACGGACCGCTACTGCCATCATCCGTAAACTTGATAGGAGCTGGTGATGAAGCATTTACTCTAAAAGGGAAGACTTGCCCTGTTCAAATCACCACCCCAACAGCTTCTGCTACTACCGAACAGAAGCTGTTGAGATGTTCTGGAATTTCAGAAAGGATTGGTGTAGTTACTTCCTTAGTTGCGTTTTCTGGGTATTTTTTTGGAAGAGGCAGCTCGTGGAAGGTCTCTGATTCTCTCATCACTAACCCTTTTGGAAGAGTGAGAGGCTTACCAGAGACATTGGCAATCCTGATTACCTGGGAATATGCTGGTATGACCGTGGGTGACAGGGTACATATGGCATATGGCTGCTCAATTGCTGGGCTAAACATCATGTCCTGGCTGTGCATCGCGTTGATCATGATCCAAGTCTGATGCTGGGATGGCCATGGTTGATTGCAAAGCTGAATGTGCAATAAGGTGGGGTGTCTTTTCATTGATGTTATTGTCGTCGGTGGTGGAACATTGGTTGTTGTGTTTTGTTTTTGTTATATTACCGAAGGACAACTGGCACCCTGTGCAGTCTATATGGGCACCAAGTTTTTCTAGTAGATTTAATCCTAGGTATCCATCATATCTGTTGCAGGTAGAGTCAAATACGATGCATGGATACCCCTGCACAGCTTCTTGCTCTGTACAGGGTCACAGTGCGTCCTTATGTTGAGTATTGTTCACATATGTGGAGAGGATCCTCTCACTCCTAGATAAAATAGAAAGGAAAGCCTTCCATATCATTAACTCCCATCCACTCACCAACTCTCTGCAATCTCTCTCTCTTCGCCGCAATGTTGCATCTCTCTCGCTATTCTATCGCTACTACAATAATCAATGTTCCTCAGAGCTTTCCCAGTGTATACTACCTGCTCTACGTAGGGTATGTAGTACCCGTCTTGCAAAACAATCCCACCCCTACTCTGTGCAACTCTTCAACCCAAGAGTGAAACATTATTCTCAGTCATTTTTTCTATTCAACTGCTGAGCTCTGGAACTCTCTATCAGAATCAGTATTTCCCTCTTCCTATGACTTAAATTGCTTCAAACTCCGTGTGTCCAGGCATTTTGGCTCGAACGTCCCTTGATTTTGGCTCTGTCACTCTTTCAACTCTTGGGGAGGCACTTGATACAGGCAGTTCTGCCTTTTGTCTCTCTCACTCACATAGAAAAAAGAAAAAAAATAGTGAATGGGGAATAATGCAAGTATAAAATGCGTAGGAATTAAGTTGTAAAACGTAAGATTTGTACAAGTGATATTAATAAGTTTGTACAAGTGATATTAATAAGTTTGTACAAGTGATATTAATAAGTTTGTACAAGTGATATAAATAAGTTTGTACAAGTGATATTAATAAGTTTGTACAAGTGATATTAATAAGTTTGTACAAGTGATATTAATAAGTTTGTACAAGTGATATTAATAAGTTTGTACAAGTGATATTAATAAGTTTGTACAAGTGATATTAATAAGTTTGTACAAGTGATATTAATAAGTTTGTACAAGTGATATTAATAAGTTTGTAAAAGTGATATTAATAAGTTTGTACAAGTGATATTAATAAGTTTGTACAAGTGATATTAATAAGTTTGTACAAGTGATATTAATAAGTTTGTACAAGTGATATTAATAAGTTTGTACAAGTGATATTAATAAGTTTGTACAAGTGATATTAATAAGTTTTACAATGATAAGGGTGAGCTAACTTGATCTTACAGGTGTAAGTGAATGTAGGTGGTCGCTAGTCACATAATAATATCCGCGAATCGAGTAACACAGTGGTTACTTAGAATCAAACAGGTACGGTTAAGTGAGAATTTACGTTTAAATTGAGTTTGAATTGTGGGCAAATTGACCTTTAGTTTTAATACAAGGGAAGTAAGCAAGTAATTATATTAACTTTCATATATCGACGTGGTTAATTTATTATCTCCGGCACGAGGTTTGTACCTAAGATAACAGGATATCAAGTAGGATCCTCTTTCCTGGTTAAATAATTTCCTTGTTACCAACGCCGGTCAAATGAACACTAAGGAGGTACGTCAAGAACCCTCCTGGCAAGGCAACAAGTTTATAATTTTGTTCTACCGACCTAAAGTCAGCGTGCTTAATTGGCAATCTTATTGTTAAGGTACATAGCAGAGTGATTTTATTTAAAAAGGGCCGCCTTGGCCTTGTTTAAGGTGACAAGGTGTCAATTTTAATGATAAATAATAATAATAATCAGTTTATTTCAAGCCAGCAGCCAATGGGGCTCAAAATACACAGACTTAACCTAGATCTTATCCTAAGGGATCAACAGACTGATCCTTGGCTGCTAACGAGAGCGCCTACATACTCCCGAGGGAGTAGGACGTGAGCAGGAGACTTTGTGGGCCCCCCGAGGTGGTCCGTCCAGACCTTGCCTTCACGGCCAGGGAAAGTTTTTGAGAGAAATTCCCCTGCCGGCGCGTGGGATCGAACCCCCGACACCAGAGCTAGCGCTCCCAATACACTGTACTAAGTGCGCTCGGCCACCGTGACCGTAAAATCTACTCCCTGCGGTATAAAAGTCACGTCCTCCTGGCTGGAGAAGGCAGTGCTGTTCGGTAGGGGTCGATAAGAAGGGCGTGAGGTGCTGGAGGGCGCTATACCACCTTGTAGTGTGTGGGTTTGGTATGCCCACTGGGTAGGAGACAATCGTCAGGGTCGTGGTGGTGGAGGTGGAGTAGTTTACTGGGACTGTTGAATCTACGACGTCAAGCCCCTGAAGGTTGCCAGAAAACGTATTTAACTCTCATGGCTGCGGGGGTATTTGTAGATGCTCGCTGTTGGTGGGAAGTGACTGACTGAGAATACCAGGAAAGAGGCTGTATATGTACCCCGTCGCGTTGATAGAGAAGTCAATGCCTAGTCTATCAGGGGGGTTAGAAAGCCTACCAGAGCTAGTAACTGTCCCTGTACTTATTGTTTCGGGATTCGAATGTTGGAGGTAGGTGGCTTTGGGTAGTGTAGGAGTGAGGGGATGGGGAGTGGGGTAGGTTGTTGGAGATGAACAACGTGTAGGTGATGGTGCATAGGTAGTAGATAGGATGGGTGGAAGTAGAGGATGTTGAGGAGGTGGGGAAGATGTGGGGGCTGGGGTCGGGGAAGTAGGGTGAGCGGTTGGGGTGGAGTAGGGTTGGTGGGCAGACGATGTGGAAGGAAGGGAAGGTGGAGATTGGGAGGGTGGGGGTTGGAGGGGCTGAGAGGGGGGTGGAATCGGAGGTGTGGATGTGGAGGTGGTGATTGGAAGAGAGGAGTTAGAGGGTAGCGAGAGAGGTCAATTTTGGCAAGGGGGAGGTTTAGGGGGGGAGACGGGAATGGTCCTAGCATCGGTAATGAGGTCAGGGATTAAAGAAGGTAATGCGGTAGGGTCAGATGGGGAAGGGTAGGATGGAGGTGGTGACTGGTTGGGGGGGGGCAGGGGGAGGAGTAGGATTGGCGAGGTGAAAAAGTCGTGGTCCAAAGAGGCTGACGAAAGAAGGAGGAGAAGAAGGAGGATGCGTGGCAGTTGTGGACACCCGCCGGACGTGAAAATTTCGCAGAGTTTTGGTTTCGCCATGGTGAATAACGGTGACTTGGTATGGGTTCGGAATGTTGATGATGGGGAACGGGCCAGATAATTTTGACTAAAGTTTGTTGGAAATGCGAAAATTGGCAATTATGACTGTGTCGTCTACTTTAAATTGGTTGCAGGCAGGGAGTACGTCTGAGTGGAGATCTTGGCAAGCTTGGAGTTGCCTGTAACGGGACTTGACATGGGTGAGGGTTGAGCTAGGGGGCGAGGGGGTTAATGAGGTAGCGGGTCGGTAGGAGAACGGGCGACGCCAAATACGCGTTCATGAGGAGTAATACCGTCGTCTTTAGGGGTGGAGTTTAGGCTCCACTGAATCATTTTTAGCTGGTTAGGCCAGTCTTTTGATTGCGTGGCTAGTAATTTCGTCCTAATTTGATTGTTGATAGTACGATGACTTCTTTCGCATACAGCATTCCCTTTTGGCCAGTATGGGGATGAATGTGAGATTTTGAAACCCATGAGCCGAGATAATTCATCCCAGACTTTGCCAGAAACTTCGGGGGCGTAATCAGTATGTAAGGCTTGGGGGAGGCCGAAATTGGGGAAGACGTGCGTTAGCATGGCGTTTGCAACGGCTTTGGCGTGTGTTCTTTGATGAGGATAGCAATTAGGAATCTTGAGTACGTGTCAACGAAGGTTAGGATGAATCTGTATGAGTTGACAGAGGGCAGAGGGCCGACAGTGTCTAGGGATAGCAATTGCCATGGCATTGTAGCTTGAATAGTGCCAGAGGGCCTGGGTGTGCAGGAGATATCTTTGCCTCCAGCACACGACCAACAAGAGTTGACTGTTTCTTTTGCAATCAGGTTGGGGTGGGGGATCCAGTATATATTCTTGAAACATGGCAACAGTTTAGTGTATCCAAGATGAATCCCGTTGCCGTGGTGTAAAATTTTGAACATAGGTTTGGCATCGTCAGGACTGAGGACTACGTGGCCTGATTCTGTATACAGGTAGTTGCCGATTCTGGTGAGGGAGGCAAACAAATATGGTTTGAGCCAGTTTGGGCAGACATTAAGGTCCCACGGAGTAATGGAAGCTATGACCGCTGGGTCTGGGGTTAATGAGGTCTTGGGGTGGTGGGGAGGGGTAGGGAGGGTGTTGGTAGGGAGGGAAGGGGTAGGGGATAGGGAGGCGGAAGAGGGCGTCCGCGTTCATATGTAATTTCCCGGGGCGATATGCTATCTCAAAATTGAACTCCTCTAGTGTTTCCCTCCACCTAATAATGAGGGCATTTGTAGTCTGAGAGGTCCGAAGCCATTGCAACGCATGGGGATCTGTGATGATTAGAGTTAACTTGGCCCCAAGTAGGTAGGAGCGGAAATGTTGTAGTGCACACACCAGACCTAAGCATTCGCGTTTTGTAGCTGCAAAATTTGTTTCCGCTTGGTTCAGGGTACGGCTGGCGCATGCAACGACGTGTTTTTTGTTGTCTACAACTTGTGCTAAAACAGCCCCGATGCCAACTAGGGAAACATCTGTATACAGGCGGAAGGGAAGGTCATAATTGGGAAAAGACATGACAGGGGCTGAGGTTAACGCATCTTTTAAATTTTGGAAGGCCTGCAAACGTTCATCTGTCCATTTGAATGTTTCATCTTTATATGTGATGTCGTGGAGAGGTTTAGCAATTGACGCAAAACGTCGAACAAAACGGCGGTAGTAGGATGCAAGACCCAGGAATGAGCGAATTCCTTTGACAGACTGAGGGGGTGTTATATTGCTGATGGCAGTTAATTTAGCAGGGTCAGGAGCAATACCTGATTTGGATATGACGTGACCGAGATATGGGGCAGACTCACGGGCAAGGGTACGTTTGGAGGGTTTTAATTTGAGACCCGCTTGGCGAATACAAGTGAACACCTGGCGTAGGCATTGCAAGTGTTGGTGCCAGGAAGTAGCAAAGACGATAACATCGTCTAAGTATGTTAGGCATGTTTCCCAGGTTAATCCTTGCAAAACGGAATCCATTAGCTTGGAGAAGTTAGCAGGAGTGTTGCATAAGCCACAGGGCATCACATTGAACTCAAAATGTTTACCACTGCTTGAAAAGAAGGCAGTCTTTTGTCTGTCAGCTGAGGTTACTGGGACCTGCCAGTATCCTGATTGCAGGTCGAAGGTGGAAAAGATAGACGAACCATGCAGGGAGTCAAGAGAATCGTCAATGCGGGGGAGGAGTGTTGCAACCTTGATTTTAACATAATTTATTTGGCGATGGTCAACACAGAAGCGCAGCGAACCATCTTTTTATTTTACCAATACGACAGGGGATGACCAGGGACTGGTTGAGCGTTCAATGTACCCTGCCTCAAGCATTTCATGAACTTACTTATCCTCTTCGAGCTGTTTCAAATGGTTCTTGCGGCGAAGGGGTTGGCGGATAGGGGGCCCGGTAGTGTGGATAGGATGTTCTAACACTTTGGTATGCCTTATGTCCTCGTGTGTTTGTGAGAAAATATCCTGGAACTCGAGCAACAATATGCGTAGTTCAACTTGTTGGGGTGAGGAGGTGGGAGGGAATGTTGGGGAGGATAGGGGAGGAGTATGGGGGGGATGAGGGTGATGGGGAAACGACGGTGTTGAACGTTTCCAACTCTCCCATTAATAACCTGTTACGACCGGCACTACGAAATAAACAAGGGCACTTAAGAATGGACTAGATGATAGGCTATATCTGCAACAACGGTACGCTAATTCCAAACCCTCGAACTATCACGCCGGTGAACAAAAACACTTAAACCCTCCAGAGTTAATCTCCTGGATAACGGGGTATCAATTAACTGGGTTTTAGTGCACTTCTACAAAGGCTTGCCAATGACGGCAAAGCCTACTCACAAAAGGAGTACTTTACGTTAATAAAATGCTCTTAAGTAATAACAATGCTTGAATAAACTATAATAAGATTTAATAAAGGAGTATATGCTTACGTTAACTTTAGTGTGAGTCTGTACTCAACACTAACCTCTACAATGCTCTATGAAAGCACTGGAAGTCTAGTCCTACAGCAATTAGGTAAGGTATAGAATCTTCTGAAAACGTCTGATGCTCTAAGATGCTCGTTAATACAGAACAGAAATAAATGCAGGGGCAGGACACCAAAGCGTGTATCTTAAATACACCAATAAGTAGGATACATATATATAACAAGGGAGTGCAACAACTCTGTGACAGCACTAATAATAACCACTCAGAAACAGTACTTCCTTCGCCAACGTAACAGCCAAACTGGGTTGTGCACTATGCATCAACCTTGGCTAAAATAAAGTGTGAATAATTCCTAAAGCATACACAATGAAAGTTAATAAACACAATGCTGTCTTTCTCACTAATAAAGTCTAGCAGTGGCATAAAAGGTACTGGGAAACTAGGCAGAGCGCAAGCATGCTCGTAGCCTACTGTCTCCCCTTGAACAGATTTCCCTTATGTTACGTTAAGTGACTTGGAGGCTCTCTTGCTAAGTCCAGATCTCAAGTATCTGGTCTTACCCTGGCATTCCACAAAGGTCAACAAAATGAGGTAGCAAGTATGCAGGTGAGAGTAGGCAAAAGCCCTTCAGTTGTATACTGCTACACTCGCAAAGGAAAATATGCACAAGGGTTACAGGCTAGCTAGCTTTGTCGATGTTGTACAGGCTCTGACTTGCCACATACATAACTCAGACAATGACCAAAGACACCTTCCACTGTCTAGCATTTAATAATAAGAGAGAACAGCTCAATAGTTAGAAGCACCCCAACACTAGGCTACCATTTGACTATGACTCTACTAATCCCTAACGCTAGTGCAAACATAAATGTGAGAGCTGGTGCTGGTAATATGACTGGCCGACTATGGAAGTCGTATGCAGAACCAGAAGGGATAAGTAATTGAATAAAGATGGAAGTATGAAAAGAAGAAGTTCAGAGAGAGAGAAAGTAGTATAGGGGGTTATATGGGGGACAGATTGCAAAGGACATGTAGGACCAAGCACGCTACACCAAGCTCTGCAGGAGACACGAGGGAAGGAGCCCCCCTAGCACCGAGCTGAGACAGCGGCCTCCAATCACAGACGACTACGTCATGAGGAGCAGAAGTCACGTGACTCGCCAGGCCAATCAGGAGCGTGGGAACCTCCTCCGAGCAAGGGAGGCAGCACACACATACACACACACATACTACCACCCCACTGCCTACCTCGCTCTTTCTCCTTTAACTTCACACAATGCATCTTATATTCTATGAATGATATAAAATACTTCCAAGTGTCACAGACAAGAATAAAGACCACCACTGATCTGTCTGTGACAACATGAACTCTATAAAAGGAAGAACATCGTTCTACGATTATTGTAGCCCATTTCACTGCCCTGGCGAGCGCTAGCGAGTTACGAGCGCATTCTGGCAAGCTAGCCAGCGTAACACCCCGCCCAAGATGTGGGACGTTTCAGCCTCAGGTGAACTCCACATCTGACCAGACAGAATGCCAACCAACCCCGCATCACCTAGCTACTCTCCCAAGTTGTGAAAACAAGGCACGATCACAAACATAAAACACTGCATTTAAAAAAAAATCTGCACAACACTTCCCCAAAGTAATAGCATCATAATAATTATATCACGCTCGACGAGCAAGCTTCACCAAGCCTAACCTACTAAGACAACAACTCAGAGTGTCTTAGATGCTTGCTGTGATATACTGCACTTATATACTATCAAAAAGAAAGTTTTTATGTGAGGTTTTTATAATTTTAATAGTGTTTTTTGGCGGCATTGCACTACAGGGGCAAGCCTAATTTTTCTCCACTCCACCAAACACACCTGTGGTGATCTACCCTGGGTCCTCCACCCTGGACAAACAGTCAGCTATCACATTGTCACAACCGGCAATATGGCGAATGTCCAGATTATACTCCTGCAACATTAAAGACCATCTAGTTAGCCTCATATTCCGGTTGTGGAACTGATTCAAAAACTTCAAAGGGTGGTGGTCAGTATAAATCACCACGACTGGGCCAAAAGCGGGAACGTACACCTCAAAGTGCCTGAACGCCAGCACAATAGCCAGAAGCTCCTTCTCTACTACTGAATAGTTCTTTTGTGCTGAGTTGAACTTTTTCGAAAAGAAGCTTACTGGGTGTTCCACACCTTCCGTATCTGTCTGTAACAAGACGGCACCAGCCCTTACTCCGCTAGCATCTGTCGCTAGCTGAAAAGGTCTTGAAAAGTCGGGGGCCCTGAGTATGGGGTGAGTGCACAACAGATGCTTCACCAGTGAAAAAGCCTTCTCACACTCAGGTGCCCACCCAAACTTTTTTTGTCTTTGCCAATAAGTCCGTCAGAGGAGCCAACACCGAGGAGTACCCGCGGATGAATCTGCGGTAATACCCGATCATGCCCAAGAACCTCACGATCTGTCTTTTGGTGGTCGGCCTGGGGAACTGGTTAATAGCCTGTATCTTGGTAAGGGGGGGGGGCACACCTGGCCTAACCCTAACACAAACCCCAGATACTGCACAGTTGCCCGAACAAAGTCACATTTGCCCTGATTGACCACCAAATGAGCCTCACTTAGCTTCCTGAACAGTGCCCCGATGTGCTCGCAATGGCTCTCAAAGTCATCGTCGTAAATAATCACATCATCAAGATAAACGGTGCAGTTAGGAATCTCCGCCACTAACTCGTTCATCAGGCATTGGAAAGTTGCAGGTGCATTCTTCAGGCCATACGGCATAACGTTGCAACGGTAGGTATTCCCATCCACCACAAACCCGCACACCTGCTTCGCCCGCTCAGACAACGGCACCTGCCAGTAACCCTTGACAAGATCCACCTTGGTGAGGTAACGTACACACCCGATCTTATCAACACTGTCATCTATGCGGGGAAGAGGGTAGGCATTGGTGGGAGTTAAACCGTTCAACCGCCTGAAGTCAATGCAAAACCTGACCTTGCCATCTGGTTTGGGCTGCAGAGTGACGGGAGATGTCCACCTAACCGCCCCTTTTTCTATCAGTCCTCTCTCCAACATGTAGCCTAACTCCGCTCGGAGAGCCGGAAGTTTAATGGGAGGTACACGATAAGGCACTGATTTAAAGGGGGGGTGGTCTCCAACGTCCACATCATGCACCGCATGAGTTGTGAGGCCTGGGTGCTCGGCAAACACAGTGGGGTATGAACAAAATAGGTGCTGGATCGCTGCACGCTGTTGCTCAGGCAGGTGCTCTAGCGCCTCAACAGCCACCTGGTTCGTGTTCCCCGCCCACTGATCCGCCGAGACATGACAATCCCAGCTCTCCTCCACCTGTGCCTCCCTGCCCCCCTCTCCTTCTCCACCTTGGCTGCTGCAAGCCAACACAGGGACAGTAGGCTGCTCAGGTGGGCGCCAAACGAACTCTTTTAGCAGGTTGACATGACAGAGCTGATTTTTCTTCCGCCTATCCGGAGTAGCCACAAGGTAATCTAGGTCAGACAACTTGCGCACGACCTTGTAAGGACCGACAAACTTAGCCGACAGGGGATGGCCCACTAAGGGCAATAAGACCAAAACCTCCTGTCCAACCACAAACTCCCGGAGCTTTGCCTTAGTATAATATCGATCCTTCATCAAGGCCTGATTATCTACCAAATTTCTCCCTGCCAACTCCAGGCTCTTCAGCATCCTGTCTCTACTCTCGAGGACATACTTAATTAGAGAACATGGCTGCACAGTCCCTTCCCAGATTTCTTTAACCATACTCAGAGGACCTCTAACCTGATGGCCGAAAACTAGCTCGTTGGGGCTAAACCCAAGGCTCTCCCCAGGTACCTCTCTTGCCGCAAACAAAACGTACGGTAGCCCCAGGTCCCAATCCTTGCCGTTCTCCAAACAGTAGCACCGCAACATGCTTTTCAAAGTGGAATGCCATCTTTTCAACACCCCTTGACTCTCTGGGTGATAAGCTGAAGAGACAACCGTACGAATCCCATGCTGCTGCATGGTCTGTTTGAAGAGTGTGGACGTGAAATTCGACCCTTGGTCTGACTGAATTTCCTGCGGGTACCCGTACCTCGAGCAATACAACAGCAAATTTCGCACAACAGTTTTAGACTTGCCATTTCTCATAGGGTATGCATCAGGGTAGCGAGTAGAGACAGCCATGAGGGTTAGCAAAAACCTGTTACCAGCACTAGTGGAAGGCAGAGGGCCTACCATGTCGATGATAACCTTGCTGAAGGGCGGACCAATAGCAGGCACTGGGTGCAACGGAGCCTTAGGTATGCTCTGATTGGGCTTTCCCACCCTCTTGCAGGTACCACACATCGCCACCCATGCCGAAACTTGGGCTTTAATACCTGGCCACCAGAACAACCTAGATAATGAAGCCAACGTTTTTCTCACACCCAAGTGACCTGCCAATGGAACATCATGCGCCAACCGCAACAGGCTATCACGACACTTCTCAGGAACCACCAACTGGTCCACCACTCTTGCCCCACCATCCCAACTACGTCTGGGATCCAAAAAACGGCGGTACAGGATTCCCCCAACATGACAAAAATCTTCCGACTTTGCATCCCCGTCCTCATCGAGTTCAATCGCCCCGTTCCCACAACTCTCAAGCCCAGGATCTTCTGCTTGCAACCGACATATATCCGAGGGTGCCAACCTATCTAAGTGCTCCTGAAGCAACTTGTGGCCACCCCCAATACTATGCTGCTCAAGCTTTGCCTGCTTCGCCTGGGAACGTTTCTGTCGCGAAGTGCTATCACGCCCAACCATGTCGCTAGGGGGGACAGGTTCTGGGACCACTCCGGACCTCATAATGGGTGCAAGTACCGAGTCGCCAAGGAGTGTCGCTGGATCCAAACTCTCAACACGATCAGCCTTGACTTTCTCCTTCCGACCCTTCCTCAGCTGGCCTAGGACTTGGGTACTAGGCTGTGACACCTGAGCGGACTGAGATCTGGTGACAGCACAAGCCATCTGCGGCATCTGACACCTCTCCAGCCACTCTTGCCCCTCCCTACTCGTGTCGGCCGCCCTCTCGGCAACGACTAAGGGTGGAACCTCGGAAGTGGGCACCGCAAAGTCGTTGCCGAGAAGGAGGTCGACCCCCTCAACTGGCAATTTCTCCACCACAACTCCCGTGTCACACCGTCTACCTCAAGCTCCATTCTAACCAACGGGTAAGACCGCGTAGCATTGATGCCTTGAAACACCACAACCCGAGCAACGTTAACAGGCTTGCCAGTGAAATTCTTAACAAGTGTCTGGGAAGCGCCCGTATCACGCAACAACTCAAGCCTATGCCTTACACCAGCCCACCTCACAGTGCCGTGCCCCCTATGACCACAAAAAACATCACGGACGGGTGACGAGCCCTCCTGCTGCTTCTGCACCGGCGATGACTTCGCAACCGACTGCTTACCCCGGGCTAACGCGGAAGACCTCAAAGACACGCCAATGTTGCTCACTAGTGACACCACTGCTGTAGGCGGTGCGCTCGGACATGAGCGCGCAATATGCTCCTTCTTATGACACTTGAAACATTCCACCTCACTCTTGGACTTCCCCTGAGAGGGGTAAGGGCCCTGGCCTTTCTTTAACGGGAAGGGTTTCGACTTGGGATCATAATTGGCAACAGTACTCTTGAATGGATAATTGTTTGTGTCACTAATTCGGGGGGTGGAGTGGTACGCCCCTTGTTACCTTACCTGCCTCAGCTCTCTGTGCAGACCCGCACCCGCGAATCAGTGACAACCTGAGGTCAGCCAGCTCAGCCGCCTCTTGTAAAGTTTTCGGTCGCTCTTCTTTAAGGTTAAGAGTCAAGTCACTGCCAGTACATTTAAAAAATTGTTCCAGCAACACTAGTTGTTTTACTGAATCAAAAGTAGTTGCCTTCTCCGATCTTAACCAATTTTCAAATGCATCTGACAGCTCTCTAGCGTGTTCCTGGAAAGTACTCTCCTTTCTTTTTGGAACCGCCCTAAACTTCAGCCTATAGGTCTCTGGTTGTAGCTCATACGCCCTCAGGACAGCCTCTTTTAACAACTCGTAATTCACACAGGAATCTAGGGGCAAAGCATCGTACGCCTTGAGTGCTTTCCCCGTTAATCGTGAAGAAACAAGGGCTGCCCACTTCTCCTCGGGCCATTGGTGCTCCTGGCACTTTTTTTCGAACCGAAGAAAAATTCTGTAACTCCTAACTCATCAAACACTGGAACCAACTTAAGTAGATGCGACAGGGACTGGTCATGGGCTCGGCCCCCCTGGGCGACCCGGTTTCTCGTCACCTCTACACGAGTTTTCTCTAGGTCAATATCGGCACAATACCTTGCAGACTCAGCCTGATACCTATACTTGAGCTCAGCCTCCTGCTGCTGCTGCTGCTGTCTGAGCTCAGCCTCATACTTCCGCTGCTCGAGCTCAAGCTTCTGCTGCTCAAGCCGAAACAACATTTCGGAAGTCAAACCCTGAGGAGGGGGTGCTACTACCGGGGACCCACCCCGTGAATCACCTAGAGGCATACCCAACCGCCAGCGGGCATCGGCCTGCGGGAACGTACCCGGCTCCGGAGCCCGAGGGGGCGCCATGATAGGAGTCGAGTGGAATGGGGGCTGGGCCGAAGGTGCCCCAGCTCCCGCTCCACCCGAAGCCCCATGCACCCCACTGAGCACACAGGTAACCAGCTCACCTCTCAACAAACCGCTAGTAACGGGAAACCCTAAGACCGTGGCCACACACTGCAGTCCGTACCGGTCTAGCCCCGACACACGATCCGCTGACACAGGCTCCTCCATAAATATCCGAGCATCCTCCTCATTGTTCACCACCCGAACGCCGCTTAACAACTCCACCTTCACCTCCTCACCTGCCTCCCGCACTGTGCCCTCACTATGCTCAGACCCGTCCAGTGACATGATGGAGTCAAAAAAAAAAATTCTCAGTCAAGACAAAAGTAGCCAAACTCTTGCAACAAGTTCTATATATCCTCAAAACAATGTCTACTGCCAACAATGCGAGAAATAAATTCAACCCCAAATGGCAATAAGATTTCTCAAAAAAAAAATGCAATATTCAGTTCACTATATTCTGGTCTAAGGTCGCCATTTGTTATGACGACTAAGATAAAATACTAGGCAAGGTCGCCATTTGTTACGACCGGCACTACGAAATAAACAAGGGCACTTAAGAATGGACTAGATGATAGGCTATATCTGCAACAACGGTACGCTAATTCCAAACCCTCGAACTATTACGCCGGTGAACAAAAACACTTAAAACCCTCCAGAGTTAATCTCCTGGATAACGGGGTATCAATTAACTGGGTTTTAGTGCACTTCTACAAAGGCTTGCCGATGACGGCAAAGCCTACTCACAAAAGGAGTACTTTACGTTAATAAAATGCTCTTAAGTAATAACAATGCTTGAATAAACTATAATAAGATTTAATAAAGGAGTATATGCTTACGTTAAATTTAGTGTGAGTCTGTACTCAACACTAACCTCTACAATGCTCTATGAAAGCACTGGAAGTCTAGTCCTACAGCAATTAGGTAAGGTATAGAATCTTCTGAAAACGTCTGATTCTCTAAGATGCTCGTTAATACAGAACAGAAATAAATGCAGGGGCAGGACACCAAAGCGTGTATCTTAAATACACCAATAAGTAGGATACATATATATAACAAGGGAGTGCAACAACTCTGTGACAGCACTAATAATAACCACTCAGAAACAGTACTTCCTTCGCCAACGTAACAGCCAAACTGGGTTGTGCACTATGCATCAACCTTGGCTAAAATAAAGCGTGAATAATTCCTAAAGCATACACCATGAAAGTTAATAAACACAATGCTGTCTTTCTCACTAATAAAGTCTAGCAGTGGCATAAAAGGTACTAGGAAACTAGGCAGAGCGCAACCATGCTCGTAGCCTACTGTCTCCCCTTGAACAGATTTCCCTTATGTTACGTTAAGTGACTTGGAGGCTCTCTTGGTAAGTCCAGATCTCAAGTATCTGGTCTTACCCTGGCGCTCCACAAAGGTCAACAAAATGAGGTAGCAAGTATTCAGGTGAGAGTAGGCAAAAGCCCTTTACTTGTATACTGCTACACTCGCAAAGGAAAATATGCACAAGGGTTACAGGCTAGCTAGCTTCGTCGATGTTGTACAGGCTCTGACTTGCCACATACATAACTCAGACAACGACCAAAGATACCTTCCACTGTCTAGCATTAAATAATAAGAGAGAACAGCTCAATAGTTAGAAGCACCCCAACACTAGGCTACCATTTGACTATGACTCTACTAATCCCTAACACTAGTGCAAACATAAATGTGAGAGCTGGTGCTGGTAATACGACTGGCCGACTATGGAAGTCGTATGCAGAACCAGAAGGGATAAGTAATTGAATAAAGATGGAAGTATGAAAGGAAGAAGTTCAGAGAGAGAGAAAGTAGTATAGGGGGTTATATGGGGGACAGATTGCAAAGGACATGTAGGACCAAGCACGCTACGCCAAGCTCTGCAGGAGACATGAGGGAAGGAGCTCCCCCAGCACCGAGCTGAGACAGCGGCCTCCAATCACAGACGACTACGTCATGAGGAGCAGAAGTCACGTGACTCGCCAGGCCAGTCAGGAGCGTGGGAAACTCCTCCGAGCGAGGGAGGCAGCACACACATACACACGCACATACTACCACCCCACTGCCTACCTCGCTCTTTCTCCTTTAACTTCACACAATGCATCTTATATTTTATGAATGATATAAAATACTTCCAAGTGTCACAGACAAGAATAAAGACCACCACTGATCTGTCTGTGACAACATGAAACTCTATAAAAGAAAGAACATCGTTCTACGATTATTGTAGCCCATTTCACTGCCCTGGCGAGCGCTAGCCAGTTACGAGCGCATTCTGGCAAGCTAGCCAGCGTAACAAACCCCTTCGGGAGATTGATGGGATTGTCTGAAATGTTTGCCACTTGCAGGCAATTAATGAAAGGGGGTAAAAGGGCGGGGGAGTGAGGCAGTAGGTGGAGATATATGAGGAAGGGGAGAACATAAGGGGGGCGTCGGCAGACCTAGTGATGGGTACATATGCCTGATGATGTGGTGGAATGTTGATGGATGTCAGGGTCATTGCTTGGGTAATGATGTGAGGAGAGGCTGAGTCAGAGGGGGTTACGGGTGGGTTTTGGGATGGCGCATGGTCTAAAGGAAAGTTCCCGGTGTTGGCAATCAATTTAAACACCAAGGAATTGCAATAAGTCGAGGCCCAAATAGCCATCGTATTGGGCGTCGTGCGAATCTAAGATGACATATTTGTGGTTGATTTCTGAACCGTCAGGTGATGAGATGGTGATGGGGTAAGTCTCATCATAAATTTGGAGGGGTGCATTACCGGCACTGATTAGTTGCAACGTAGTTTTCTGTAAAGGACCAAGTTCATGCTGCAGCTTGCAATAGAAGTGAGTGTGCAAGCAGGATTGGGCCGTGCCAGTATCGAGGAGGAGGCGGACGGAAAGCTTGTTTAATTTAAGCTGGTGCAAAATTGGGGATTTCATTAATGACGACTGGACCCACGCCACCGAGAAGGGTGTCGGGGGTAGTTTAAAATTGTTTGCGACATCAGGGGACGGGGAGAGGTGTTGTCAGACGAGGGGGCTTGTTTGTCGTGTGCGTAGTGGGTTAGTGGGTACTAGTTCTGGTAGTTTTGAGGGATGCAGTGAAAGTCATATTGTCCAGTTACGTGAGGCTGAGAGGTACCTTGTGAAGGGTATCTTTCCTCTGATTGAGTGATGCGAGATGGGTTCTGGGAATAATGATGATGGGGATGGCGGCTTCTTGAGCTACCCCGATACTGGTTGTATTGTTGGTGGTTTTGTACGGGGTAAAGGTTTTGTGAGGATTGGAACTGGTGTTGAGGGTTATGGTGGGCGGTGTGGCATAATGTTTTGCATTTTTGCGAGATGGTCACGTACGCAAAGGACAGTTGGTTGAACAGGGGGTGAATTCGTATAAATCCACGGGAACGACATGAGGGGCCGCAAAAGATGATTGATTTGGGGGTTTGTAGTGATGAGGGGATGGGTTAGAATGGGTTACGGTATTGTGGACATGGGGCAAAGTGACCTCCGTGGATGGATGTGGTAGTAGCGTGGCGGAAAACGGAGGCGGACTGGTTGTAGGGGGGTCTATTACGTTAGTTGTAACAAGAGGCTGAGTTGGGTTTCTGCTTATGGCACAAAGCTGGGAGGTTGAGGTGGAGGGTACGGACAGCAACTTGAAGAATATTTTTATATCTTCCACAGGAGTCGAAACCTTGTGCACAGTAAAGTAGTGTTTTATATGGGAGGGAACGATATGGGTGAGGTTGTCAATTACAATTTTGTTGAGTGCGGCAGTATCATAGTCGGGGTATGCAATTTTTGCTCAACGACGTAATTTAAAAAAGGTGTCGTCTAAATCTCCATTGTATGTTACGGCATACAAATGGTCAAGGGCTGGGACATGACTCATAGTGGGTTGTAAGGCTTCAAGGATGAGCTTTCTGACATCGATCCACGGGGTGTCCATTTGTACGACCCCCGAAAGGCGAGGCGTAACCATTAAGTCCTATGGACGTCAAGAGGGTAGACGTCCATTTGTCTTCTGCTTAATGCAGGTCAATTGCCGACATGGACATCTCCAAATAGGTGGCTATGTCCATCGACTCTGAGCAGAAAGGGGGAATGGAGGGATGGGGAAAATCGGAAGCCATGATCTAGTAATAAAATGTTTTTTATGTACGTGATTAAAAACCTAGCCTCACGAGACACAGTATTATACTGAAAGAATTTAGGTTCTCCGTGAGGGAAGTCTTATAAATCAGACACATAAAAACAATTCATACACATTTATTTTAGACCACCCACTAGTAATAGCTGGGACTGAGGCTCCCGATAATTTCACTGGACCGGGCCAAGATTGAATTCCGTTGCCCAAGTGAAGGTGAATCGTTATTGAGATAACCGAGTTCTGATGTCAATATACGACCTGCAGACTGTGACAAATAAATAAGTTTATAGGCAAATTATATACAACAATAACACTAAGAATGGGAACACAAAACACTACAAAGTTGATGGCTCGAGACAGAGCTACAGACAAACGAAGTATAGCAAAGGAAATGATTTAGGAATAAAATTAAGGTCAAGATTTAGGATCTGGGTTTATGGATAAAGGAGGATGAGAGGGAACGAGTCAAATGAGTATTGAATGGGGAATAATGCAAGTATAAAATGCGTAGGAAATAAGTTGTAAAACGTAAGATTTGTACAAGTGATATAAATAAGTTTGTACAAGTGATATAAATAAGTTTGTACAAGTTATATTAATAAGTTTGTACAAGTGATATTAATAAGTTTTACAAAGATAAGGGTGAGCTAACTTGATCTTACAGGTGTAAGTGAATGTAGGTGGTCGCTAGTCACTTAATAATATCCGCGAATCGAGTAACACAGTGGTTACTTAGAATCGAACAGGTACGGTTAAGTGAGAAATTACGTTAAGATAGAGTTTGGATTGTGGGCAAATTGACCTTTAGTTTTAATACAAGGGAAGTTAACAAGTATTAACTTTCATATATCGACGGGGCTAATTTATTATCTCCGGTACGAGGTTTGTACCTAGGATAACAGGATATCAAGTGGGATCCTCTTTCCTGGTTAAATAATTTCCTTGTTACCAACGCCGGTCAAATGAACACTAAGGAGGTTCGTCAAGAACCCTCCTGGCAAGGCAACAAGTTTATAATTTTGTTCTACCAACCTAAAGTCAGCGTGCTTATTTGGCAACCTTATTGTTAAGGTACATAGCAGAGTTATTTTATTTAAAAAGGGCCGCCTTGGCCTTGTTTAAGGTGACAGTAGGCCCGTTTTCATCGGACCTGGTCATTGGAGGTGAAAGGCGGGGCAGTTTGTCTTTGACCCTTATTTTCAGTCCTTTTAGGGTCCAATACCTTAGTCCTCCCCAGCGGCGGCCATTTTTGTTTGGGGGTCGGCCAATGAAAGGGACGGTGAGGGTGATGACGTCACTGTGCTCTCAGCCAATGAACTGGTTTGTTGTGGCAACTCATCTTCCTTCTTCCTCTTGTTGTTTTCTTTCTTGTCTCCTCCCGCGCGTTTTTTTAGGGGTGACTGGCCCATGTGAGGAGCTGTTGCCACAGGTCCCGGTTTTCTTTTTCGGGTCAGGTGATGCTAATTTTTTGCAAACACTGGGGAATTTGGCGATCGTCTCCACTCTGGTAGGGGCAACTTCCACATCCGGCGCCCTTCGGTGTTTGGGGTTTTCCGGGGGTCCTGGGGCACTGTACCCTTTTCTGGGGGCGTCAGCCGGATCTGGGGCACTTCCCTGGTTTCGTCTGTTCCTCGGAAGACTCACAAAGGTGCAGGAGTAGTGCAAGGTGGTTTGGCTTAGCTCTGAGGCGCCTTTCTCACGTCCCGCGGTGTTGGAGGTAGTCTTCGGTGTTTATTCGTCCCTCGTGGTACGGGGTGCCTTAGGTGGTGTCGACACTGCGGGTGGCGCCCTCGGGGGGTTGCGAGGCGTGAGTGGCCTTTCTTGACTCAGAGGCACTGGTATAACACAAATAAAATTAATCTGATCTAGTGTTAATGTTCTCATTCTCCATGTTTGTAGTGCTAAGAACTTCGAGGTCAATTTAGTTTAAATCATTATTATTACTTTAAATTAATAATATATGTAATATCTCTTTGTATATGCATGGATTTCAGCCACAATTCCCCCCCCCCCATAAGTGTTGGGACTAGTACTGAAAGGTAAATGAAGAATAGATATACAAATAAATAAATATAAATTTTAACCCAGACGTGACGTGGTTGTTACTCGTATTAGGCTTGGGTACAGTCACCTTTGGCAAAAAATTATCCACCCTAATTCGAACGCCACAGAATGCAAGCTCTGTCATGGTCCAGACTCTAGCACTACATATAGCTAAATCAAATGATGCCCCTCTATCGCTCCTTTCAGGCCTCCAGAGTAGTCATATAAATCATATCATGAAGTTTGTAAATACTTTATTTCCTATTCTGCAATCCTCAAAGATTTACTCATTCTTTACCTTGACTTCTTACTGTCACACAGAATCTGGAGGCACAGGTGCAGAAAAATCTATTATCCAGGAGTTTACCCTATCAACTACAGACTCTGTGGAGATAAAGATAACGGCCTTGTCTTCTTTCAACTTTGGCTTGCCCCGACTGAAACCGGAAACACGAGCATCGAGGCACGCCACACCTCCCAAGTCCCTGGTGAGTCCATGAGCCAGGCCATCTGTGCTTCTGCCTTTGATTTCCTGAAGACTGTGGAATGAGACCATTATAAATGCCAGCCATCCAGGGAGTGGAAGCGGGACCTTCTTACCCGGAAAGAACGAAGCATTAGACAGAGAAGGAAAATTAATTACCTCTTCGGTAGCGAGACGGAAAACAGCTCACATTGCTAACGCAACAGCTCCCTCTCTGGCTATTCCGTGAGGTTAAGGTCTGAGATTCTTGACCATCGACATGAGTAACTTCGTCCCTCTGGTTACGATGTACTCTAACCCCCATTTTGAGTAGCTCATTAAATTTAAGCTTGGCTATTCCAGCTCAGATGTGAGAGGCTCCATCCAACCTGTGGTTGCAGTAAACTAACCCCTGTCTTGAGTACCTTATACAGGTAGCCCTGAGATTATCGGTCAATGGCGTGAGCATTCCTCCCTCTAGTTACGAGGTACCCTAACCCCCGTCTCGAAATTGAATAGCTCATTCAAGTTAAGCCTGGCTATTCCTGCACAAATGTGAGCAGCTGTGTTCAGTCTAGTTAAAGGGCTAGGAACTGGTTTCAACAGCCCTATAAACCAGATACGTATACCTCACGCCACAGATGACCACAATCTTCATGAAGGGCACGATCAGCCCTAACAACCCGATAGTGCGCCTTGCGCCACGGTACAGTTCGACCATAACAAAGGGCTGGGGCTCTGCCTATAATGTAGCCCTATAAACCCAACATATGCGATACTCACATAATGCCAGATTTTAGCTGCCATATAGCCCAGGGGTGATGATGCAACTCGCGTATCGCTCACACGTTGTCAATGCCGACAGATTTGTTACAGCCGACACACATAACTAAAGGGAATCATACGTGTTAATAAACTATGTATTTGTGGTATATGGGGTAATACAAATATCTTCATATTATGGGGATGGCCTTTTTGTGACAGTAACAAAATGACCTTTGTTTTACTTCTCAAAGTAGTGCCAGACATTAGGCTTAGTAGAGTTAGATGATTTACTCTTTCCTTATGTAACATTTATTCTTGGCCAGTATCTTCTTACAGATCATGAAGGGCAGTGACATGTTTTGCCAGTCGCTTCCCACGATGCCTGGTTCCCTGCCATCTCAGCCATGTCCGCCCTGATCCGCATATGCATGACACATCTTCCACTGATTGTATACAAGTATTGCGCCTGCTCTGCCACCTGTGTGAATATGTTGAAATTGGATTGGCTTCCAGTAACTGCCAGCACAGTGCCAACACTCTACCTACTCAACATTACCCTCAACTGTATCATCACTACCACAGATATCGGACGTCACCGGTACGATGGCTGGAGGGATGAAGGGTGCGGGCGTAGCCCTCTCTCTATGTATCATCCTTCTCAACATCCAGAGGGGCTGTGCTGATATACAGGTGCAGAGGGGACCGGTAGTGCACCAGGTCAACACTAAACAAGTATTGAGGGACCTCGTCACACAGAAATCACACACAAGTGAAATTTCTGTCACCATTCCTGCCTGGTCTAGTTCACATATCGGGAAGATGCCGCGGCTTGGCAAGTACTCTGGCACAACCTCGCTACAACACCTATTGTGCTACACTCTAATTAGCTGCGGAGATGTAGAGACCAACTCCGGCCCTAGTTCAACGTTGAAGAAACATCACCACCAAACAAGTAAGGCAGACACCGACATTTCAACAGTCCCTAGCAGTAAAATTCGTTATAACAAACTGGGCCAGCAGGCACCCCAATCTCCCGTCACGCTCCAACTCACAACCAAGACCACAGGGCAACCGTCAGCACAGTGCCAACACTCTACCTACTCAACATTACCCTCAACTGTATCATCACTACCACAGATATCGGTAACCCAAGTAACACAACATGCAACCAGAACACCCAAAAAAGCAGGAAGCTCTAGCAAACACATCGACAATGAAGTAACAGCAACGAACAAGAGAGACAACAAGAGAAACCCCCCACCCCCCACAACACGACGCCGCTGCACAACAAATCAACCAAACCTACTACAACACAACACAACACTATCGGCGACCCACGTAGCTCAATATGCAACCAGAACAGCTAAAAAAGAAGGTATCAGTCGCAACAACATCAACAATAAAGCAGCAAAAAAGGCCAAGAACAAGGACAACATCAAACAACAAATACAGGTAGGGGTTGGAGGGGGCCTAGGGGTAGACATAGCCACAGCCAGTCCCCCTCCCTCGCTCACACACCTTCTCCGCTCAGCTGACCACACGCCAAACCACACCGCCAGACGTACGATGAACAGTAAAAGGAAGATTTGTACAGTGTGCGATATTGGATTCAACTAAAGGAGTACAACTTCACAATGTAGTAGTTGTAATGAAACAGTACACGATCGATGTACTTACGTTACTAGCAGAAAAGAAGTGGAATGCGACAAATGTAGGGAATTAGCTATTAAAGGTCCTAAAATCATTTGTGAAATATGTAAATCACTCATAACAAGAAAACAAAGGATCCTAAACTGTGTAAAGTGTAAAACTGTAGCTCACATGAAGTGCATCTCTAAGAAGACCAACAGTGAAGAATGTGAATTCTTATGCAATAAGTGTGCCTTGCATTTATTACCGAATGTTAATGTAAATGAACCAAGTATTAACAACTCAGAATCCAGCCAGGACACATTCAAAGATGAATACAGAGTGTTCACCAACAAAGGGCTCCATCTTATCCACATTAACGCCAGATCAATGTACCATAAATTGTCAGAAATAAACTTGTTAGCTAATAAGGCCAAAGCTTCAATAATTGCAATTACTGAAACCTGGCTGGACTCGAGTATAAACGATGGTGAAATAAACATTTAAGGTTTCAATATGGTTCGTAATGATCGCAATAGACAAGGGGGAGGAGTATGTCTGTATGAAAAAACAACCTCACACACACAACTAGGACCGACCTCCATGTACAAAACCACGAAGCTCTGTGGATCGACTTACACCTGCCAAGGACAAAACCCATCACCATTGGGGTGTGCTATAGGCCACCAGACGACACACAATTCTTGACCAAATTTGAACGAACTTTGTCATTACTAGACCCCCGGAATGAATCCATTATACTAGGGGATTTTAACTTGTGTTACAAACAACGAAATAATAGGCATGTATGAGAATATAGGCACACACTGACAATGCACAATCACAAACAACTCATCACAACCCCCACACGTATCTCTGAGAACACTGCTACAATATTAGACCATATAAATTGTAACAGAGAGGACAAAATATCACAATCAGGGGTTATACAGACTGGGATAAGTGATCACTTCGTCACATATTGCACACGGAAAACCACAAAAATTACCCCAGAGAATCACAAGGTCATCTAAACAAGGTCACTCAGAAACTACAACAAAGAAACATTTCTGGACATTTTATGGAATACAGACTGGTCTCCAGTGTTTGGAAATACAAACGTTAATGACGCAGGGGTTGGCTTCCGAACCATCATCACAAACATCCTAGACGAAATAGCTCCTCTGAAAGACATACGAATTAAAGCATGGTCAGACCCATGGATCAACAATAACATACTACACCACCTGGAACATAGAGACAAGCTGCTAAAAAGGCTAGTGAAACATAGACAGGATCAAGGTCTGAAACATGAGTTCAACAGGGCCAGGAATAAACTAAGTAGGAAATCAAATTAGCAAAATATAATTATTTCCACAGTAAGGCAGAGGAATATCAGAATAACCCCAAAAAACTATGGAGGCACTTAAAAACAACAGGCTACAGCAACAAGGCAAGGGATTCGTCTAACACTAATATTGCTCTCAGCATTAATGATCAGGTTTGCCACGATAAACGACAAATTTCAACCTACTTCAACTCCTTCTTCACCTCCATAGCAAGCACACTTGCACAGAACCTACCGCAACCTCTCAATAAATACACGACAACAACGGCCACCTTTCGAAATTTCTACAGGGATAAAGGCATACACCCGAACACATTTGGATTGCAAAATGTTACACCAAAATACACATTTGATGAGCTCTCTAACCTAAATGTACATAAAAGCACAGGACCAGACAAAATTCCTGCCAAATTTCTGCGAGATCGAGCCATTGGTATAGCAGGTCCCCTAACCCAAATCATCAATCTGTCAATTAATACCAACACTGTACCTGCTGAACTGAAGGAAGCTATTGTAACCCCTCTATTCAAGAAAGGAAATAAACTAGATGTTGGCAACTACAGACCAGTTAGCATATTATGTATTGTATCTAAAATCCTTGAAAGAGCTGTATACACCCAAATTGAACACTACCTCAAAGAAAATGATCTATTCTATAAGTTTCAATCAGGTTTCAGATGCATGTACTCGACAGACTCTTGTCTCATCCACTTAACAGATCACATTCGTAAAGAAATGTCTAAAGGTAACTACACCAGTATGGTTCTTCTTGATCTACAAAAAGCATTTGATACAGTAGACCATGATATCCTCTGTAATAAACTACAAGCAATGGGCATTGGGTCAGTGAACTGGTTTAAATGTTATCTTAGTGGTAGAACACAAAGAGTCAAAATTGATGATAATATATCTGATCCTATGCCAATTAACTGTGGGGTCCCGCAGGGAAGCATCCTTGGTCCCTTACTCTTTCTCTGTTATGTAAACGACATGGAACTGAGCATCTCGTGCAAATGATTACTGTATGCTGACGACAGCGTGCTTCTGGTTTCAGGAAAAGACCCAATAAGTATTGCCGCTTCACTTTCCAAAGAACTAGAATCGTGTAGTGATTGGTTAGTGGACAATAGACTATCTCTTCACCTGGGCAAGATGGAAGCCATCTTATGTGGAACAAGACGCAAACTGAAAGACATTGTGGGCTTCTCGGTCAACTGTAATGATATTCCTATAACAACAGTGTCACAAGTTAAATATCTCGGACTAAAACTGGACTCGACTTTGTCAGGTGAAACAATTTTGGAATCTATCCTGAGTAAGTGTAAAGCACGGATAAAATATCTGTATAGACAGGTGGGATGCTTGCCAGCGGCGACCAAAAAGACCCTTTACCAAGCGCTTGTTCAATGTCATTTTGACTATTCTGTCATCCTGGTACTCTGCATCATCTAAATCAGCACAGCACAAACTTCAGGTCACTCAAAATAAAATGGTTAGGTTCATGCTGAACCTAGGACCCAGATCACATGTTGGCCAGGAACAACTTCAGTCACTAGGTATGCTCAATGTCTCTGACAGGGCCAAACAAATCAGGCTCACTAATGCCTTCAAGATATTCTATGACAAAGCTCCAGAGTATCTAAAGAGTAATTTTGTTAAAGCAAATGAGAGGAGTGGACATAATACAAGAAACAGGATGTTTAATTTTACGGTCCCGAGAATCCAAGGACAGGGTAAGCAAACATTCTTCTTCACTGCAATCAAAGACTGGAATGACCTACCCCAGTCAGTCCGTGAAAAGAGAACACTGTATTCCTTCAGACGTAGCCTGAAGGAACACCTGAACCGGACAGCTGCGAGAAGGGAGCACCAAGCTTATGTCTACTACTAAATACCAGATAAGAGATAGGCAAAACAGACTGAAATGATTACTGATTACGGATTACTGATATTTACTATAGGATGTAAGGTATTTTAAAATAACCCCCTAGAAATACTTTCTCTAAAGTATCTAATTCTTTTATCCTCCCCTTTTTCCCCAGCTAACCTAATCCCACAAGGACCCCAATGGAAATACGCCTAACGGCCTTATTGGGCTATCCTTAGTTGGAATTATGCAAGGCTGGTACATGTCATTTTTGTAACATATTATGTGGTACCAACATTGTAAAATGCTAACTGAATAAATAATACTATTATTATTATTATTATTATTATGGTTTAGAGACAACTTTCTGAAGCCCGTCCCACTACCAAACATCATGACGGTACTGTTGGTCTTCTGGTATGGGGTCAGAATACCTATTGTAGAGGTTGCCCATAAACAACCTACAATATAGGATGAGAGAGTATTGGCGGCACAAGCCCCGATTCTGCCAACTATCAAATGGTCAGTTTCCTTTTCCTCTAACTCCTTTGCTAAGAATAAGAGTAAGGCGTACTGATCCTCGTCCCTGGCCACCTCATCATCCTCCCAGTATCGAGGACTGAGCAAACACCTGCTTCGATTACTTCTTGAGTCCAATCATCTCCATCTACCTGTAATCGGCCGGAGGCTTCTACCAAGAATGGCGGCACGGGCACTGCATCGCCTACTAACCTTTAACGGCGAAGTTACTATTGGAATGTTTCATTGGCCGAATGCGATGTTCCTTTCGGTATCTTACACTTTAAAAATATATAGAAAATAAAAAATGATACAAGGCACCAGTGCCAGGGAAATGGATACAATATATATTTCGGTGGTGTGTCTCCATACCACCACCTCCTCTCCTCCCTTTCCATGTGTATCATCCCCCCCCCCCCTTTCTACCTTAGCTTCCTTCTCCTTCATTATTCTATTTCTTCCCTCCTCTGCTGCCTATACTTTCTCCCTCCCTCCTTGAAGACCTTCAATCCCCCTCCTTTATCCCTCCACTACACCCCACCACCCCCCGTCCCTCACCCATGTGTGACAGATAGTCAGTGTCACTCAGTGTGCCTTGAGCTTCTGAAGAAAGAGGAGGTTTACTGCACCGCCGCCTACCCCGCCATTACGATTCCGTCACAATAAACCGTGTTTACACTGGATATTTGCTCTTTACACCTATTTTCTGGTTCTTCAAAGTTCACATGTTTTAGTAAAGCCTTTTCCAACAACAAATCAGTTGGAATACTATGTGTATGTGCACTCCCCGACTCCCCGGCATTGCCTGCAGCATCGTCATAAAAGTTGTTTTCAGACTTTAACAAATCAGACGGACTGAGTGGGAAAGGAAGGCACGGGAATATGTAGAGTCCATCCCTGACAGTAAATCTAACCCGCTGCCTGTTGAAGATTATCACTTCTATTCTCTACCTGTGGCACAAGCAGATAATATCAGTGATGAGGGTTTTACATTTTTGTAGGAACCTAGGTTGACATTTCCTAGTATAAGAATTCGACAGTAAACAAAGTGAAATCTACCTATAAACTTATAAGAGTTAACTTACTTTATTTGTTGATAGTGATGGATAGCGCAAGGATAGAATTAGGAATAGATAGAAGGTATAGTGGCCACTAGGAGTTAAGAATTAGAGTGACTTAGCATGAAACAGGTGGTTGTATTGAGAACGGCTGTAAGGAGTTGTTGATGAGGTCGTAGCTAAAGCGAGTCTGGGCTTTGTGGCGATGAACCCGCCAGTCCCAAGAATGACGCATGCGCAGTTATAATATCCACCAATGCGTCATTTAACTATCTACAAGATATACCGGATTAATTATAATGATAACCCGATATAATTATGGATAATAAACCCATAGAGACTTAATACGAAATAGTACATATCTTTTATAAGATATATAACTTAGCCTAATACTGGCGCCTAATTTGAACTTCCAGTATGTTAACTTAACCTAAACTGTCGAGTTACTTACGAGTCTCGACACTAGTTTAGATACACTATTTACTGTTCCATCACCATCCATGATCGGCAAAGACAACTGCCTGAGACAGCGGACGCATAGGCTATTGTTACAACTTATTATTTCTCGGCAGTTAGTGGCTGCTCAACAACGTATCTTGGATGCTCTGCCTGATTACCTTACAAAGACTGTGCTTTGCCTGGTTAGGCAACTGTCATTGATCAATTCGATAGCAACTACTGGGGATGTGCATCATGCGATCCTCAATACCGTTAGGGCAAGACAGAACCTGACTGTCCATTTTTGTAAAAATCTTCCGCCATATGTCCGGAATCACATCATACAGTGCGATGTGTTAATTGTTCATATCATGTCTCAGGTTGTATGAGGGGAAGTGCATGCTCTCTTGTTAGTCCCAGAGGTGGCTGCTTTCAGAGCCAAAGCTAGTCAGAACTGCGGTTCTAAGAAATTTTGCAGTCACTCCTCAAAAATTGCAAGCGAAGCCATGGATATGCAGATAAAGACAAGCTCATTAACTCCCTAACATTGGGCACTTCAAATTGGGGTCAAGAACGGGATTGGGGCCGCGGTCGTGGATCCCATAGGGAGAACCAGATTCCCTCGAGGGGTGATGGGCATCAGCAAGGGTTGCATCAGCTGCCACCTCAAGAATTTACATCGCATAGCACATACACATCTCAACACACTCATAGGCCAAAAAACTAGGCAGCCACACAGTAGCTCACCCAGTGCCAATAGTCCCCTCGGAGAATGCGACCCTTGTGACTCTTTCTGACCAGCTTATAAAATCTATTCCAAACTCAGGCACAGGCAACTTCCGGGCGTGTTTCAGGGCTTGGCCATGAAACATGTGGGCCAGAAAGGTAGTTCGGAAAAGGCTCTCTTGGTAGTGGCTCTGCACACCTCTACTGCATCTACCTCAAAAACCCTTAACCTAGCAGCTGCGGGAAGACTCTTAAGAGGTCCTACTGGGCGGCTGCAGGAAGACTCTTAAGACCCTAGGCCAAAAATAAAAAAAACATTTAAAACACCCCAGTGGCACTAAAAAAAACAATTTGTGTTTAGGTGAGATAATTTCCCTCCATTACTTTCTACCACTCCTACACATGTGTCCCAACTCCCCCTTCCCCCCCCCCCCTCAATTATCAGGTATTTTCTCTATTATTCCCGATATTTATCGAGTATTTTCGTGGGAGGACGGGTGGGAGAGAGGGAGGAGGGTGGAGGAGTGTAACTCCGACCATCCAAGCCAGTCTGAAAGCTCCCCTAGTCTCTCACTGCCACACGAGACATGAGAGAGTGAGGTGTTAGTCTCTCACTGCTCAAGGCCAGATTCCGACCGCAGGGCTAAAATATACAATTTTCACCAGCCAATTGCTGTTACCACTTGTTTCATTGGTTTCCCATGTTCATATGTTCATATTAAAAGTAAAATAGGCGCATATGGATAAGTATTAATTATATATATGGTAAATTATTTTTTTTAGTGAGGAATGAATCAGAATACCTTCGCACCGCAGGCACATTCAAATACCATAGCTGCGCAGTTCAGAGGTTAATTGTTTCTTCGGAGGTGGTGTCACTGATAAAGGAGATGCTCGAGAAACAGGTTCTCATTCTGGTCGATCCAAATATAACACTTTATACTTCCAGGTTATTCCTTGTGCCAAAATTGACCAAGTACAATTGATTCTCCAGTCCTTAGCCTGGAGACTTTTTAGAGGCATACTGGCATGTTCCGATTCACTGAGAATTATGAAAGTTTATGGTGATTCAATGCATAGATCAGACCTCCTGTTTAAACGCCTTCCCTTTGGGCTAAATCTTGCATCCAGGGTATTTTTAAAGCTGGTCTGACAGGCACTGCAGCCACTCCTTGGTGAATGCATCACCATCCTATGGTATCTGGACGATTGCTTAATCCTAGCAGATTCACCTCGTCTTTGCATCCAACACATGGACCGAATAATTCAGCAAATCACGAACCAAGTTAAATTATCAAAAGTCAAACCTCGTTCCGTCTTAAACCACTTAGTGGGTGGGTCTGCTTTGGAATTATCAATCGCTCACGATTCGACAGAGCCGCGACAACGCCTCATGATTCAGGCGAAAACTATTCCAATTCATGCACAGCAAATCAGTAACACAATGCCAATGGGAGTCATGAAAGGGCACGTTCAACTGTGTTTATATAACCGTTTCATTAGGCTACCTCATTTTAAAAAGACTCATCTTGGAAGGCAATAAGCTTTTCCCTCTTTAATGACGTGGAAGTTTTGGCCTGTTCCTCAACTAACTGTCAATCTCTTAGCATTCTGGGCAAGGCGTCATATGCCCGACTCAGTTCAAACGTGTACAGATCCTCCGCCGTCAGTATGGATAGACATGGACTCGTTGGGCACCCTGGGTTGGGGTTCAGTTATCTGAGGTCCACTAAGGTCAGGGTCTGTGGTCCAAGTCCAAAACACTACATAAACATGCGAAAGAGTTAACAGTACCACTGTATTTGCTTTAGGCCCATAACACTTCTCTAAAAGACAAATCACTGGCATTTCGAATGGACAATCTGAATGCGGTAGTATGTATTCAGAAGCAAGGCTCGGCAAGGTCTTGAGTGTTACATTCTTACATTGCAGCCCACAAGCTGCAAATATGTATCTATGCCACTAATCTGCTTGTTATGGCCAACCTATGGGCAGATGCATTGTCGAAAGAATGGAGCACACTTGTGGAGTGGACCCTCAAGCAAAATGTTTTAGAAGAAATGATTGCCTGGAAATGCCACCCACAAGTAGATCTGTTTGCATCCAAACAGTTGAGCAAAATAACCCACTACTTAGCTCATTGGTAGAAAACTCCGGCGGGATGTCTGGACTGGAACAAATGGAGGTCCATCTATCTCCAGATGCATTGCTATTGTACTGGGTAGTCAACAAAATATGGAAAAATCGGGCGATGGTCTCTGATAGCTCCAGTATGGCCGACTCAGGCGTGGTACCCCTTCCTGAAGATGTGATGCAGCAACCCTGTGTCGTTCCCGGTTTCAAGTTTCCACTTTGAGACGATTGGAAACTTCAAAAACCTCAAAAACATTTAAAATGCCAAGTGGCCTGAATTTTACAGAGGAAGTGTCACTGCAAATTTAATGAATGGCTATGCCTAATCCACTATAAGGCAGTATCAGTCCCATTGGAAAACTTTTACTACTTGGATCTGACCAGCAAGTACCATTGGTCACTCTAATCTTCAAGTAATTGGACTATATATTTGAAGAAAAACAGTTTGCGGTAGTCACACCAAAAAAATTGAAAATAGAGGGTTTATGCGCACCTACTTCAGACTATGACCCTCACCTCGTCACCTCATGCCGACATGTTCTCTTAACAGAGTACTACTGTACTACTTTTTCTTTTAGGTGCTGACGAGGTCGCCCGATTGAGTGGCTGTGGACGGTGGGGGCATTGGCCCGGGGGTGTAAGCCTGTGGTCTGATGATACCCTCCCCCGCTGCCCTCTCAGAGACAGATCTCATCTATTTTCCCTTTCCCTTTATAACTGTTGAGGGACAGGGCCCTGGGAGGGGTTTCGGTGTCCCGCGCATTTCCGCACTCTCCTCAGCCCCTCGCACGGGAGCGGCTTTGGTCACCTGGGCATTCTTTAGTGGTAAAGCTGGGATGGTTGTGTGAGGGCGCTCGGTTATGGCCTTGGCCTTGCTTGGGACCTTGGGGCTTCTCGGCCAGGCAGCCTGGGGATCAACAACAACAACTGAATTATCTGAATAATCATCACCTGCTCTGACAGCTGATGGACATTCTCCCTTTTCTTCTTCTTTTCTGTGATGTCATCATGTTGTCGACAAAATGCTTGCCGTCATACACTCTCATGGAAAGGTCAGTTGTTTTCTGAATCACAACCCTTCAAATCAATATATAGGCTCTGAAAAACAGCAAACAAAGTCCTGAAGATGTGGTGCTCACCAAGAAATAATCCCATCTCACCAAAAATAAACATACAGGCAGTGTTTTGAGTGTTTATCCTGGTCCAAAGTTAAGGGACATCTCTTCCAAGGCCTATTTCTTAATGAAAGTATCGTTTTTTGTTAATTTAAATATCACGGTTCCTTGACCAGACAGTGGTGAAGCCAAATTCTGAACTGTGCACATTCGTACAATTTTTAAGTTTCTCTCATCAAAAAGACTACAGACTCTTCCACCTCCCATGTTGAGTATTCCATTGTATCCTGTGACGTCTTGGTAAACATACCAGTTATCGCCACATAAAATAAGTTAGATAAGCTATATTTCAATTTTGTTAGGACATATTGATGAAAGTTGTTCAGCATCATATCCATAAAACCAAGCAGATCCCAATGGACATTGTAGTTTGAATAGGTTTTATCCCTGGAGTTGACCTTCAAGACACTGTCCTTTCTCTTTTTATTATTCTTTTCTACTAAAGGAATAAAATTATCAAGCAAGTTTCTGTTTCCTATTTGAGCATAGGGGCTATGTTGTTGCCTCCAATCTTGATAATCCAGGCAGTACGTCATTCACGAAGGAGACACTATCAAATTATAGGTTTGAATCCCGAAGGGAAGTATGAAAACTAAATATTTAGTAGTGGCTCCAGAGTCAATGACATACGGTATGGATGCCTCCCTCCATCCGTTTCCGATTCCTGTGTTTATATGAATTTATCATGATATAGCAGTGAAGAACGAAGCGTGGGTTCGGAGGAGATAGTGAAGCTCGGAACAAGTGAGGATTGAGAAGCACACTTGAACAGGCGCTTAATATTTTGTATTTTTTCATTATTTTATTACTTCACAGAGGTATCCGATTCAAATGACATTCCTTAGTTATTTTAGCGGTGTCGCCTATGAAGTTAGTTGATCATTGTTGACAAGATGTTGGTAGTAAGTCATTGACTCCGGAGCCACTACTAAATATTTGGTTTTCATACTTCTGTTCGGGACTCAGACCTATAATACTCGAAGGAAACAGAAATACGATCATCAGAGTATTTATCTCATTATTACAATTACTGTATATTCAAACAAAATTACGATATACATCATGTTGGCATTTGTACTGAGGTGCAATCAAATATTACCTATCCATATAGCTGAGGAGCATATTACCTATCCATATAGCTGAGGAGCATATTACCTATCCATATAGCTGAGGAGCATATTACCTATCCATATAGCTGAGGAGCATATTACCTATCCATATAGCTGAGGAGCATATTACCTATCCATATAGCTGAGGAGCATATTTTGTAGCTCTACGAAAATTAGAAAGTAATTTCTCCATCTTACTACCCGTCGGGAACTCCCAGAAGGCTATCCCTTATACTTCAACAATACAAAAATTAATCCTTCATCTTCCCTCATTATTCTCGGTGTCTCTTTTTCTTCTACTCTCTCTTGGAAGGACCATATTACCAGTCTTGCTAAGGCAGCCTCCCAGAAGCTGCATGGGTGTGCTCAACCGCCTCAAGGGGTTCTTTACCCCTGCACAGCTTCTTGCTCTGTACAGGGGCACAGTGCGTCCTTGTATTAAGTATTGTTCACATGTGTGGGGAGGATCATCTCACACGGCACTCCTAGACAAAGTAGAAAAGAAAGCCTTGCGTATCATTAACTCCCGTCCAATCACTAACGCTCTGCACTCTCTCTCTCTTTGCCGCAATTTTGCATCTCTCTCGCTATTCTATCGCTACTACAAGCATCAGTGTTCCTCAGAGCTCTCCCAGTGTATACCACCTCCTCTACGTAGGGTACATAGTACCCATTTTGCAACACAACCCCACCCCTACTCTGTGCAACTCTCCAACCCAAGAGTGAACGTTATTCTCAGTCTTTCTTCTATTCAACAGCTAAGCTCTGAAACTCTCTCCCAGAATCAGTCTTTCCCTCTTCCTACGACTTAAATTGCTTTAAACTCCGTGTGTCCAGTCATTTTGGCTCGAACGTCCCATGATTTTGGCCCTGTCACTCTTTCAACTCTGGGGGAGGCACGCGCTAAAGGCGGTTCTGCTTTTTGTCTCCCTCACTCACATAGAAAAAAATAAAATAATAGTATGCTCATATCGTATGATTCCATATATTAACTTGGTTTGTCTATAATAATTTTATTATGTTCTTAACTCTGTAATGCTATTTTATTTTGTTCTGACTTGATCATATATACAAACATTTGGTCATGGGGTTAAAGTACGTCAAGGAATTACTTCATTATATTGATATCTTGTTTGTTTTTATCTTGGCTAACACGAGACCAATATTTGTAGCTCATAAAATCCTATCACAGTCAAACAGATTGCCAATGGGTCAGTGGGCTGAATTATTATTAACAGACATCCGTTACTGGTTATTTCGTCAACCGTCTATTCGCTCACAAGACTGTTTAGCTTCTAATAACATCGATTTGCTGTCAGTTGGAAGTGTGTCTATGTTAGGTTTGGCGTAGGTTAGAGCTAACACACGATGATCTGATTTTAATATTACTTTTGCTAACAGCAGATATTTTTACTTATCTAGGAAAGACTGGGAATTGAGGGGTCAAAATGAACTAAATTATTTCTTTCCCTCCAACTTAGCCTTCCTAAGCTGTAACTTAATGATAACGAGCATAAAAGGAGAATATCGTTAATATACTGATAGGGTTAAAGCTAAGATAGGCTGGATTTAGGTCAGATTTGGTGTAAGCAAATTAACTGTAGGCGAAAACACTTGTGAAGGAAAGGACCTAAAGCCACAGACCATTGATTTCTGGAGCAGCGGCCGGAGACAGACATCCAGAACTGACCTTGGACGGCTAAACCAACAGTCACACCTCCATCTTTACCGGCATCTCTAGTATGGAACCTTCTATATACTGTACTACCTGCTACACTAAATATCACTACAATTAACAGTATAGTAGGACGTTCCAAACCCATATTGTATAATACGGGGTCTTACCTGTATTGTGCCTGTAAATTACGGTAATATGACAGTAAATAAACAGTAATATTGAAATTTAGGTATGCTTGTGAATTACGGCATTATGTTGCCAATATAGCTGCCGGTCTCGTGACCATACTATCAACAGAATAATTTTAGCAGTATGCTACTACTACTACTACTACTACTACTACTACTACTACTACTACTACTACTACTACTATATATATATATATATATTTTTTTTAATATACCACTCAGCCTTTGGACCCTAAACCAGGTCAGGACAGTCATCAAAGCGTCCGACTTGGTAGTCATTCAGCTACTTCCTATTCCGGGGTAAGCACTACTACTACTACTACGGGGTCTAGTATGACGAAGAACGGCTGAAATTTGTAGAGCTACGACGCAAAGCCAAAAAGTTAATTAAGCAAAGTAAAAAGACCTTAGAGTTACATATTGCGAATCAAAGTAAAACAAACCCGAAAGAATTCTATAGTTATATCAGAAAGAAAAAAGTAGTCACTTCAACTGTTGGACCGTTAGTCGATGAAAATGGAGAATACACCAAAGACGAAGTACAAATGAGTAATGCCCTCAATACCTTCTTTGCATCAGTTTTTACAACAGAAGACCTCAGTGATATCCCTACACCATCGCCGATTCAGATTGATAATTCAGATGTTCTAAGCAATATCACCGTTACAGAGAGAGAAGTATTGAATTGTTTAGATAAACTCAAGGTAAATAAAATGCCTGGACCTGATACAATCTCGCCTAGAGTTCTGAAGGAAGCTAAGGATGAGCTCTCCAAACCACTGACATTACTATTCAATAAATCCTTGCAGTCTGGAACTATGCCTGATCAGTGGAAGCTAGCCAACGTAACACCGATATTAAAAAAGGCAGCAAATCCCTACCCAGTAACTATCGTCCAATTAGCTTAACCTCAGTTGTATGTAAAATGCTAGAAACGGTCATACGAGACAGACTCGTAAATCACTTAGAGGAAAATAACATACTTAAAGATACTCAACACGGCTTTCGTAAAAAACGTTCCTGTTTAACAAACCTCTTAGACTTCTTCCACGATATCCTTAACCTCTACGATGAGAGTAAAGCTGTAGATATTATATACCTTGATTTTCAAAAGGCCTTTGACAAAGTTCCCCACAAACGTTTACTGCTAAAACTAAAAGCGCATGGAATACAAGACGGTGTGTTGAAATGGATAGAAAATTGGCTCAGCGACAGAAAGCAAAGAGTAGTCATAAACGGTAAGGCATCTAAATGGACCAATGTAAGTAGCGGGGTACCCCAGGGATCGGTACTAGGACCAATTCTCTTTCTAATTTACATCAACGACATAGATGAGGGCCTCACCTGTACAATCTCAAAATTTGCTGACGATACAAAAATTGCAAATAGCGTACTCTCAAAAGAACAAGTTGACGATATGCAACACAATCTAGATAAATTGTCATGTTGGGCTCAAATTTGGCAAATGAGTTTCAATGCGGATAAATGTAAAGTACTACATATCGGATACCTAAATGAGAAAGCAAACTATTCGATGAATGGCACTCAGCTTAAGAATGTAAACAGAGAAACCGATCTGGGAGTAACAATATCGAGTAACCTAAAACCGAGTCAACAATGTTCAGAAGTTGTTAAGAAGGCAAACAAAATAATTGGCTTTATAGGCAGGTCATTTGAGCATAAATCCAAAGAAGTTATCCTAACCCTTTACAATTCCTTAGTCCGCCCTCTTCTGGAATACTGCGTTCAATCCTGGTGCCCTTATTACCAAAAAGATATAAACAAGCTAGAACGAGTTCAACGTAGAGTTACCAAAATGATACCTAGCCTAAAGAACAAACCATACGAAGAGCGTCTTAGAGAATTAAATCTATTTCCTTTAACCCAGCGCAGATTAAGAGGTGACTTAATTCAAGTGTTCAAAATCATCAAAGGCATCGACAATATGAACTGTAGTAAGTACTTCACTATCGACCAATCTAATTACACACGGGGAAACGGTTGCAAAATTATTGGTAAATCTTTTAACTCACACGAATCTAAGAATTTCTTCTTCAATCGAGTTGTCAACTTGTGGAATGGGCTTCCCCGAAACGTTATAGACTGCATCACCGTTGATTCATTTAAACTCCGCCTAGACAAATATCTCGCTTCAAACCCGCGACTGACTGCGTTTGTAAATGAATAACTTTATTTTATCCCCCCCTCAGTTACTAACCCATCTGTCCCCTACTAACTTCCTAATCCTGCCACGGACATTAGTTCCAGGGCAGTAATTCCCTTTCCAATGTTCCCTTACCCACTCTAAACCACTGTTTGGACACTTGATCCTCAGTGTTTTGGAGGACAAGCAACCTAGAAGGGTCACTAGATCTGTTGTTGCTTGATTTCCTTTGTACTCCTTTGTACTAACAATATTAATGATAAAATAATCTACAGTCGTTTAATAAGCACCAGTTTTTTGTTAAAGCAATTCACATACCATACCAAGTTGATGGCAGTAAAGCTGTCAGCACCAATGACAAAATATAGAAATATAACAATAAAAAGTAACTGTTGCTAGGAAGAAATTGCCAGTCGAATATTTCCGGAAAATTAAAGCACCAGAATTTCTAAGAAGACTCGTGATATATAGGTAATTTGCTAGTAGTAGTTAGTCGGTCAGTCCAGTGTAGTTCTTTGTGTGGAAATTGCTTACAACAGGTCTTCAAAATTGTGGAGAGAAGGCTTTGGACTTAAGATTGGATCAGTGGAGGCTGAGTTAGCATACCTAAAGACTGATTTATCTTTTGTCTACTTTCCTGTACCAATGCAATCTATCTATCTATCTATCTATCTATCTATCTACTCTGGCACATGCCCCATTATGGTATTATAATATGTATATATATATAATTATATATATATATATATATATATATGTATATATACTATACAGTATATATATATATACAGTATATATATATATATATATTGTAATACCCTGTACCCGCAAAAATCCCGCAACCACAAAACTACCCGAGTTGACGTCCGGGATAGCGTAAAATATTCGTTGGTGGCGAAGTCTAAGAAACCCATCACGTGCATCACCACCAGAGTATCACCTGGTTCTTTCAAGGAGAACTAAGGTTGCTATCCTAATGTACGTATGTGGTAGTACAGCGCGATCTGGTAAAAACCTACTAAGGTCCCTGACCAGGGTTCGAAACTGCACCAGTCTGGTAAAACCTACTGCGGTCCCTATTTGTTATATATATATATTTTTTTTTTTTGGGGGTGACCGACTTGAGACAGAGCCCGAACAGAGACAACACAACAAAGAGACAAAACACAATATCACACACATCTAGGACGTCCAGGAGAAATACCCAGAGACCCAGGCCCATTTGGGGTCTACAACAAAAGATTTCCAGGTCCCAGATCTCCCTGAGAGGCTCCGATTTCTGTAGACAGACATGCAGCAAAGATGTACCACCACAAGCCCGCCCACCATGCATCCAGACCTACCCTTCATTAATACCGGCTCCCCGGGCCAGGTGCCTGACGGACTATTATCTAGTCCAACTGGCGCCTGACCCCCTCTCCCAAACGACAGCGTTTACACTCATCTATTCACTAGCATTCTCCATTCATTCCTATTGATTACCCCTTCTCTTGCCTGATCCATAGTCATTCCTCTATCTTCCAACGTTTGTCCTACACAGTTTCTCCATCTCAATGGAGGTCTTCCCACCCCTCTACCAATGCATTAGATCCCAGAAATTTTGCCGAAAAATACGTTGAACATCGACATTTGACCACAAATCACTCGTGTGATAGTCTGTTAAGACGAGAACCTTTTCTAATAATAATGATCAGGTAGCTTCTGATATCAAAATGGATTAAACATTATTTGTCCTATGTTATGCTACCTAGAGTCTAGTTAATGGTACCAGTGCATAATAATCTCCAAATGCTGCCATAAATATGGTAGAAGATAAAAGTTGTCGTGAAGCCCCTTCGTGTAAATACACCTTTACCTGATCTCCTAGCTAACACGTAACTTATCATTAAGCCCTAGCTAATTTCATTCTGGATATTATAAGACTATTTACTTTAGCTTGGGAAGGATATGTGCCATATTTTCATTCTTTTGTTACTCAGGTATAATTTATCAACTGATTAAGTCGTCTAGTGTTAGACAGAATAACATTACAATTACTGTATGTTATTATATGGATTACTTATATTATAATCCAGTACTTCAGTTACAGCCTATCGTGAGGCATGTTAATAGATATATCATTTTATTTACTGTGAATCGATGTATTCTTTAGTGAGTATGACAAGACTATCTTGTTTTCGAAACCTTGCATTTTATTTCGATATTTGCATTGTTGACCCGATGCAGCGTACGGAACATTATGTATCGCCAAATCGGTTCAACATAAACAATATCGAAGTAAAATACGTTTCGTAAAGCGCATGAACTTGTCAGATTAATCGAGAAAACGTCGCTTCACAGTGATAAAGGTTGTATTCTCGTAGCTAATCTTTAGAATAGATGTTATTTATCAAGAACTTTGTCTATCATGATATTGAGTTGCAATTCAATCTCAAACATAATAGCCCTTTCTAGTTTAACACATTAAGTACGATGATGTGTTTATTTTATTCTAGCTAACGTTAGGCAATTTTAATTAGCTTGAGGATGATCTCTACAACCTATTGATTCCCTCATATCCTTCTACAACCTATTGATTCCCTCATATCCTTCTACAACCTATTGATTCCCTCATATCCTTCTACAACCTATTGATTCCCTCATATCCTTCTACAACCTATTGATTCCCTCATATCCTTCTACAACCTATTGATTCTCTCATATCCTTCTACAACCTATTGATTCCCTCATATCCTTCTACAACCTATTGATTCCCTCATATCCTTCTACAACCTATTGATTCCCTCATATCCTTCTACAACCTATTGATTCCCTCATATCCTTCTACAACCTATTGATTCCCTCATATCCTTCTACAACCTATTGATTCCCTCATATCCTTCTACAACCTATTGATTCCCTCATATCCTTCTACAACCTATTGATTCCCTCATATCCTTCTACAACCTATTGATTCCCTCATATCCTTCTACAACCTATTGATTCCCTCATATCCTTCTACAACCTATTGATTCCCTCATATCCTTCTACAACCTATTGATTCCCTCATATCCTTCTACAACCTATTGATTCCCTCATATCCTTCTACAACCTATTGATTCCCTCATATCCTTCTACAACCTATTGATTCCCTCATATCCTTCTACAACCTATTGATTCCCTCATATCCTTCTACAACCTATTGATTCCCTCATATCCTTCTACAACCTATTGATTCCCTCATATCCTTCTACAACCTATTGATTCCCTCATATCCTTCTACAACCTATTGATTCCCTCATATCCTTCTACAACCTATTGATTCCCTCATATCCTTCTACAACCTATTGATTCTCTCATATCCTTCTACAACCTATTGATTCCCTCATATCCTTCTACAACCTATTGATTCCCTCATATCCTTCTACAACCTATTGATTCCCTCATATCCTTCTACAACCTATTGATTCCCTCATATCCTTCTACAACCTATTGATTCCCTCATATCCTTCTACAACCTATTGATTCCCTCATATCCTTCTACAACCTATTGATTTCCTCATATCCTTCTACAACCTATTGATTCCCTCATATCCTTCTACAACCTATTGATTCCCTCATATCCTTCTACAACCTATTGATTCCCTCATATCCTTCTACAACCTATTGATTCCTCATATCCTTCTACAACCTATTGATTCCCTCATATCCTTCTACAACCTATTGATTCCCTCATATCCTTCTACAACCTATTGATTCCCTCATATCCTTCTACAACCTATTGATTCCCTCATATCCTTCTACAACCTATTGATTCCCTCATATCCTTCTACAACCTATTGCTTCCCTCATATCCTTCTACAACCTATTGATTCCCCCATATCCTTCTACAACCTATTGATTCCCTCATATCCTTCTACAACCTATTGATTCTCTCATATCCTTCTACAACCTATTGATTCCCTCATATATTTCTCAATCTACATAAAATCGTCTAAATATAGGCAGAATATAATTGAAGTGGTATAATCCCATTGCAAAGGTTAGCATAGACTATTATTACAATTTATTCTGATAGGTTAGGCTTCATATATAAGTGGTTATATTAGATAAAGTAGGTTAGATCAGGTTAGGATATATTAGAGTAAGAGAGAGAGAGGCATCCTGGCCAGGATTCGAACCCACTCACTCCAGGTATTTTTAGGAGAGTCGGGCACTGTAACCACTCAGCCATGAGCGGATATAAGGAAAGCAACCTTAGTTCTTATTCGAAGAACCAGGTTATAGCCTCGTGGAGGACTATGCCTTCGAACACGTGGTGAGATTTTAGACTTCAACCATGACTATTTTACACTTACCCCCGCCAACTCGGCTTAGTGATACGATTTTAATCGTCCTGGTACTATTTTAGAAACTCTCTGAATGACAAATATCTAATGATAATGTACGACAGGTTGGGAGAGAGGCATCCTGACCAGGATTCGAACCCACTCACTCGAGTTGGCGGGGGGGGGGGGGGAAGAGTGTCAAATAGTCATGGTTGAAGTCTAACAATCTCACCACGTGTTAGAAGGCATAGTCCTCCACGAGGCTATAACCTGGTTTTTCGAATAAGAACTAAGGTTGCTTTCCTTAAATAAGCTCATGGCCGAGTGGTTACAGTGCCCGACTCTCCCAAAAATACCTGGAGTGAGTGGGTTCGAATCCTGGTCAGGATCCCTCTCTCCCAGTCTGTCGTACATTATCATTAGATATTAGAGTAAGTATTGTATGTTAAGCCAGGTTATAATAAATTATGTTTAAGCATTGCAAGTTATATTAAAATATATTTTAGCCACGTGAGATAAGAATATGTTAGTTTTACATTAGAATAGTTTTGTTTTCTATGTGGATGAGGGAGACAAAAGGCAGAACTGTCTGTGACGAGTGCCTCCCCCAGAGCTAAAAGAGTGACAGAGCCAAAATTAAGGCATGTTCGAGCCAAAATGCCTAGACACACGGAGTTTGAAACAAATTAATTCATAGAATGAGGGGAAGATGGATTCAGGGAGAGAGTTCCAGAGCTCACCTGTTAAAAAGAAGAAATATTGGGAATATCGTTTCACTCTTGGATTGGATAGTTGCACAGAGTAGGGGTGGGATTGTGTTGCAAGATGGGTGCTACATACTCTACGTAGAGGAGGTGGTATACACTGAGAGAGCTCCGAGGAATACTGATTATTGCAATAGCGGTAGAATAGCGAGAGAGATGCAACATTGCGGCGAAGAGATAGATTCCAAAGAGTCAGTGAGTGGAGGTGAGGTTAGATTGAGTAAACTAAGCTAGAATAAGATAAGCTGGTTTTTATTAAAATGAGTTAGATATCTTAATGTATATTACGATTAGTTTTGTTTGTACTAAATTATGTTAGGTTAATAAGGTTAATTTAGCGTAGGTAGGTTAAGTTTTTTATTACAAAAGGTTAAATGAGTCAATGTATGTTATTATAGCATCGTAGACCGGGATACGTTCGGTTAATTTAAATGAAGTTAACTTATGTAGGTTGAATTAGTTAAAATAGGTCATCATTAGGTAATTTAAAATAGGTCATCATTAGGTAATTTAAGTTATACAACCATTAATAACAGTAGTTAAGGTATATATATAATAGGTCATCATTAGGTAATTTAAGTTATACAACCATTAATAACAGTAGTTAAGGTATATATATAATAGGAGGGGACGTTGAATTGCCGTGAAATTGGTATGACACGGGAATAATAATGGTTTACCCCTTGAGGATTATGATGAGTCTTGGCTGTGTATTGTGGCTATCATTAGATTATATTATCGGTTTAGGAAACATGTGTGACAGGTAGAGAGATGAGTCATTTATTACCCCCTTTGATTCCTAAATATATAATGCTAACCAGAATAAAGAGTAATAATACGTCCTGTAATACTGAAAGAGTTAAGCCTTTCAATCAGCTGACGCCAATGTTTGTGTTATTCTACCCACCTCCGGACAATACTATCCGATTTTGAAGTGGCCTGTTAAGTTTATAGTTACTTCCAATTATTCCTTCCTAAGCTAATTAACATATTCTGCCGGTAGAATTAACCCTTTTAGAAACACGCTGTCATTTTGTATTGATATTTTGTTCGATCTAGACGCCTTTACAGTATGTAGCTTAAGAAGGATATCTATCAGAAAATGGTATAAAACCTATGATAAGTACCCTTGACTCCCACACACCCATTGTAGTCCATGGGCCAGGGTGAATACCAGTCCCATCAGATAGAGTTATTAGCTACAAATATAATATAGAAACCATATACAGTATATTATTGCTGTACAGATGTTATTTCGATGTGGCTACCTTGGTGAATGAGTCTCCATGTAACTTAGTAGCCATTTATTGGAGGCTTATGCTGAAATTGACACCTTTTTGGATGGCACCGAATCGCGTATTTCTGGATCTGGCCCATCGACTATTCTAATTTCTATAAAATCGTCTAATAATGGCCAGAATAAAATTAAATAATGAGGTATACCATTAGTAAACATAAGAGAGCGACGTCTGATTATAAGGGTTAATGTTATAAATAATTAGGTCAAGGGGTGGACATGATAATGGATAAGTCATTAAAACCTTCGCTGTGTCCCTTTAGTTTCCATTGTTTACATATTAAAACTGAGAAGATAAATAGACCGCTAAAAGTTACAAAAAATACGGTTGTTAAATTATTGCATCATCGCCTACAGTCCCGAGCTTGAGATAAACATATAAATAAGCATAAATGACCACGGTAGAACCCAGTTTCTGTTATTACATCACGGACACAGTATTTCCCTTTGATCATCTTATACATACCCTAATTATAAAAAACGGCAGCGTAATAAGCTTGAATTGTCTTTTAATAACAACTATAATTTTCCAGTGTTCATTTGTTCTTCTTAGAACTCGTATCGCCTCTCCTCGTGTCTCATTGGCAGTTTCCTGTGAACTGGCGTCTTCTTGAATTAAATATTAATCCCAGTAGTACAACAATACGGGGTGTGAAGACCCTTTTACAGGATATTAGTCATCTCACACACCATAATCCATTGTTGTTTAATGGATTTAAACTTTGAGATTTGTACAGAGAGCGAGAAAGTGCCCCAAAGAGAGGTCATGCCCAAGATAACACAGGAAAAAAAGTGGGGCCTACCAGTACGATCAGGAGGGGCGAATTTGAGGCGAAATCCCACATGCAAACCACACACCCGAGGACAGAGTGAGCACAGCGCCACCCCGACACTGCGCCAGGCCTAGCAAACCGGCGATCAATGAACGCTCCAGGACCCCCTTTATTTGGCATCAGCACACTCACTCCGCTAAATCACGCAGTACAGGAGCTATATTGCAAGGCTAGGCAGACGGTTTAATAGATGCCATCGTTTACGTAAAGTCTAAGGGTAAGAGAGTTGGATGGTTTGTTGGTGCGTGAGGATGCAAGGTGGTGGCGCTGGCGACGTTTGTGACCTGCGTGGATGCTGCTGCTGCTGCTGCTGCTCCATGTAAACAAACCGTCACGCCCAGAGGTCAGTGTTGCTAGTTACATTGTTCATTCATACCCGCCCTCATTCACGCCCAAGACTCCCGCATGAGTCAGTGATAGGTCAATGATTCATTGTTTCAGTGTGGTGTTGTGAAGGTTTGTTAGCAATGTGTGTATGCTGTTATGGTCTGGGATATAGCTACTCACGAAGAGTTGTAGATGCCGTAGCGGCCTCTTTAATATACATGCACCTCGAGCGATAGAAACGACCTGGATCTCCATTTTAGTTACATATATACTGGTGTTATTGATACATTAAGCAAACTTAGACATGTAATTTTGTTCATACTGAAATTATAGCACTTCCGGATTCGGTTCTGTGATGCTCAAGGTCCACCAAATTGAATCGAGGATAATAAATACGTGTGAAGCTTGCAGTATTTAATACAAAATAATAGTGTATAATATTATGTTATACGCTATGCTAGGGATATACAGTATTGTATATGCCTGTATACATATATTGTAATACAACAAGTTAAGATATAAATTAATACGCATATAAATTAATTAAAATCGAAAATGAAGCTTATATTTGTAATAATGACTTATATGGTGCAGTAAAAGTGCTTGTGTACTCTGACTATAATTTGTTATGTTTAGATATACGGCAGTATCTTCCAATATGCGTTGTGCTATTAACAATACTTAAGACAAAAGTGATTGTATTTTAAGAAGATTGTACCCAGTTAATCCGTGTGTGATCTCTTACTCTCCTTCCCAAGCCATCATGTATGTACGGTCACCCACATAAATTCGCTTGCTACTCGTGAATCTGCAGGGAATTAACGATGGTGAGATTGAAGTACAGTATAGCTCATCATGCAATATTTAATGTAGCTGATGAATCGATTGCTCCGTAATTGATCCATTAGACAATCTTGGTTTATTTATTACCTTACCCGATGTATGATGGTTGACACATATTTTTGTAGTCGACTGTACAGTTTGTCAAACAAACAAGTGGTGTCAACAAATAACATTCAATTAGAAAATGGCATAAAAGAAGTATCATACTTAACATATTAAATATAAGAGTATGTCCAGTACAGTGCCTTTATGCAACTAACATATCAATGGCTGCAATATAGTGCAGAAAGAACGATATATACTGTATATATAAAGCTAACTAAGACGTGGTTTGTTATATGTTAAACTGTATTGAATAGGTTGAACCGCCTCATTAATGCCTTGTCTACGAGGTCTCTACTAAGCCGTATTAAATCGGTGGGCAGTAAGCAAGAGTCACACCAATCCTCAACCTAGCGTGGGTATATTTGATATCCTCTTGGATTCGAGAAGTTGTAAACAAGAAAGAAAGCATAGCGTTAGTTAGCCCTTTCAGTATTTTCTATTCTGGCCAGCAATAGATGAGTTTATATATATATATATATATATATATATATATATATATATATATATATATATATATATATATATATATATATATATATATAGTATATTAAGAACCCGTGGGAATAATACGGTTTACTACAATCTCAACTAACCTTCTGGCTTCCTCAGTTCCTTCCAAAGTTGAATTTAATCGTCTACTGATAGCCAGAATAAAATAAATAAATGTGTCATAGAATAGTGAAAGGGCCAAAGTACAATGATCTAAACCATCGGGTTGCAAGTAATCAGCTTGAAAACAGAATTAAATTTGTGTTGCATTGATTTTATCGCTTGGTTCTAGACTAGGGTTGGTATTAGCTACATTTATTACACGCACATATGTTAGCATATTAATATTTCGCTCAAAGTTTTCACTTAGCAAATCATATCAGTCCTCTCCCTTATTATATTGGTTGGGTGTGAAAGCAAGGCGTCAAACCGGAGCAATTTTGTTTGAAGACTTGAACGAATATGACAAGGAATACATTACTATTAACATGAAATATGAATATGACAAGGAATACATTACTATTAACATGAAATATGAATATGACAAGGAATACATTACTATTAACATGAAATAACATTGTTTTGGCCATTCTATCATTCTTAAAGACAAAATGTGAACTATAAAACACAATGCAATCTGTACATATACAATAATAAGTACTACAAATTATGGTTCGGCCTTCGTTTTACACCCTGTTACAGTGGTTTATCACTCTGTTTGAAAGGGATCTGCCTCGTGTGGGCCGGTACGCCCTCTGCAGATTTCCGGGTTCTTATGTTTTATTTGTGTTTGTTATTTCTCTGCCAGCTACAATAGTTTGGTAGTTTGCTTAAAAATACGTCTTCTACATATCACATACCTAAAATGAATATCCATTATGATAACTAACAAAATACAATTTATATCTATTTATGTATCAGTGTGTTGTCGAAGCGCATCTATGATACAAATAAATATCATATTATATACAGTATATATAAAACAAAAAATTACCCAGAACATAATTTTTCTGCTTGCAATAATTGAGTAACACATACTGAAGATCAGATAACAAGTGATTAAGTTACATAGTGCATCGTACACAAATGTCTGCAATAAGACTTGAGATATTAAATATAGCCCACTTAAATTAATGGCAAGTTGCATTATATACACAACTATTTAAATAAGGCTAAGATAAATGGAGAATAAATTGCATAATATGTTATGTCCGCAACAACAGAGTAACGGGTCAAGTATTTTTAATAATGAAGTAATGGTCGTAGAAGTTGACGTGCGATGCTGGTGGTGGTAGTGGTAGAGTTTAATTTAAGAGGGACATAGACGGAATTATCTGTCATATTCTTAAAGCTTACAACAGTGAATCCCAACGCATTGATGCACGAATTATGTAGAAATAAACATAAATCTTTAAGAAATAACAGGGTGAAATCAAGTTATTATTCACATTTCAATACATAGTTCCCTAGTCTTTGCTCGGTGTGTCGTACAGACAAAGCCCTTCCCACCTCAATATGAATATGGCCATCAGTAATGAAGTATGGTCGTCGAGGAAGTTGACAGGTGGTGATAGTGGTGGTGGTGGTGGTGGCAGAGATCAATTAAAGAGGAACATATAGAGGACTGTGGCAGCTGGGAGGGAATTAAAGAGGAACATATAGAGGACTGTGGCAGCTGGGAGGGAATTAAAGAGGAACATATAGAGGACTGTGGCAGCTGGGAGGGAATTAAAGAGGAACATATAGAGGACTGTGGCAGCTGGGAGGGAATTAAAGAGGAACATATAGAGGACTGTGGCAGCTGGGAGGGAATTAAAGAGGAACATATAGAGGACTGTGGCAGCTGGGAGGGAATTAAAGAGGAACATATAGAGGACTGTGGCAGCTGGGAGGGAATTAAAGAGGAACATATAGAGGACTGTGGCAGCTGGGAGGGAATTAAAGAGGAACATATAGAGGACTGTGGCAGCTGGGAGGGAATTAAAGAGGAACATATAGAGGACTGTGGCAGCTGGGAGGGAATTAAAGAGGAACATATAGAGGACTGTGGCAGCTGGGAGGGAATTAAAGAGGAACATATAGAGGACTGTGGCAGCTGGGAGGGAATTAAAGAGGAACATATAGAGGACTGTGGCAGCTGGGAGGGAATTAAAGAGGAACATATAGAGGACTGTGGCAGCTGGGAGGGAATTAAAGAGGAACATATAGAGGACTGTGGCAGCTGGGAGGGAATTAAAGAGGAACATATAGAGGACTGTGGCAGCTGGGAGGGAATTCACCCCATACAGGCATTCACTAAAAGAGGTTCGCGAGTTTTTAATATATATATATATATATATATATATATATATATATATATATTTGTTTTTTCTTAATATATAAAGTAAATTATAAGATTTGTTTTACGGCAGAGTCATATTAAAATACAAAGTCCAATGCACATGCAATTGTTATACATCAAAAATACTTTTGATATGGAACTAGACATGGATCTTAATGAAAATGTGGGCATGCGTTTCATCGAACAAACGACTTGGATACAATAACAGACTAGTCCAATCCAATCCATTTGGCATATCCTTGATTCCCAAAGAGGAAGGAGGCCCTCCCACATGCCCTTAAATCGATTCTGATCAGTAGGATACTGACTAACTATCAGGTACTTACAACATATAATAGTAAGATATCCATAAAGTTCAAGATAAGGGAAACTGACGGCGCTTTAACTTTTATAATACAAAATGTCTTGGACCGCGTCCTGATGCCCTCTTTATCAACTGCAACATCCGTGGTCTTTCCTCTAACTTCTACTCTGTTGAACACCACCTCTCCTCTGTCAACCCTGATCTTCTCTTTTTTACCGAAACCCAGTTGTCTGGGACTACTGACAGCAAACCCTTCTCTGTACTCTCCCAATATCTCATTCCTAATTTCAAAGCCAAAGGCGGATGTTATGTATACGTACACAACAAACTCGCTTGCTCTCATGTTCCCGACTTTGACTCCTCTGAATTCTCAACTTTATGGCTCAAACTATCCTGTCACTCTCATACTAAATATTTCTGTGCTGTCTATCTTTTCCCTAACTCTACTGACTTTTCCAAATTCTTTGACTATCTAAACTCTAAAGTGGAACACATCCTATCCATCTCTCATTTCGCAGAAATCTCCATCTTAGGAGATTTCAACATTCACCACCGTCAATGGCTCTCCTCTCATTCCACTGACCAACCTGGTGAACAAGCCTACATCATTTCTATCCTAAATTAATTAGAGCAGTTGGTTCAGCAACTCACCCCATATCCCGGATCGCTTCAGAGATTGGCCCAACGTTCTTGACTTGTTTCTAATTTCTAACTCTTCCACATATACTGTAGATCTATTCTCTCTTTGGGTTCTTCCTACCATAAACTTGTCTCTGTCACCTGTCCTATATCTCCAGTACGGCCAGTCAATCCTCCCAGCCGGCGGCGCTTGTGGCCCTTTGGCGCTGCCGTCCAGTAGGCTCTTCGGCATTACTTTTTTATTTCCCATGGAATGATTTCTGCTTCCATGTCCGGGGACCCTTGGAGAGTGCTGAACACATTACCGAGATAATCCTCTTGGGCATGGAGGCATACATTCTATATTCTTTCTCTCAGACTAATGCAAACAAATCTTGGTTTACTCACGCTTGTTCTACTGCTGTCCGCAATAAGGAGGAAACTTTCAAACGGTATGGTCACATTCAAACTCAAGAATCTGCTTATTCCTGTTTCTGCCCGGAATCAAGCCAAATCTGTTCTTCGACTTGCCAAACACTCTTTCATCAATAATAAATGCACTGAACTATCCAAATCTAGCTCTTCCCAAGCTTTCTGGCATCTAGCCAAAGACCTCTCAAACAATTTTTCTTCCTCGTCTTTCTCTCCCATTTTCCAATCCTATGGCACTACAGTCACTTCTTCCTCTGACAAAGCAGAACTCTTCACCCAAACTTTCACTAGGAACTCAATCTTGGATGATTCTGGTGCTATTCCTCCCTCTCCATCCCCCTCTCTCTTAATTATGCCAAATATCCTAATCTCTTCTAAAGATGTACAGTACTTTCTACCCTCTCTGGGTTTAATACTAAGAAGGCGTACAGTAGGGATGGTGTTCGTCCTGTTGTACTAAAAAAACTGTGCTTCCGTGCTGACTCCCTGCCTAGCCAGACTCTTCTGTCTCTGTCTCTCCTCTAAAGTCTTTCCTTACCTTACCTTTGGATACCTTTGGATGTGTTCGCCGCTCTTCTAGCGGCACCAAGGAGCGCGACGCCCCTCGTTATGGGTGGTGATTTGGTGCAGTAGACTGTTTGAAGCGACAGCTCGCTCCCTTGCGAGGATGGGCTCGTCTGGCACTTTTTGCAGTTCGACATCTAGGGCTCTCTTGAAGTTGTCTAACGAGATGTCCCTCATGTCTCTTACTCGCCATGGGAGTTTGTTGAAGAGACGTGGGCCTCTGTGTGATAACCAGCCCTCTCGCAGAGAGCCCATAGCACCCCTGTTATTCATCCGGGGGATTTCGCATTCCCAGCCTCTCTTATCACTGAATTTCATGACTATCGGAGTATGTAGGTTTGGTACTAAACCCTCTGCGATTTTCCACGTGTATATTATTAGGTAACATTCTCTTCTACGTTCCAGTGAGTACAGATTCAGTGCTCTTAAACGCTCCCAATAGTGTACCGGTAGATGTTTTATCGAACTTATATGCGAAGTGAAATTTCTTTGTACACTCTCTACGTCATTTATTTCACCTGCTTTGTATGGGGATGTTAATACGCTACAGTATTCAAGCCGCGGTAGCACTAGAGATTTGAAGAGCGTTATCATAGGCAATTCACCGCGTGTTTTAAAAGTATGCAGAATCCAACCCGTTAGACGTTTCGCAGCCGCCACTTTGACCTGGTTATGTACTTTGAAACCCATATTTTTAGACATTAATACCCCAAGGTCTTTCACACTGTCTTTCCGTTCTATTATGTGGTTAGATTCTGTTAAGTAATTTGTAATTTCTTTAACACCATTATTATCTCCGTACCGTATTAATTGGAATTTTTCCTCATTGAATTGAACATAAGAACATAAGAACATAAGAAAATGGGAGTCTGCAGAAAGCCGATTGGCCTAAGCAAGGCAGATCCCTGTCCCACACAACCCGTTCAATTACAAAGCCCAATTATAGGCTCAACACTCTAATACCCTGAGGATCATCTTACCAAAACGGTTAGAGATTAACGCAGGATTATGGGGGTATGCAGAGTGCTGATTGGCCTAACCCGGCTGATCCCCCTTCACACCCAACCCTTCTCGTCCATATGCTTATCCAATTTTAACTTAACCCTTATTTAGCGGCGAGCAACATAAGTCGAGTTAAATAAAGCTGGACTATGTGGCGGCGCTCGACATAACTCGAGTGGCAATTTCAGCACGTAATGTGGCTGAGAGAGAGAGACAAGTGGTGGCAGGAGACTAGCGAGCGTATGACTGCTCCAGACCACAGCGGCGAACCTACTGACACAAATCTCAGCTCCCTCCTCCCTCTCTCACTCGCTACATACTCAATTATGTACTGAAAGTACCGAATTACCTGCTTTTTGCACTCGCGTTGCACGGTTATTGCAAGAAAACTATCCATCATACAAGGATCGTTATGGTGTCATTCGAAAGCTCTGTTTATGCCCTTTCAGGGATAGGTACTTGTTTTACGTTCTGGGTCTTATTTAGGCATGAAAATGATCACGTAAACAGCCCTATTTTGGCTAAAAACACCCCGCTGTGCGGTACACATAAATAAACCGCATAGGCCGCTCGTAAGGTGTTAAAGCTCCCTACCGTTTTAGACCCCACTATAGCACTTGGTAGTCCATTCCACCCATCTACAACTCTGTTACCAAACCAATATTTGCCTATATCTTTTCTGAAACGAAATTTATCTAATTTGAAACCATTGGTACGAGTTCTTTCGCTATCACTGAGCTTTAGTACATTTGTCATGTCCCCTTTGTTAATCCCACTAACCCACTTGAACACCTCTATCATATCCCCTCTAACTCTGCGTCTCTCTAACGAATGTAAACCTAATTTCTTCAACCTTTCTTCATACGAAAGATTTCTAATATTATGGATCATTTTTGTCATTCTACGCTGTACTCTCTCCAATGAATCTATGTCCATTCTGTAATAAGGACACCAAAATTGGACAGCATAATCCATATGGGGTCTCACTAATGACAAGTAAAGTTTTAAGATAACATCAGCAGTTCTGTTACTCACACTCCTAGAGATGAACCCGAGAATCCTGTTTGCCTTATTACGAACGCTTATACACTGTTTTCTAGGCTTCAAATCATTGCTAACAAACACACCTAGATCTTTCTCACAGTCTGAATTTTCTAATTCTAAATTAGCTAGTTTATATTTAACATTTGTATGCATCTTCCCTATCTTTAATACCTTGCATTTGTCAATGTTAAACTTCATCTGCCAATTTACTGACCATTCATGTAAGGTATCTAGATCCCTTTGGAGGCACTCTATATCGCTATCTGAATCAATTGATCTCCCCATTTTAGTATCGTCTGCGAATTTACTTATCCTACTAGTTATACCTAAATCTAGGTCATTTATGTATATAAGAAACAACAGGGGACCTAATACCGATCCCTGGGGGACACCACTTTTGACTGCTCCCCACTCTGACTTGGTACCATTTATGCTGACTCTCTGTTTCCTACCAATTAGCCATGACCTAATCCATCCCAACAACGATCCTCCTATTCCATGTGCCTCAACCTTTCTCATCAATCTCTCATGAGGGACTCTGTCGAAAGCTTTACTGAAATCTAAATAAATAATATCATATGACTTGTCACTATCTACTGCTTCATATACCTCTGAGAAAAAGCTAAGCAAATTAGTAAGGCAAGAACGTCCCTGAGTGAATCCATGCTGAGAAGAATTTATTAAGTTAAATTTGTCTAAGTGGCTTCTAATTTTCCTAGCAATAATAGACTCTAGCAACTTTCCTATGATTGATGTGAGACTAATGGGACGGTAATTGGATGCTATCGATTTATCACCTTTTTTGAAGATCGGAACTACATTTGCAAGCTTCCAAGCTTCTGGAACTAAACCTGTTTCTAAAGACTTGTTAAATAAAAATGCTAATGGGCTACTTAACTCATCTCTGCATTCTTTTAATACTCTAGCATATACCTCGTCAGGACCAGGCGATTTTTGAGGTTTCAGTCTGTCAATTTCCTTAAGCACATCATTTCTACTTATACTAACTGTACTTAACATATTTTCTATACTATCACTATATACCATATTGACTTCTGGAATCTGTGCCAAATTTTCATTAGTGAAAACGGAAAGAAACTGACTATTTAATGTACTGCACATTTCTAAATCATTTTCTGTTATTTCTCCTATTGAAGTTTTTAGGGGGCCTATTACATCTCTAACTTTAGATTTATATAGTTGGTAAAAAGCTTTAGGGTTATTTTTTGAGTCGCTGGCTATCCTTATTTCATAATTTCTTTTTGCTTTCCTGATTTCCTTTTTAACCTGTCTTGATAGAGTCTGATAGTATATATGTAGATGAGTTTCGCCTTTCTTTATTTTTCTATATATTCCTTTCTTTTTTCCTATAAGATCTATTAGCTTATTAGTCATCCATTTTGGTTGGTTCTGCGGCGATCTAAATTTTCTTTTAGGGATATATTTATTTTGAGCATTGTGGAGTGAAGCAATAAACTGGTTATATGTAGGTGGCAAATTTAACTCTGGCATATCCTGACTTAATTGCTTAACAATAGGGTCCACCCTTAAGTCTCTTCTTAGCCCACCATAATCGGCTTTTCTGAAATCTGGGATAAGTGTCGTATTCTCTTTAGCATTCCCTGTCCATTGTATATTAAAATAAATAGATTTATGATCGCTATTTCCTAGGTGGTCACCAATCTCTACATCATTTATCATATGTTCATTGTTACTGAAAACTAAATCAAGAATATTAATACCTCTAGTTGGCGTATCTATGAATTGAAATAAAAAACTATCTTGTACAACCTCAATAAACTCTACTGAATCGGAGTCGCCTATTTGGTGCTGCCAATCAATGTTCGGAAAATTAAAATCCCCCATAATGCACACATTGCTAAACCTTGATGCTATTTTAATTTCCTCCCATAACGATGTTCCGCCATTTCTACTCATATTAGGCGGTCCAATAACTATGGTCTCACTACCTTCGTTAACCTCTACCCCAACACTTTCATTATCATTATTTAGTCTAATACCTGATTTAATACAGCTTTTTAATGTACTCCTGACAAACACTGCTATACCCCCGCCCCTCCTACTTGTTCGGTCATATTTAAACAAACTATATCCTGGAATATCAAATTCTGCTAAAAAATGCCTAGATTCTGTATTAATCCACGTTTCAGTTAGCGCTATTATGTCTATATTTTCTGTGCTAACGTGTGCTCTAAGTTCGTTCATTTTGTTACATAAACTCCTACAATTTGTATAATATACCCTCAACCTATTACTTTTATTTGCAACTAATTTTCTATTGTTTTTAGCTAACTTATTATTTCCTGTTGAACTACTAGCTCTAGACGGAAATTCTGCTCTATCAGTAATCTCATCTTTACTATCAGTTACATGTGTAGTGTTATCGATACTACTATTACACACTATATTCGCACTATCTTGACTGATTATTTCTATTTTACTCACTGGTTTGTCACATGACGTACCTGCTCCATATGGAGACAGTATTTTACTTACACACCCAGGTTTTTTTAACGAAACCCCGCAACAATCTTGTCCATTGAGCTGGCCAAGGTCGAAACTCCTAGTCGAGAAAGATGTACTCCATCCTGGGCATACAGTTCATCCTTACCATAGAAGTGAGTCCAGTTATCTAGGAATGGTATTGACTTTGCCTTGCAATACTTCTCCAGCCGGCTATTTACACCAATAGCCCTGGAGGACCATTCCTTCCGTACCCCTCTTCTTGGCAGGATACTGTGTACCACAGGAAATCCACCCTTCTCCTTGATCCTCTCCAGCATTTCCTGGTACTTGGTCAGCAACTCCTCAGTCCTGCATCTCCATATGTCATTGGATCCCGCGTTGATGAAGATGATGGGGTCCTCCCCACCCACTTCTAGGACACCATCCATCTTCTCTGCCACCCTCCCGACTCCGGCTCCAGGTAGGCAGACAACTTTACTAACATGAGTGTTAGTAGCCCCGTCAAGGTACCTAACCATTGAATCACCGACAATGAACTTAGCTTTTTTCCGTTGTCGGCGTGTAGCAGGAGTTGTAGCAGCAACAGCAGTAGACTTCCCCCCCTCCCCTCTCACTGCCTCGATGATCGCCACTTCCTCGCCATCACTCTCATCAGCCAAGGTGCTGAAGTTGTTGTGGGTCTTGAGTGGCTGCCTTTTCAGCTTGCAGGCCGTTGCACTGGTTGACACCACTTTCCAAGGGGCTTCACGATCCCTGGGAACACTTCCGGTAGCCTCACACTTCTTCTCCGCCATAGCTAGTCTCAAGGCCAAATTTTCATCTTTGAGACACTGAATCTCCTGCTCCACACTCTCCAGTCTTTCTTGCAAAGCAAGACAAAGCTGGAGAGTATGGGAGGAGACAGCAGACTCATCAACAACAGCCATCACTAAGAAAGTTCACTAGGACCTCACTAAGGGTAAACAGGTTCACTAGCGGTCACTGGGGACGTCCGCACAGGTCAGGGGTCAGAGAGCAACAACATTGCATGTTGTTTTCCCTGGTCCACTGGAACACTACATTCATGTCTTCCTGCAGTCGGCCCGTGTCCTCTTGTGTGTTTACTATCTTGCTTCTTGCTGTAAGTTTGCTCTCATTCAACCTGTCCCAAATAAAGGTGACCGCTCTCAACCCTCCAACTATCGTCTAATTGCTCTATTTTTTCGCATCTTTAAAGTTTTTTAAACTATTTGTACTACAACATTTCTTAAGCATTTCCCTTCTCGTAATCTATTATTATGTTCCTTCCAACAACCAACTATACTCCTAAAATCGATTAATAAAATTTACAAACACATGTGGCAGTCCGTTCTCAGATTGCAAGTATGGCTTCCTTAGGGGTTGCTTTACTGGTGATTTTATTGCATATCTTAGTAATCTTGGTCATCCTCCTTTAGGGACTTCGGTGAGACCTTTTTTATTGCACGAGACATACTGAAGGGCTTCGATAGAGTCTGGCTCAAATATCTAATTTCTAAATTACCCTACTTTGATTTCTATCCCCCCATCTGTGCCTTTATCTCCAATTTCCTTTCTGGCCAGTCCATAGCTGCGGTTGTGGATGGCCATCATTCACTTCCTCATCCTATCAACAAAGGTGTTCCTCAAGTTTCTGTCCTATCTCTAATTCTCTTTCTAATATTTATTAATGATATTCTCAACTATACCTCCAGTCCTATCCATTCATATGCTGATAACTTTACCTTACACTATTCAACAAATTTTTCAGAATGTCCAAGCATGCAATCACTCCAAAACTCACGTAACAGGGCCATGGCGATCTTATCTTCTAATCTGCCATTCATATCCAATTGGTGCAGAGCAAATCTTGTTACTTTCAATGCTTCCATAACCCAATTTCTCCATTTATCTACCCGTCAAGAGCTCCCACAGGACTATCCCTTATAAATCAACAATACAAAAATCAATCCTCCATCTTCTCTCAGTATTCTTGGTGTCTCCTTTTCTTGTGATCTCTCTTGGAAAGACCATATTACCACTCTTGCTAAAACGGCTTCCCAGAAGCTGGATGTGATCAACCGTCTCAGAGGGTTCTTTACCCCTGCTTAGCTTCTTTCTCTGTACAGGGGCACAGTGCGTCTATGTATTGAATATTGTTCACATGTGTGGGGAGGATCCTCTCACACGGCACTTCTAGACAAAGTAGAAAAGAAAACCTTTCGTCTCATTAACTCACGCTCACTCACCGATTCTCTGCAATCTCTCTCTCTTCACCGCAATGTTGCATCTCTCTTGCTATTCTACCGCTATTACAATAAACAGTTTTCGTCGTAGTTCTCTCAGTGTATACCATCTCCTCTACGGGAAGCACTTAGCACTCGTCTTGCAACACAATCCCACCCCTACTCTGTGCAACTCTCCAATCCAAGAGTAAAATTACATTCCCAATCTCTCTTCTATTCAACAACTGAGCTCTGGAACTCTCTCCCTGAATCCATCTTTCCCTCATCCTATGACTTAAATTGCTTCAAACTCCGTATGTCCAGGCATTTTGGATCGAACATTTTGTTTTGTTTTGGCTCTGTCACTCTTTCAACTCTGAGGAGGCACATGTCACAGACAGTTTTGCCTTTTGTCTCCATCATCCACATAGAAAACATAAATAAATATGTCCCAATGTGTATGGAAGAGACACAAGGCAGGCTGCCTGTAACGAGTGTCTCCCCCAAAGCCAAAAGAGTCAAATTCAAGGTACATTGGGCTCAAAATGCCTGGTCACACAAAGTTTAAATTAAAGCAGTCTAAATATTAGGATGGAGGAAAGATTGATTGAGGATGAGATTTCCAGAGTTTACTTGTTGAGGAGTAGAAAGAGAGATTTTGTTTTTAATTTTTGGGTTGGAGAGCTGGACAGAATAGGGGTGGGATAGCGTTGAAGGGCGGGTGCCTCCCATTCGCCGTATGCACTAAAAGAGCTCAGAAGAACACTTATTGTTGTATTAGCGATAGAAGAGAGAAAGATATGCAAAATTGTAGCATGTATAATATATAGAAAGAAATTATAGGGAATTAGCAAGAGGTGGTGAGTTGATAACACGGATTACTTTGCACTCTACCTTTCGAGAAGTGCAATATGGGAGGACCCTCCCCACACACGTGAACAATACTTGAAATATGGGCACACTGTGCCCCTGTGCATAGCAAGATGCTGTGCGGGGCTAAAGAACCCACAGAGACGATTGAGCACACCCAAGCTCAGGGAATCCGTTTTAGCAAGAGTGGTGATAAGGTCTTTCCAGAAAAAGAGACACCAAGGATATTGAGCGAAGATGAAGGATGGATTTGTGCTTTATTGAAGAATAAAGGATAGTCGATAGTGACAGGTAGACAGATGGAGAATTTTTTTTGGAAGCATTGAAATTACAAGATTTTCTGTGCCCCAATCAGAAATTATTGAAAGATCAGAGGATGGTCTCATCACGTGAGTTTTGGAGTGACTTTGGGGAAGGTGGTTGTGTATAACAATTAGAATTGTGTAAGGTAATGTCATCAGCATATGAGTCAATAGGACCTCTAGTACCTCTATTACAGTTGAAGAGATCATTAATGAATATTAGAAATAGGGCTGGGGATAGGAAAGAACCCTGAGGAACACCGGAGTTGATAGGGTAAGGAAGTGAACGATGGCCATCCACAACCGCAGCTATGGAATGGTGGAAAGCATATTTGAGATAAAGGCACATATAGAGATAGAAGCCAAAAGATGGTAGTTTGGAAAGAAGTGATTTGTGCCAAACTCTATCGAAAGCTTTTGATATGTGTAGTGCAATAGAAAAAGTCTCACCGAAGTCCCGAAGGGAGGATGACCAAGAGTTAGTAAGATAGGAAAGTAGATCACCAGTAGAGAGGCTTTTAAACACTTTACTCACTTCCTCCATACCCTTCAGGTCAAACCTACCTAGTCGCTTTTCTTCTGCTCTCCTGAACTCTTCCCTGATCTCCTCCTCCTGCAACCTCTCCACCCTCCTCGCCATTCCACCTTCCTCTCGCCTCCCTCCAGCTCTCCTCACCCACTTCTTTTGTATTCTAATTTTAGCTACTACTACATAATGGTCAGACAGACCCCTCCCAATACCCCCATACACCCTAGCATCCAGCACATATTTCTTCAATCGTTTATCCACACATATATAAACGATCAATGCCTTTCGTTCCACCACTGTCTCATCCTTCCTCCTCCACACCACTTTCCATGTGTACCTGTGTATCATTCTGTGTCCGAAGAAGGTGTTGGCTATCCACAGCCTCCTCCCCACACATACGTCCACAAGTGCACTACCATTCCCATTCACCTCTGAAGGTACACCCCACCCTCCCACCACTCCATCAACTTTCTTATCACCCACCTTCCCATTCATATCCCCAAACAGAAATATTCTTTCGCTCTTGCCAAACTTATCCAGGCACGCCTCAACATTCACCCAGAACTCCTCTTTCTCTCTTACAGTTTTATCCTCTGTTGGAGCATACACACACACAACCACCCACGTTTGTATTCCTACTTTCATTCTCACCCACACAATCCTTGCACCCACAGACCCATAGTCTTTTACATGCTCCTTCCATTTGTTACTTACAAACAAACACACATTTTCTTTCATTCCCTCACTCACTCCAGCACACATGCCCATTCCACACTCACTCTCTCACACATGTACCCCTCCATTTGGTCTCCGTCATTCCGCATACATCCAGCCTGGCATTCACTAACACTTCCAGGACATCTCTCTCTTTTGTGTCATCATTCATGCCTCTTACATTCTATCTAATCTTCTATATGATATTAAACCAGAATTCCCAGCCATAATATTATGAAAATTATTTAGCAGAAATACAAGGATAAGGGATATTATGTATTTGGTTTCCCAGAGGGGGAAAATTACTAGAAAGCAGAAGGGTCTCTCAGGTAGCACCAAATTAAATAGTTATTTTTATTTTAGTAATTTCCCTGGCATTGGAGGGGAGGTTAATCACTCCACGAGCGGCTAGGTTAATAACTTCTACTACCTGCCCAGCGGACATATTTACCCTAAATGAGCTTCATTCCATGCTCTTTTTCATGCATAAAGAAGAACCAGAGCGTAATACAATTATTTATCGGTGAAAGGGCGTTAATTGAGCTTTCCAATGACACCAGAACCATCCTTCTACGACCACGGGTTCTCTTGCAACGACCGTGCAACACGAAGGAAAAATCCCTAAAATACGGTAATTTCCTTACATAATTCCCTGTCTAGCGAGGTAGTGGGTTTGGATGTGTGTGGAGGTGGGGCCAGTTACGGCGCGGGAGCCGTGCCGAACGGTCAGAGCCAACCTACGCTCCTCCCACCGCTCGGACTCTCTCTCGGAGCAAATTATGTGCTCAACATCGCAACCGACTTAAGGCGGGCCCCGCTCTTTTGTCCATGGTTCTCTAGACCGCCTTAAGTCGGGCTCCGCCAAAGAGGGGTTAATAATATGTCTTGTGGCTTTTCTTTTCAACTTTTCTTTCTTGATGTTCTCTCTCATTTCTGGCTGGACTTGGATTTTCGCCTGCAGGGGTTTCCTGTCTTTTTGGCGTGTTGTGCTGCTTGAAGGCTTTGTATCGGACCACTAGCAATATCTTTCTCCTGGTGGTATTATTCAGCTTGGAGGCTAGGTATCGGCCCAGTAGCAACGCCTGGTATCGGCTCACACTCAAATTATTGCTGACTAGAGGGATGAGCGTTGAGCCTCAATTTCCTTTTTGTTTTTTTCATTTGCTGGTGTCGTGCCCAGCGGTTCTGTCTTAGGACCAGAATGATTTGTCTCAAATGTAGCTGGCTGACCAAATCACCTATAATTTTATATTTGGATCATCTTTGGATCACAAGTAACCTGTCTTGTCTTTAGACCAAGAACCCAGTCTCAAACTTGGGAGAAGTCCTGTCTTTAGACCAAGATCTGCTATTCTCTTACCTAGCTGGCTTATCCTGGTCAATTTGGCTGGGATAATCTCTCCTTGCTCTGAGGAGTTCTGGTCCTTTCCCGTGGGAGTTAAAGGGGCATGGCTCATAGTAGTTTTTGTTTTGTTTTTTTCTCTGTGAGTGAGGGAGAAAAAAGGCATAATTGCCTGTGTCGAGTTCCTTCCCCAGAGTTGAAAGAGTGACAGGGCCAAAATCAAGGGACATTCAAGCCAAATTGCTTGGACACACAGAGTTTGAAACAATTTAAGTCATAGGAAGAGGGAAAGACTGATTCTGGGAGAGAGTTCCAGAGCTCTGCTGTTGAATAGAAGAAAGATTGAGAATAATGTTTCACTCTTGGTTTGGAGAGTTGCACAGATAGGGGTGGGATTGTGTTACAAGACGGGTGCTACGTGCTCTTCGAAGAGGGGATGGTATACACTGAGAGAGCTCTGAGGAACACTGATTATTGTAATAGCGGAAGAATAGTGAAAGAGATGCAACATTGCGGCGAAGAGAGTGAGACTGCAAAGAATTGGTGAGTGGACGTGAGTTAATGAGACGGAATGCTTTCTTTTCTACTTTGCTTAGAAGTGCTGTGTAAGAGGATCCTCCCCACACATGTGAACAATACTCAATAAATGGACGCACTGTGCCCCTGTACAGAGCAAGAAGCTGTACAGGGGTAAATAAAACCTTGAGGCGATTGAGCACACCCAGCTTCTGGGAGGCTGCCTTAGCAAGACTGGTAATATGGTCCTTCCAAGTGAGAGCAGAAGAAAAAGAGACACCAAGAATATTAAGAGAAGATGAAGGATTGATTTTTGTATTGTTGAAAGATAAGGGATAGTCCTCTGGGATTTCCGGACGGGTAGATAGGAGGAGAAATTTGGTTTTGGAAGCATTAAAGGCAACAAGGTTTTCTCCACCCCAATTGGAAATAGTAGCTAGATCAGAAGATAGGTGTTTTATGGCTTTATTACGTTAGATTTTGAGGGACTGCTGGCTGAGGCATTCTGGAAAACTAATTGAGCAGTGTAAGGTAGAGTCGTCTGCATATGAATGGATGGGACTGGAGGTACAGTTGAGAAGATCTTTTATGAAAATTAGAAAGAGAAAAGGAGATAGGACAGAGCCCTGAAGAACACCGTAGTTGATAGGATGAGGAAGTGAGCGATGGCCGTCCACAACCGCAGCTATGGAACGGCCGAAATAGAAATTAAAGACAAAGATACAGATGGAAGGATAGAAACCGAAGGAGGGTAGTTTAGAAATTAAAGATTTGTGCCAGACTCTATCGAAGGCCTCCGATATATCTAGCGCAATAGAAAAGGTCTCACCGAAGTCCCGAAAAGAGAATGACCAAGAGTTCGTAAGATATTAAAGAAGATCACCAGTAGAGCGACCCTTAACCCTCGTCTAGCGGGGGGGGTTTGGGCTATTTTGGGCATATTCAGGCTCTCCTGAATGATAAATCAAGTGTCTGCATGAAAAGAAATTTATTCAGCAAAAAACTAGGCGCTAAAAGCTTCAAAATGAGACCAGAACGAGCTACGTAGCACTCATCGTTCTCAGGCAGTGGTACCACCAACATGGGAGTTTAGCGTATAGCGGCATATTTTTTCCAGCTACGCTCAATACTGGCTACACTGCCGGCCTCTCGAGAACACAGGGAGGGTGAGTCAGTGGGCGGCGGTAGGCCCTGGGAGTCGGACGTGTGGCCCGCTGCGCTCCCGGCCATTTGCACTCGATTTTAACCCTTTAAAAGCCTTAATAATGCTCCTAACTTGCTGCAAATTGGCGCCCGGCTATAGCCGGGCGCCGCTCTTTAAGGGTTAAGGAAGCCATACTGGCGATCTGAGAGTAGATTATGAGAAGAGAAATGCTTAAGAAATTTGGAAGCAAGAATAGTTTCAAAAACTTTAGAGATAAAACAGATGAGAGCAATTGGACGATAGTTGGAGGGTTGAGAGCGGTCACCCTTCTTTGGGACAGGTTGAATGAGAGCAAACTTCCAGCAAGAAGGGAAGGCGTTAGAGGAGAGACGGAGACGAAAGAGCTTGCCTAGGAAGGGAGTCAGCACGGAAGCACAGTTTTTTAGTACAACAGGAGGAACACCGTCCGGACCGTATGCCTTCTTACTATTAAGCACAGAGAGGGTAGAAAGTACATCTTTAGAAGAGATTAGGATAGTAGCCATAAATAGGAGACTAGACTATAGGTGGAGAGGGAGGAATAGCACCGGAATCATCCAAGGTGGAGTTTCTAGCAAAAGTTTGAGAGAAGAGCTCAGCTTTGTCAGAGGAAGAAGTGATAGTTGTGCCATCAGAGTGGAAAAGGGGAGGGAAAGACGAGGAAGAAACATATTTGGTCCAAAGTTGGTCATTTTGGTCTCCCTTTTTTTGCTCCATTAGTTTAGATATTTTAAGATATTTCACCTCGGGCAGAGCGAGACGGTTGGGAAGTCTCCTAACACCCAATGCCTCTGTTCACCTAAGCAGCAAATTAGGTACCTAGTGTTAGTGGACAGTTGTGATGTCCCATCTAAGGAAGAAAACTTTGGTATCATACACAAATACAGTAGGCCCTGTATTGAGTTAATAACCGCAGGCTTCAAAGGCAATGAGACGGAGATGAACGCCGTGGCTACGCGATGTTTCAATGCATGCCCTGGAACTTTACTTTACCTCAACAGTTTGGTGATAATATGACGCTTCACCCTATTCAGGTGTTGATTTTTTTTCCGGGCGAGCAATAGTGAGCCTGTAAATTAGAAGAAATCGGCCTTCGGCTGGGACATTTTTCTATCGAAAATTATATAAAATTAGCTTGAATGGGTCTGGGTGTGCATTTATTATTTTTATCGTAATAACCCAAAAGAGGTAGGATCAGATAGTATTAATATGAAGCAGAGATGTGACAGCTTCCTATTCTTTATGTGTTAATAAATCGGCTGTGAGAGGATGGAATAGGTTGTGTTGGGTTAGGTTACATTATGTTAGGTTATCTCTTAGTATAGGTTATGTTGGGTTAGGTTACATTATGTAGGTTATCTCTTAGTATAGGTTATGTTGGGTTAGGTTACATTATGTTAGGTTATCTCTTAGTATAGGTTATGTTGGGTTAGGTTACATTATGTTAGGTTATCTCTTAGTATAGGTTATGTTGGGTTAGGTTACATTATGTTAGGTTATCTCTTAGTATAGGTTATGTTGGGTTAGGTTACATTATGTTAGGTTATCTCTTAGTAGGTTATGTTGGGTTAGGTTACATTATGTTAGGTATCTCTTAGTATAGGTTATGTTGGGTTAGGTTACATTATGTTAGGTTATCTCTTAGTATAGGTTATGTTGGGTTAGGTTACATTATGTTAGGTTATCTTAGTATAGGTTATGTTGGGTTAGGTTACATTATGTTAGGTTATCTCTTAGTATAGGTTATGTTGGGTTAGGTTACATTATGTTAGGTTATCTCTTAGTATAGGTTATGTTGGGTTAGGTTACATTATGTTAGGTTATCTCTTAGTATAGGTTATGTTGGGTTAGGTTACATTATGTTAGGTTATCTCTTAGTATAGGGTATGGTGGGTTAGGTTACATTATGTTAGGTTATCTCTTAGTATAGGTTATGTTGGGTTAGGTTACATTATGTTAGGTTATCTCTTAGTATAGGTTATGTTGGGTTAGGTTACATTATGTTAGGTTATCTCTTAGTATAGGTTATGTTGGGTTAGGTTACATTATGTTAGGTTATCTCTTAGTATAGGTTATGTTGGGTTAGGTTACATTATGTTAGGTTATCTCTTAGTATAGGTTATGTTGGGTTAGGTTACATTATGTTAGGTTATCTTAGTATAGGTTATGTTGGGTTAGGTTACATTATGTTAGGTTATCTCTTAGTATAGGTTATGTTGGGTTAGGTTACATTATGTTAGGTTATCTCTTAGTATAGGTTATGTTGGGTTAGGTTACATTATGTTAGGTTATCTCTTAGTATAGGTTATGTTGGGTTAGGTTACATTATGTTAGGTTATCTCTTAGTATAGGTTATGTTGGGTTAGGTTACATTATGTTAGGTTATCTCTTAGTATAGGTTATGTTGGGTTAGGTTACATTATGTTAGGTTATCTCTTAGTATAGGTTATGTTGGGTTAGGTTACATTATGTTAGGTTATCTCTTAGTATAGGTTATGTTGGGTTAGGTTACATTATGTTAGGTTATCTCTTAGTATAGGTTATGTTGGGTTAGGTTACATTATGTTAGGTTATCTCTTAGTATAGGTTATGTTGGGTTAGGTTACATTATGTTAGGTTATCTCTTAGTATAGGTTATGTTGGGTTAGGTTACATTATGTTAGGTTATCTCTTAGTATAGGTTATGTTGGGTTAGGTTACATTATGTTAGGTTATCTCTTAGTATAGGTTATGTTGGGTTAGGTTACATTATGTTAGGTTATATCTTAGTATAGGTTATGTTGGGTTAGGTTACATTATGTTAGGTTATCTCTTAGTATAGGTTATGTTGGGTTAGGTTACATTATGTTAGGTTATCTCTTAGTATAGGTTATGTTGGGTTAGGTTACATTATGTTAGGTTATCTCTTAGTATAGGTTATGTTGGGTTAGGTTACATTATGTTAGGTTATCTCTTAGTATAGGTTATGTTGGGTTAGGTTACATTATGTTAGGTTATCTCTTAGTATAGGTTATGTTGGGTTAGGTTACATTATGTTAGGTTATCTCTTAGTATAGGTTATGTTGGGTTAGGTTACATTATGTTAGGTTATCTCTTAGTATAGGTTATGTTGGGTTAGGTTACATTATGTTAGGTTATCTCTTAGTATAGGTTATGTTGGGTTAGGTTACATTATGTTAGGTTATCTCTTAGTATAGGTTATGTTGGGTTAGGTTACATTATGTTAGGTTATCTCTTAGTATAGGTTATGTTGGGTTAGGTTACATTATGTTAGGTTATCTCTTAGTATAGGTTATGTTGGGTTAGGTTACATTATGTTAGGTTATCTCTTAGTATAGGTTATGTTGGGTTAGGTTACATTATGTTAGGTTATCTCTTAGTATAGGTTATGTTGGGTTAGGTTACATTATGTTAGGTTATCTCTTAGTATAGGTTATGTTGGGTTAGGTTACATTATGTTAGGTTATCTCTTAGTATAGGTTATGTTGGGTTAGGTTACATTATGTTAGGTTATCTCTTAGTATAGGTTATGTTGGGTTAGGTTACATTATGTTAGGTTATCTCTTAGTATAGGTTATGTTGGGTTAGGTTACATTATGTTAGGTTATCTCTTAGTATAGGTTATGTTGGGTTAGGTTACATTATGTTAGGTTATCTCTTAGTATAGGTTATGTTGGGTTAGGTTACATTATGTTAGGTTATCTCTTAGTATAGGTTATGTTGGGTTAGGTTACATTATGTTAGGTTATCTCTTAGTATAGGTTATGTTGGGTTAGGTTACATTATGTTAGGTTATCTCTTAGTATAGGTTATGTTGGGTTAGGTTACATTATGTTAGGTTATCTCTTAGTATAGGTTATGTTGGGTTAGGTTACATTATGTTAGGTTATCTCTTAGTATAGGTTATGTTGGGTTAGGTTACATTATGTTAGGTTATCTCTTAGTATAGGTTATGTTGGGTTAGGTTACATTATGTTAGGTTATCTCTTAGTATAGGTTATGTTGGGTTAGGTTACATTATGTTAGGTTATCTCTTAGTATAGTTTTGTTTGGGTTAGGTTACATTATGTTAGGTTATCTCTTAGTATAGGTTATGTTGGGTTAGGTTACATTATGTTAGGTTATCTCTTAGTATAGGTTATGTTGGGTTAGGTTACATTATGTTAGGTTATCTCTTAGTATAGGTTATGTTGGGTTAGGTTACATTATGTTAGGTTATCTTAGTATAGGTTATGTTGGGTTAGGTTACATTATGTTAGGTTATCTCTTAGTATAGGTTATGTTGGGTTAGGTTACATTATGTTAGGTTATCTCTTAGTATAGGTTATGTTGGGTTAGGTTACATTATGTTAGGTTATCTCTTAGTATAGGTTATGTTGGGTTAGGTTACATTATGTTAGGTTATCTCTTAGTATAGGTTATGTTGGGTTAGGTTACATTATGTTAGGTTATCTCTTAGTATAGGTTATGTTGGGTTAGGTTACATTATGTTAGGTTATCTCTTAGTATAGGTTATGTTGGGTTAGGTTACATTATGTTAGGTTATCTCTTAGTATAGGTTATGTTGGGTTAGGTTACATTATGTTAGGTTATCTCTTAGTATAGGTTATGTTGGGTTAGGTTACATTATGTTAGGTTATCTCTTAGTATAGGTTATGTTGGGTTAGGTTACATTATATTAGGTTATCTTAGTATAGGTTATGTTGGGTTAGGTTACATTATGTTAGGTTATCTCTTAGTATAGGTTATGTTGGGTTAGGTTACATTATGTTAGGTTATCTCTTAGTATAGGTTATGTTGGGTTAGGTTACATTATGTTAGGTTATCTCTTAGTATAGGTTATGTTGGTATAGGTTACATTATGTTAGGTTATCTCTTAGTATAGGTTATGTTGGGTTAGGTTACATTATGTTAGGTTATCTCTTAGTATAGGTTATGTTGGGTTAGGTTACATTATGTTAGGTTATCTCTAGTATAGGTTATGTTGGGTTAGGTTACATTATGTTAGGTTATCTCTAGTATAGGTTATGTTGGGTTAGGTTACATTATGTTAGGTTATCTCTTAGTATAGGTTATGTTGGGTTAGGTTACATTATGTTAGGTTATCTCTTAGTATAGGTTATGTTGGGTTAGGTTACATTATGTTAGGTTATCTCTTAGTATAGGTTATGTTGGGTTAGGTTACATTATGTTAGGTTATCTCTTAGTATAGGTTATGTTGGGTTAGGTTACATTATGTTAGGTTATCTCTTAGTATAGGTTATGTTGGGTTAGGTTACATTATGTTAGGTTATCTCTTAGTATAGGTTATGTTGGGTTAGGTTACATTATGTTAGGTTATCTCTTAGTATAGGTTATGTTGGGTTAGGTTACATTATGTTAGGTTATCTCTTAGTATAGGTTATGTTGGGTTAGGTTACATTATGTTAGGTTATCTCTTAGTATAGGTTATGTTGGGTTAGGTTACATTATGTTAGGTTATCTCTTAGTATAGGTTATGTTGGGTTAGGTTACATTATGTTAGGTTATCTCTTAGTATAGGTTATGTTGGGTTAGGTTACATTATGTTAGGTTATCTCTTAGTATAGGTTATGTTGGGTTAGGTTACATTATGTTAGGTTATCTCTTAGTATAGGTTATGTTGGGTTAGGTTACATTATGTTAGGTTATCTCTTAGTATAGGTTATGTTGGGTTAGGTTACATTATGTTAGGTTATCTCTTAGTATAGGTTATGTTGGGTTAGGTTACATTATGTTAGGTTATCTCTTAGTATAGGTTATGTTGGGTTAGGTTACATTATGTTAGGTTATCTCTTAGTATAGGTTATGTTGGGTTAGGTTACATTATGTTAGGTTATCTCTTAGTATAGGTTATGTTGGGTTAGGTTACATTATGTTAGGTTATCTCTTAGTATAGGTTATGTTGGGTTAGGTTACATTATGTTAGGTTATCTCTTAGTATAGGTTATGTTGGGTTAGGTTACATTATGTTAGGTTATCTCTTAGTATAGGTTATGTTGGGTTAGGTTACATTATGTTAGGTTATCTCTTAGTATAGGTTATGTTGGGTTAGGTTACATTATGTTAGGTTATCTCTTAGTATAGGTTATGTTGGGTTAGGTTACATTATGTTAGGTTATCTCTTAGTATAGGTTATGTTGGGTTAGGTTACATTATGTTAGGTTATCTCTTAGTATAGGTTATGTTGGGTTAGGTTACATTATGTTAGGTTATCTCTTAGTATAGGTTATGTTGGGTTAGGTTACATTATGTTAGGTTATCTCTTAGTATAGGTTATGTTGGGTTAGGTTACATTATGTTAGGTTATCTCTTAGTATAGGTTATGTTGGGTTAGGTTACATTATGTTAGGTTATCTCTTAGTATAGGTTATGTTGGGTTAGGTTACATTATGTTAGGTTATCTCTTAGTATAGGTTATGTTGGGTTAGGTTACATTATGTTAGGTTATCTCTTAGTATAGGTTATGTTGGGTTAGGTTACATTATGTTAGGTTATCTCTTAGTATAGGTTATGTTGGGTTAGGTTACATTATGTTAGGTTATCTCTTAGTATAGGTTATGTTGGGTTAGGTTACATTATGTTAGGTTATCTCTTAGTATAGGTTATGTTGGGTTAGGTTACATTATGTTAGGTTATCTCTTAGTATAGGTTATGTTGGGTTAGGTTACATTATGTTAGGTTATCTCTTAGTATAGGTTATGTTGGGTTAGGTTACATTATGTTAGGTTATCTCTTAGTATAGGTTATGTTGGGTTAGGTTACATTATGTTAGGTTATCTCTTAGTATAGGTTATGTTGGGTTAGGTTACATTATGTTAGGTTATCTCTTAGTATAGGTTATGTTGGGTTAGGTTACATTATGTTAGGTTATCTCTTAGTATAGGTTATGTTGGGTTAGGTTACATTATGTTAGGTTATCTCTTAGTATAGGTTATGTTGGGTTAGGTTACATTATGTTAGGTTATCTCTTAGTATAGGTTATGTTGGGTTAGGTTACATTATGTTAGGTTATCTCTTAGTATAGGTTATGTTGGGTTAGGTTACATTATGTTAGGTTATCTCTTAGTATAGGTTATGTTGGGTTAGGTTACATTATGTTAGGTTATCTCTTAGTATAGGTTATGTTGGGTTAGGTTACATTATGTTAGGTTATCTCTTAGTATAGGTTATGTTGGGTTAGGTTACATTATGTTAGGTTATCTCTTAGTATAGGTTATGTTGGGTTAGGTTACATTATGTTAGGTTATCTCTTAGTATAGGTTATGTTGGGTTAGGTTACATTATGTTAGGTTATCTCTTAGTATAGGTTATGTTGGGTTAGGTTACATTATGTTAGGTTATCTCTTAGTATAGGTTATGTTGGGTTAGGTTACATTATGTTAGGTTATCTCTTAGTATAGGTTATGTTGGGTTAGGTTACATTATGTTAGGTTATCTCTTAGTATAGGTTATGTTGGGTTAGGTTACATTATGTTAGGTTATCTCTTAGTATAGGTTATGTTGGGTTAGGTTACATTATGTTAGGTTATCTCTTAGTATAGGTTATGTTGGGTTAGGTTACATTATGTTAGGTTATCTCTTAGTATAGGTTATGTTGGGTTAGGTTACATTATGTTAGGTTATCTCTTAGTATAGGTTATGTTGGGTTAGGTTACATTATGTTAGGTTATCTCTTAGTATAGGTTATGTTGGGTTAGGTTACATTATGTTAGGTTATCTCTTAGTATAGGTTATGTTGGGTTAGGTTACATTATGTTAGGTTATCTCTTAGTATAGGTTATGTTGGGTTAGGTTACATTATGTTAGGTTATCTCTTAGTATAGGTTATGTTGGGTTAGGTTACATTATGTTAGGTTATCTCTTAGTATAGGTTATGTTGGGTTAGGTTACATTATGTTAGGTTATCTCTTAGTATAGGTTATGTTGGGTTAGGTTACATTATGTTAGGTTATCTCTTAGTATAGGTTATGTTGGGTTAGGTTACATTATGTTAGGTTATCTCTTAGTATAGGTTATGTTGGGTTAGGTTACATTATGTTAGGTTATCTCTTAGTATAGGTTATGTTGGGTTAGGTTACATTATGTTAGGTTATCTCTTAGTATAGGTTATGTTGGGTTAGGTTACATTATGTTAGGTTATCTCTTAGTATAGGTTATGTTGGGTTAGGTTACATTATGTTAGGTTATCTCTTAGTATAGGTTATGTTGGGTTAGGTTACATTATGTTAGGTTATCTCTTAGTATAGGTTATGTTGGGTTAGGTTACATTATGTTAGGTTATCTCTTAGTATAGGTTATGTTGGGTTAGGTTACATTATGTTAGGTTATCTCTTAGTATAGGTTATGTTGGGTTAGGTTACATTATGTTAATGTTAGGTTATCTCTTAGTATAGGTTATGTTGGGTTAGGTTACATTATGTTAGGTTATAGTATAGGTTATGTTGGGTTAGGTTACATTATGTTAGGTTATCTCTTAGTATAGGTTATGTTAGGTTATTAGTATAGGTTATGTTGGGTTAGGTTACATTATGTTAGGTTATCTCTTAGTATAGGTTATGTTGGGTTAGGTACATTATGTTAGGTTATCTAGTATAGGTTATGTTGGGTAGGTACTTATGTTAGGTTATCTCGTAGTATAGGTTATGTTGGGTTAGGTATTATGTTAGGTTATCTCTTAGTATAGGTTTTGTTGGGTTAGTATATGTTAGGTTATCTTTAGTATAGGTCGTTAGGTTACATTATGTTAGGTTATCTCTTAGCAAAGGTTATGTTGGTTAGGTTACATTATGTTAGGTTCTCTTAGTATAGGTTATGTTGGGTAGGTTACATTATGTTAGGTTATCTCTTAGTATAGGTTATGTTGGGTTAGGTTACATTATGTTAGGTTATCTCTTAGTATAGGTTATGTTGGGTTAGGTTACATTATGTTAGGTTATCTCTTAGTATAGGTTATGTTGGGTTAGGTTACATTATGTTAGGTTATCTTAGTATAGGTTATGTTGGGTTAGGTAATATGTTAGGTTATCTCTTAGTATAGGTTATGTTGGGTTAGGTTACATTATGTTAGGTTATCTCTTAGTATAGGTTATGTTGGGTTAGGTTACATTATGTTAGGTTATCTCTTAGTATAGGTTATGTTGGGTTAGGTATATTTAGGTTATTAGTATAGGTTATGTGGTTAGGTTACATTATGTTAGGTTATCTCTTAGTAGGTTATGTTGGGTTAGGTTACATTATGTTAGGTTATCTCTTAGTATAGGTTATGTTGGGTTAGGTTACATTATGTTAGGTTATCTCTTAGTATAGGTTATGTTGGGTTAGGTTACATTATGTTAGGTTATCTCTTAGTATAGGTTATGTTGGGTTAGGTTACATTATGTTAGGTTACTACTTACTATAGGTTCTGTTGGGTTAGGTTACATTATGTTAGGTTATCTCTTAGTATAGGTTATGTTGGGTTAGGTTACATTATGTTAGGTTATCTCTTAGTATAGGTTATGTTGGGTTAGGTTACATTATGTTAGGTTATCTCTTAGTATAGGTTATGTTGGGTTAGGTTACATTATGTTAGGTTATCTCTTAGTATAGGTTATGTTGGGTTAGGTTACATTATGTTAGGTTATCTCTTAGTATAGGTTATGTTGGGTTAGGTTACATTATGTTAGGTTATCTCTTAGTATAGGTTATGTTGGGTTAGGTTACATTATGTTAGGTTATCTCTTAGTATAGGTTATGTTGGGTTAGGTTACATTATGTTAGGTTATCTCTTAGTATAGGTTATGTTGGGTTAGGTTACATTATGTTAGGTTATCTCTTAGTATAGGTTATGTTGGGTTAGGTTACATTATGTTAGGTTATCTCTTAGTATAGGTTATGTTGGGTTAGGTTACATTATGTTAGGTTATCTCTTAGTATAGGTTATGTTGGGTTAGGTTACATTATGTTAGGTTATCTCTTAGTATAGGTTATGTTGATGTAGGGTACATTATGTTAGGTTATCTCTTAGTATAGGTTATGTTGGGTTAGGTTACATTATGTTAGGTTATCTCTTAGTATAGGTTATGTTGGGTTAGGTTACATTATGTTAGGTTATCTCTTAGTATAGGTTATGTTGGGTTAGGTTACATTATGTTAGGTTATCTCTTAGTATAGGTTATGTTGGGTTAGGTTACATTATGTTAGGTTATCTCTTAGTATAGGTTATGTTGGGTTAGGTTACATTATGTTAGGTTATCTCTTAGTATAGGTTATGTTGGGTTAGGTTACATTATGTTAGGTTATCTCTTAGTATAGGTTATGTTGGGTTAGGTTACATTATGTTAGGTTATCTCTTAGTATAGGTTATGTTGGGTTAGGTTACATTATGTTAGGTTATCTCTTAGTATAGGTTATGTTGGGTTAGGTTACATTATGTTAGGTTATCTCTTAGTATAGGTTATGTTGGGTTAGGTTACATTATGTTAGGTTATCTCTTAGTATAGGTTATGTTGGGTTAGGTTACATTATGTTAGGTTATCTCTTAGTATAGGTTATGTTGGGTTAGGTTACATTATGTTAGGTTATCTCTTAGTATAGGTTATGTTGGGTTAGGTTACATTATGTTAGGTTATCTCTGTATAGGTTATGTTGGTTAGGTTACATTATGTTAGGTTATCTCTTAGTATAGGTTATGTTGGGTTAGGTTACATTATGTTAGGTTATCTCTTAGTATAGGTTATGTTGGGTTAGGTTACATTATGTTAGGTTATCTCTTAGTATAGGTTATGTTGGGTTAGGTTACATTATGTTAGGTTATCTCTTAGTATAGGTTATGTTGGGTTAGGTTACATTATGTTAGGTTATCTCTTAGTATAGGTTATGTTGGGTTAGGTTACATTATGTTAGGTTATCTCTTAGTATAGGTTATGTTGGGTTAGGTTACATTATGTTAGGTTATCTCTTAGTATAGGTTATGTTGGGTTAGGTTACATTATGTTAGGTTATCTCTTAGTATAGGTTATGTTGGGTTAGGTTACATTATGTTAGGTTATCTCTTAGTATAGGTTATGTTGGGTTAGGTTACATTATGTTAGGTTATCTCTTAGTATAGGTTATGTTGGGTTAGGTTACATTATGTTAGGTTATCTCTTAGTATAGGTTATGTTGGGTTAGGTTACATTATGTTAGGTTATCTCTTAGTATAGGTTATGTTGGGTTAGGTTACATTATGTTAGGTTATCTCTTAGTATAGGTTATGTTGGGTTAGGTTACATTATGTTAGGTTATCTCTTAGTATAGGTTATGTTGGGTTAGGTTACATTATGTTAGGTTATCTCTTAGTATAGGTTATGTTGGGTTAGGTTACATTATGTTAGGTTATCTCTTAGTATAGGTTATGTTGGGTTAGGTTACATTATGTTAGGTTATCTCTTAGTATAGGTTATGTTGGGTTAGGTTACATTATGTTAGGTTATCTCTTAGTATAGGTTATGTTGGGTTAGGTTACATTATGTTAGGTTATCTCTTAGTATAGGTTATGTTGGGTTAGGATACAATATCGTAAGTAATCTCTTAGTATAGGTTATGTTGGGTTAGGTTACATTATGTTAGGTTATCTCTTAGTATAGGTTATGGTGGGTTAGGTTACATTATGTTAGGTTATCTCTTAGTATAGGTTATGTTGGGTTAGGTTACATTATGTTAGGTTATCTCTTAGTATAGGTTATGTTGGGTTAGGTTACATTATGTTAGGTTATCTCTTAGTATTTGAGGACGCATTTTTACACCTTACTCTGGTTATCATTAGACAATATCATTCAATTTTGGAAGGATCTACAGGAATCAAAGAAGTGAACGCTATATCAATTAACTCTAGTAGCTCCCACAAGTTCTTCCTAAACTGAATACAATATAGCCAGAATAAACTATCAAGACACGTCATAATACAATATAGCCAGAATAAACTATCAAGACACGTCATAATCCTTAAGAAGTTAAGTTAGGTTACGTTAGGTTAAGCTTGATTGTCTAATATAGAAGTTTGCTATATGTATAAATAGCCTGACCTATAATAAGTTGTCTAATATAGAAGTTTGCTATATGTATTAATAGTCTGAGCTATAATAAGTTGTCTAATATAGAAGTTTGCTATATGTATAAATAGCCTGACCTATAATAAGTTGTCTAATATAGAAGTTTGCTATATGTATTAATAGTCTGAGCTATAATAAGTTGTCTAATATAGAAGTTTGCTATATGTATAAATAGCCTGACCTATAATAAGTTGTCTAATATAGAAGTTTGCTATATGTATTAATAGTCTGACCTATAATAAGTTGTCTAATATAGAAGTTTGCTATATGTATAAATAGTCTGACCTATAATAAGTTGTCTAATATAGAAGTTTGCTATATGTATTAATAGTCTGACCTATAATAAGTTGTCTTATATAGAAGTTTGCTATATGTATAAATAGCCTGACCTATAATAAGTTGTCTAATATAGAAGTTTGCTATATGTATTAATAGTCTGACCTATAATAAGTTGTCTAATATAGAAGTTTGCTATATGTATTAATAGTCTGACCTATAATAAGTTGTCTAATATAGAAGTTTGCTATATGTATAAATAGCCTGACCTATAATAAGTTGTCTAATATAGAAGTTTGCTATATGTATTAATAGTCTGACCTATAATAAGTTGTCTAATATAGAAGTTTGCTATATGTATTAATAGTCTGACCTATAATAAGTTGTCTAATATAGAAGTTTGCTATATGTATTAATAGTCTGACCTATAATAAGTTGTCTAATATAGAAGTTTGCTATATGTATTAATAGTCTGACCTATAATAAGTTGTCTAATATAGAAGTTTGCTATATGTATAAATAGCCTGACCTATAATAAGTTGTCTAATATAGAAGTTTGCTATATGTATTAATAGTCTGACCTATAATAAGTTGTCTAATATAGAAGTTTGCTATATGTATTAATAGTCTGACCTATAATAAGTTGTCTAATATAGAAGTTTGCTATATGTATTAATAGTCTGACCTATAATAAGTTGTCTAATATAGAAGTTTGCTATATGTATTAATAGTCTGAGCTATAATAAGTTGTCTAATATAGAAGTTTGCTATATGTATAAATAGCCTGACCTATAATAAGTTGTCTAATATAGAAGTTTGCTATATGTATTAATAGTCTGACCTATAATAAGTTGTCTAATATAGAAGTTTGCTATATGTATTAATAGTCTGACCTATAATAAGTTGTCTAATATAGAAGTTTGCTATATGTATAAATAGCCTGACCTATAATAAGTTGTCTAATATAGAAGTTTGCTATATGTATTAATAGTCTGACCTATAATAAGTTGTCTAATATAGAAGTTTGCTATATGTATTAATAGTCTGACCTATAATAAGTTGTCTAATATAGAAGTTTGCTATATGTATAAATAGCCTGACCTATAATAAGTTGTCTAATATAGAAGTTTGCTATATGTATTAATAGTCTGACCTATAATAAGTTGTCTAATATAGAAGTTTGCTATATGTATTAATAGTCTGACCTATAATAAGTTGTCTAATATAGAAGTTTGCTATATGTATTAATAGTCTGACCTATAATAAGTTGTCTAATATAGAAGTTTGCTATATGTATTAATAGTCTGACCTATAATAAGTTGTCTAATATAGAAGTTTGCTATATGTATAAATAGCCTGACCTATAATAAGTGTCTAATATAGAAGTTTGCTATATGTATTAATAGTCTGACCTATAATAAGTTGTCTAATATAGAAGTTTGCTATATGTATTAATAGTCTGACCTATAATAAGTTGTCTAATATAGAAGTTTGCTATATGTATTAATAGTCTGACCTATAATAAGTTGTCTAATATAGAAGTTTGCTATATGTATTAATAGTCTGACCTATAATAAGTTGTCTAATATAGAAGTTTGCTATATGTATAAATAGTCTGACCTATAATAAGTTGTCTAATATAGAAGTTTGCTATATGTATAAATAGCCTGACCTATAATAAGTTGTCTAATATAGAAGTTTGCTATATGTATAAATAGCCTGACCTATAATAAGTTGTCTAATATAGAAGTTTGCTATATGTAAAAATAGCCTGACCTATAATAAGTTGTCTAATATAGAAGTTTGCTATATGTATAAATAGCCTGACCTATAATAAGTTGTCTAATATAGAAGTTTGCTATATGTATAAATAATCTGACCTATAATAAGTTGTCTAATATAGAAGTTTGCTATATGTATTAATAGTCTGACCTATAATAAGTTGTCTAATATAGAAGTTTGCTATATGTATAAATAGCCTGACCTACTGTATAATAAGTTGTCTAATATAGAAGTTTGCTATATGTATAAATAGCCTGACCTATAATAAGTTGTCTAATATAGAAGTTTGCTATATGTATTAATAGTCTGACCTATAATAAGTTGTCTAATATAGAAGTTTGCTATATGTATAAATAGCCTGACCTATAATAAGTTGCAATACAAAAATCGTCCCCAGTCCAGCACTCCAGTAGTGAGCTAATGAGGCACAGCTCTCAGGGAGCTCCAGTTGCGGCTCCAAAGGGTGGTGGGTGGTATGTGTGGGCGTGGGCAAGTGGCTGTCGGCGTGGGAGATTGGCTGGGGTCGTGGGAAAGTGGCTGTGGTCGTGGGAAAGTGGCTGTGGTCGTGGGAAAGTGGCTGTGGTCATGGAAAAGTGGCTGTGGTCGTGGGAAAGTGGCTGTGGTCGTGGGAAAGTGGCTGTGGTCATGGGAAACTGGTTGTGGTTGTGGGAAAGTGGCTGTGGTCGTGGGAAAGTGGCTGTGGTCATGGGAAAGTGGCTGTGGTTGTGGGAAAGTGGCTGTGGTCGTGGGAAAGTGGCTGTGGTCGTGGGAGAGTTGGTGGTGGTCGTGGGAGAGTTGGTGGTGTTCGTGGGGGAGTTGGTGGTGGTAGTGGGAGAGTTGGTGGTGGTCGTGGGGGAGTTGGTGGGGAAGTTGGTGGTGGTAGTGGGAGAGTTGGTGGTGGTAGTGGGAGAGTTGGTGGTGGTCGTGGGAGAGTTGGTGGTGGTAGTGGGAGAGTTGGTGGTGGTCGTGGGAGAGTTGGTGGTGGTCATGGGAGAGTTGGTGGTGGTCATGGGAGAGTTGGTGGTGGTAGTGGGAGAGTTGGTGGTGGTCGTGGGAAGTTGGTGGTGGTCGTGGGAGAGTTGGTGGTGGTAGTGGGAGAGTTGGTGGTGGTCGTGGGAGAGTTGGTGGTGGTCGTTGGAGAGTTGGTTGTGGTAGTGGGAAAGTTGGTGGTGGTCGTGGGAGAGTTGGTGGTGGTACAAAGGAGTACAAAGTACAAAGGAGTACAAAGGAAATCAAGCAACAACAGGTCTAGTGACCCTTCTAGGCTGCTTGTCCTCCAAAACACTGAGGATCAAGTGTCCAAACAGTGGTTTAGAGTGGGTAAGGGAACATTGGAAAGGGAACTACTGCCATGGAACTAATGTCCGTGGCAGTACTAGGAAGTTAGTAGGGGACATATGGGTTAGTAACTGAGGGGAGGATAAAATAAAGTTATTCATTTACAAACGCAGTCAGTCGCGGGTTTGATGCGAGATATTTGTCTAGGCGGAGTTTAAATGAATCAACAGTGCTGCAGTCTATAACGTCTCGGGGAAGCCCATTCCACAAGTTGACAACTCGATTGAAGAAGAAATTCTTAGATTCGTGTGAGTTAAAAGATTTACCAATAATTTTGCAACCGTTTCCCCGCGTGTAATTAGATTGGTCGATAGTGAAGTACTTACTACAGTTCATATTGTCGATGCAATGGTGGTCGTGGGAGAGTTGGTGGTGGTCGTGGGAGAGTTGGGGGTGGTCGTGGGAGAGTTGGTGGTGGTAGTGGGAAAGTTGGTGGTGGTCGTGGGAGAGTTGGTGGTGGTCATGGGAGAGTTGGTGGTGGTAGTAGGAAAGTTGGTGGTGGTCGTGGGGAAGTTGGTGGTGGTTGTGGGAGAGTTGGTGGTGGTAGTGGGAGAGTTGGTGGTGGTCATGGGAGAGTTGGTGGTGGTCGTGGGAGAGTTGGTGGTGGTCGTGGGAGAGTTGGTGGTGGTCGTGGGAGAGTTGGTGGTGGTCGTGGGAGAGTTGGTGGTGGTCATTGGAGAGTTGGTGGCGGTCATGGGAAAGTTTGTGGTGGTTGTGGGAGAGTTGGTGGTGGTTGTGGGAAAGTTTGTGGTGGTTGTGGGAAAGTTTGTGGTGGTTGTGGGAAAGTTAAAGAGGTGTGGGAAATGGATGTGGGCGTGGGAAAGTTGAGATGTTTGTGGGAAAGTTGAGGTGGGTGTGGGGAAAGTTAAGATGGGTGTTGGGATGTTGAGGTGGGATATTGGGATGTTGAGGTGGGATGTTGGGATGTTGAGATGGGTGTGGGAAAGTTGAGGTGGGTGTTGGAAAGTTGAGATGGGTGTGGGAAAGTTGAGGTGGGTGTGGGAAAGTTGAGGTGGGTGTGGGAAAGTTGAGGTGGATGTGGGAAAGTTTAGGTGGGTGTTGGAAAGTTGAGGTGGGTGTGGGGATGTTGAGGTCAGCTTGAAAATATTGATATATTGATAACAGTTGATTTAGTAGATTGCAGTAATAATTAGAGATATGTTTGGGTAGGCGGATGTAAATATTGAACATAAGGACAAAAATAATAAAAGACGGGAGTCTGCAGAGGGCCGATTGGCCCACAGACAGCAGATCCCTCTCACACCCAACCCATCTCGTCCATATGAACACAAGAACACAAGAAAATGGGAGTCTGCAGAAAGCCAATTAGAACGCACAAGGCAGATCCCTTTCACACCCAACCCATCTCGTCCATATGTCTATATTATTTCATCTCGAAGCTCTCTAACGTTCTTGATCCCACTATATGGCGCTCGCTAGCATATTCCACATCTCTACAACTCTGTTACCAAACCAGTATTTGCCTATAACTTTCCTGAAACGAAATTTATCCAATTTGAAACCATTTGTTCGAATTCTCTCGCTATCACTGAGCTTTAGAACATCTTTCATATCCCCTTTATTAATTCCACTTACCCAATTGAACACCTCTATCATATCCCCTCTAACTCTGCGTCTCTCTAACGAATGTAAGCCTAGTTTTTTCAACCTTTTTTCATATGAAAGATTTCGATTATTATGGATTATTTTTGTTATTCTTCGTTGTACTTTCTCCAAGCAATCTACTGTATGTCTATTCTGAAATAGGGACACCACAATTGAACAACATAATCCATATGTGGCCTCATAACGCTAGATAAAGTTTAAAGATTACGTCTGCTGTTCTGTTACTCACACTTCTAGATATAATTCAAAGAACTCTATTTGCCTTATTTCGAACACTGGTGCATTTATTTCTTGGTTTCAAATCACAGTTGATGATGACTCCCAAGTCTTTTTCAATATATGAGTTACTTATATCCAAGATATCTAATTTGTATCCTGCATTTTCTATCGATTTACCAAATCTCACTACATCGCATTTAACTACATTGAACATCATCTGCCAATTTACTGACCATTCGTGTAGTATTTTTGGAGAGTCTGAATGTCATTATCAGAATGAATCACTCTTTCTATTTTAGTATCATCTGCAAATTTACTGAGTTTGCTAGTTATTCCTACATCAAGGTCGTTAATATAAATGATGAAAAGCAGAGGGCCTAAAACAGATCCATGTGGGAATCCACTCTTAACTACACCCCAATCTGATTGTATACCAAAATACCATTTATGCTAACTCTCTGCCTCCTACCAATTAACCATGACCTAATCCAACATAATAGAGCTCCGCATATTCCATGAGCTTCTATTCTCCTCAGCAATCTTTTGTGGGAGACTTTATCGAATGTTTTACTGAAATCTAAATATATTATATCATTGCCTTTGTCTTTGTTTATTGCTTCGTATACTTGGGAAAACAAAAATGTTAATAGATTAGTGAGGCAGGACCTACCTTTCGTGAATCCATGCTGAAAATCTTTAATTTATTGGTGACGTTCTAGGTGCTCTCTGATTTTGTGCACAATAAATGACTCTAATAGTTTGCCTACAACTGATGTCAAACTAATTGGACGATAATTTGACGCAATAGATTTATCACTTTTTTTAATATCGGTATATTATCTTAAAGCTCTCTATTGTTCTTGATCCCACTATAGCACTCGATAGCCTATTCCACATATCTACAACTCTGTTACCAAACCTATATATGCCTATATCTATTCTGAAACGAAATTGATCTAATTTGAAACCATTTGTTCGAGTTCTTTCGCTATCACTGAGCTTAAGTACATCTTTCATTTCTCCTTTATTTAATTCCACTAACCCACTTGAACACCTCTATCATATCTCCTCCAACTCTGCGTCTCTCTAACGAATGTAAGCCTAATTTTTTCAACCTTTCTTCGTATGGAAGATTTATAATATTATGGATAATTTTTGTAATTCTTCGTTGTACTCTCACCAAGGATTCTATGTCCATTCTGTAATAGGGACACCAAAATTGGACAGAGTAATCCATATGTGGTCTTACTAACGCTAGATAAAGTTTTAAGATTATGTCTGCTGTTCTATTACTCACACTTCAAGATACAAATCCGATAACTCTATTTGCCTTATTTCGAGCACTAATGAATTGATTTGTAGGTTTCAAATCACAGTTGACGATGACTCCCAAATCTTTTATATTATCTGGGATAGGTAAGCCTATATTGGGAAACATGATGTCATGGAGGGTATTGACATAGGATGACGTGGAGGTTATTTGGACATTTGGTGTAATTATTATTGAGGGTTTGGACTGCTTTTACCATTTTCGAGTAACATATTTTGTCCCCCTTGCCCCATAGACTAATGCTCCATGCCTCCTCAAACCCCCTATTAACTAAAGAGCTCCCCCAAACCCCCTACAAGCTATTTAAATGTTTACATATTTTTGTTAGAAAAAAATCCCGGCTGAAGGTCGATTTCTCCTAAACTGCAGGCTCGTTACCGCTCGCCCAGAAATGGTACACTTGCATGGAGTGAAGCGTCTTATGACCGCCAAACTATTGCGATGAAACGTCTTAAAATATCCAAACTTTGCATTAAGTAGGGTGGACATGTGTGTCAATGATTGTGGTAGTTGAGATGACGGTGCTCAAGGAAAATGAGCCAAAACATATCTAGAACCTGCTCCCGTATGTAGAAGAACCCCCAACATCAACCTGTAGAATTGCCTCCATCAAAAGCAAGAGGAAAGGAAAAAATAAGTTTACCCTTAAACAAGAAACCAACCTACAGCAGTTTCCCCTACCACCACCAAAAGGTAAACACAGCCTACTACCTGGGCAGAGCAAATACGCGCCGCTTCCCTACGCTAATCCCTTCTGGCCGAGGCATCAAAATTGGCCGCTCCCCACCAGAAGTGAGAAGTCCCAACCAGAACCGGATTTAAACTATGACGAGAAATACTTTATGAAATTAAGACATCAACCTCCTCAATTTCCACACATCTACCCAGACGGAAATAACCACCACTACAACTACGAGGAGAACCAACAACGACAAGAGCATTATTCACCCTCATAACGAAATAATTGCATAATACATACCAAATGTTTAAGAACAATAAAAACTGTAAATTAATTATCATTCACTTATCCAAGCTTTCTAATACTTACTTTTAATATTAATATATAAAGAATACCATTACCTATGTACTATATTTTCAAGACCTTTAATAACCGAACAATAAAACAAAACCTATAATTGACATGCCTCTCATATTCCAAAACGCACTAACTGAATACCAAATTAAAAACTGAATATTACCTGCCTGAAACAAGATATTGTTAGGCAAAGTTGACTCCACTTTCGGGTACCTCTCCTTAGGGCGAACGTGCTTAATAGCTGGAAACAGGTCAACTCGGAGAATCCTTCTGTAGGGGTTAGTCTACTCCCCTTAAAAAGTATCTGCAAGCTGTGTTTGTGTGCAGTGACCAAGAGCGAGTGTTAGGCGACCTAGAAGTGACCATTCTAGTTAGTGCGTGTGAAGGAAGCGTCACCCTGGTGTCAACAGGCAGTAGGACATCCTACTCAGTTGCCACGTGTGACCAGAGCTCTCACAGCTCCTACTTCTATACTTCAACCAAATTAAGTGCCTCTTGTACGATCCTATTGTTTCGATGATTATTGCGAAGGTTATATAAGATATGCTAAGTGTTCAAATTAACGTCATTTAAGAGATTATTTATTCTTGCCTTCTAGCAATTGTCACTCGTGTTGAGAGAACATAACATATTCTATATGTGGGCGTAAATTGGACTAGATAATAGTCCATCAGGCGCCTGGCCCGGGGAGACAATTAATATGAAGGGTGCGCCTGGAAGTGTGGTGGGAGGGCTTGTGGCTTTGGCTCCGCTGCATGTCTGCCTGCCGAGATCGGAACCTCTCCGGGTGGTCGGGGGCCGGGGGAGTGCTGGAGCGACCTTGGTGACCCTGGTCTCTGGGTCTTCTCCTGGGTGACCTAGATATGTGTGAATTTGTGTTTTTTATCTGTGTTTATTCGTTGTTTTATGTTGTTTTTGTGTTTTCCCTGTTCTTGCTCTGTCTTGAGTCGGTTACCCCCAAAATGGGGATTGGGCCTGAGCATATAGATAGATAGATAGATAGATATGTGGGATTGATATATCTATATTCCTTGATATATAATTTCTTATATTTAATGTACGGGTTATAGATTATATTATATTCGTTCTGGAAATATACATACACACTAAACATAAATACCAATGAACACTCTACCGGATCTTATTCTATTTGATGTTATTAGCTGGGTACGTAATTGTATGTGTAAGTGTCCACGGAGAGTGTTTATTATCAGTCTCTTATTAAGACTAGTTTTATATTTATGCTTCCTGTCTTCAAACTCAGTTTAAGCCTTCATTTGAGTTAAATATAAACTCCTGTCAGTATCACGCTGTGTTAATTCTCCCCGGCGAGATCTTCAGCCCTACACACAGGCTAATATTTATTACCAGTTCATTGAATTTATATTCATTATTGTAACTCTATGAGTTAATTTAGATTAATATAATCTATTGTATTGAATTAACGTCAAGTTATTCACAGTTCATCTGATATCCTATTCTCCATATATTCTGATCACTGTGTGTGTGTCTCCGCAGTCTTATTTACCTACCCTCACTGTTCCCTGATTAAATAGCACTGTATGAATATTCCCATATTCAAAATATGCTACAGGGGGGCAATGCCTAGTGAGTTAATTGCTCAATAGGTGGCATTCTGAGAGTGAGGGTCCGAGTCTGGGGAGTGAGACGGTGAAGCGCATAGGCGAAGCAGCTTCAGAGATGGAGTTGGGTTCGAGCCGTGAATAGGTGCTTCGCATGTCTCACTCCCTAGACTGGAACAAGACCTCACGGGCCTCACCGTGTTCAGCGGTAGAGTGTGCAGGCTTTCAGCCTATGCCCGAGAGGGAGTAGTTGGAATATAGAAAAACAAAACAAAAACCCTCATTCACTCGCGTTTGTTATTCATCAGGATATCAGTTAATCTTATTTTGAGACTACCCTCTATGTGCATGTTTATTTTGAGACTACCCTCTATGTGCATGTTTATTTTGAGACTACCCTCTATGTGCATGTTTATTTTGAGACTACCCTCTATGTGCATGTTTATTTTGAGACTACCCTCTATGTGCATGTTTATTTTGAGACTACCCTCTATGTGCATATTTATTTTGAGACTACCCTCTATGTGCATGTTTATTTTGAGACTACCCTCTATGTGCATGTTTATTTTGAGACTACCCTCTATGTGCATGTTTATTTTGAGACTACCCTCTATGTGCATGTTTATTTTGAGACTACCCTCTATGTGCATGTTTATTTTGAGACTACCCTCTATGTGCATGTTTATTCGATGTTTCTATAGTTATCATATTTAAGCTTCATTGATGGTATTATACAATTACCATATATAAATTTGATTCCTGTGAATTATGAAGCAGGAATAATATAATTCATACTATTATTCTATTGATGATACCCTGAGCGTATTTTATATAAATATAACTCAAACATATGCTTGTGCCTGTGCCCATAGCTAATAAGAAATAAAACTTGTGTAAGGAAACTGTGTATTCTGTGGCGTTGGTGGAGATTGATTGATATAAGAATTATATATATATATTAAAGTAAGCTGTGTTCCCGTTGAGTGTTGTAGTTCTGAGCTTTCCTATGGTGGAACTAATGAACTGATATAAAGCGACTTAAAAATTATAACGTCGCATAACAGCAGTAAATATTGGTAAGCACAAGTGGAGAACATAATAGGTGTTTAGAGCACAAATGAAGTACTGTATGTTGGAGAAAGTTATTATAGTCTTGGAAAAGGTGTCTAATAGTATATTGGTAGTTAGTAAGTTGTTTAGTACTGACGGCATCAACAAAAAGTTATAGGCGCTAACAAGTTGATATAGGAGTGAGAGATAATTGTTTGGTGTAGGAGTGAGAGATAATTGTTTGGTGTGAACGAGAACTGATGGCCTTGATGAAGTTGTAGCCATGTACAGTATATAGTGGGGTGAGCAAGAGGTTGTAGGTGTGAGAAATAAGTTGTAGTGGAATGAACAAGCTGTTGTACTGGAATGAACAAGCTGTTGTAGTGGGAGGATAACTATGTTGTAACTTTGATAAATATGTTATAGATACGGGAAAGATGCTGTAGGTGCGTCAGAAAGATGTTGTAAAGGGGTCAGAATGATGTTGTAGGTGTGAACAAAATGTTTCAAGTGTGAGAAAGATGTTGTAGGTGTGAGTAATATGTTGTAGGTTTTAGAGAGATGTTGGCGTTATAGAGATGTTGTTGGTGTTAGATAGATGTTGTTGGTGTTATAGAGATGTTGTTGATGTTAGATAGATGTTGGTGTTGTAGAGATGTTGTTGGTGTTATAGTGATGTTGTTGGTGTTAGATAGATGTTGTTGGTGTTATAGAGATGTTGTTGATGTTAGATAGATGTTGGTGTTGTAGAGATGTTGTTGGTGTTATAGTGATGTTGTTGGTGTTAGATAGATGTTGTTGGTGTTAGATAGATGTTGGTGTTATAGAGATGTTGGTGTTAGATAGATGTTGTTGGTGTTAGATAGATGTTGGTGTTAGATAGATGTTGTTGGTGTTAGATAGATGTTGTTGGTGTTATAGAGATGTTGGTGTTAGATAGATGTTGTTGGTGTTTTAGAGATGTTGTTGGTGTTAGATAGATGTTGTTGGTGTTATAGAGATGTTGTTGGTGTTAGATAGATGTTATTGGTGTTAGATATATGTTGGTGTTATAGAGATGTTGTTGGTGTTAGATAGATGTTGTTGGTGTTAGATAGATGTTGTTGGTGTTAGATAGATGTTGTTGGTGTTAGATATATGTTGGTGTTATAGAGATGTTGTTGGTGTTAGATAGATGTTGTTGGTGTTAGATAGATGTTGTTGGTGTTATAGAGATGTTGTTGGTGTTAGATAGATGTTGTTGGTGTTAGATAGATGTTTTTGGTGTTAGATAGATGTTGTTGGTGTTAGATAGATATTGTTGGTGTTATAAAGATGTTGTTGGTGTTAGATAGATGTTGGTGTTAGATAGATGTTGTTGGTGTTAGATATATGTTGGTGTTATAGAGATGTTGTTGGTGTTAGATAGATGTTGTTGGTGTTATATAGATGTTGTTGGTGTTATAGAGATGTTGTTGGTGTTATATATATGTTGTTGGTATTAGATATATGTTGTTGGTGTTATAGAGATGTTGTTGGTATTAGATATATGTTGTTGGTGTTAGATAGATGTTGTTGGTGTTATAGAGATGGTGTTGGTGTTATAGAGATGTTGTTGGTGTTAGATAGATGTTGTTGGAGTTAGATATATGTTGGTGTTATAGAGATGTTGTTGGTGTTAGATAGATGTTGTTGTGTTAGATAGATGTTGTTGGTGTTATAGAGATGTTGTTGGTGTTAGATAGATGTTGTTGGTGTTAGATATATGTTGTTGGTGTTATAAAGATGTTTTTTTTGTTTTCTATGTGAATGAGGGAGACAAAAGGCATAACTGCCTGCAGCGAGTGCCTCCCCCAGATTTCAAAGAGTGACAGGGCCGAAATCAAGGGAGGTTCGAGCTAAAATGCCTGGACACACAGAGTTTGAAGCAATTTAAGTCATAGGAAGAGGGATAGACTGATTCTGGGAGAGAGTTCCAGGGCTCAGCAGTTGAATAGAAGAAAGTCTGAGAATAGCATTTCACTCTTGGGTTGGAGAGTTGCACAGAGTAGGGGTGGGACTGTGTTGCAAGGCGGGTACTACGCACCCTACGTAGAGGAGGTGGTATACACTGGGAAAGCTCCGAGGAACACTGATTATTGTAGTAGCGATAGAATAGCGAGAGAGATGCAACATTGCGGCGAAGAGAGAGAGAGATTGCGGAGAGTTGGTGAGTGGACGGGAGTTAATGATGCGAAAGGCTTTCCTTTCTAGTTTATCTAGGAGTGCGGTGTGAGAGGATCCTCCCCACACATGTGAACAATACTCAATACAAGGACGCACTGTGCCTCTGTACAGAGCAAGAAGCTGCGCAGGGGTAAATAAAACCTTGAGGCGGTTGAGCACACCCAGCTTCTGGGAGGCTGCCTTAGCGAGACTGGTAATATGGTCTTTCCAAGTGAGAGCAGAAGAAAAAGAGACACCGAGAACATTGAGAGAAGATGAAGGGTTGATTTTTGTATTGTTGAAGAATAAGGGATAGTCCTCTGAAGGTTCCTGTCGGGTAGTAAGATGGAAAAATTGAGTTTTGGAAGCATTAAATGCAACAAGGTTTTCTCTACCCCAATTGGAAATAGTAGCTAGATCAGAAGATAAGTATTTTATGGCTTCATTACATTTACTTTTGAAGGACTGCTGGCTGGGGCATTCTGGAAAACTAATTGAGTGGTGTAAGGTAGAATCATCTGCATATGAATGGATGGGACTGGATCTACAGTTGAAAAGATCATTTATGAAAATTAGAAAGAGAATAGGAGATAGGACAGAACCCTGAGGAACACCGGAGTTGATAGGATGAGGAAATGAGCGATGGCCGTCCACAACCGCAGCTATGGAACGGCCGGAAAGGAAATTAAAGACAAAGGCACATATGGATGTTGGTGTTAGATAGATGTTGTTGGTGTTATAGAGATGTTGGTGTTATGGAGATGTTGTTGGTGTTATGGAGATGTTGTTGGTGTTATAGAGATGGTGTTGGTGTTATAGAGATGTTGTTGGTGTTAGATAGATGTTGTTGGTGTTATATAGATGTTGTTGGTGTTAGATATAATATTATGTTGTTGGTGTTATAGAGATGTTGTTGGTGTTATAGAGATGTTGTTGGTGTTAGATAGATGTTGTTGGTGTTAGGTAGATGATGTTGGTGTTATAGAGATGTTGTTGGTGTTATAAAGATGTTGGTTTTATAGAGATGTTGTTGGTGTTATAAAGATGTTGTTGGTGTTATAGAGATGTTGGTGTTAGATAGATATTGTTGGTGTTATTGAGATGTTGTTGGTCTTATAGAGATGTTGGTGTTATAGAGATGTTGTTGGTGTTAGATAAATGTTGTTGGTGTTATAGAGATGTTGTTGGTGTTATAGAGATGTTGGTGTTATGGAGATGTTGTTGGTGTTATGGAGATGTTGTTGGTGTTATAGAGATGGTGTTGGTGTTATAGAGATGTTGTTGGTGTTAGATAGATGTTGTTGGTGTTATATAGATGTTGTTGGTGTTAGATATAATATTATGTTGTTGGTGTTATAGAGATGTTGTTGGTGTTATAGAGATGTTGTTGGTGTTAGATAGATGTTGTTGGTGTTAGGTAGATGATGTTGGTGTTATAGAGATGTTGTTGGTGTTATAGAGATGTTGGTTTTATAGAGATGTTGTTGGTGTTATAAAGATGTTGTTGGTGTTATAGAGATGTTGGTGTTAGATAGATATTGTTGGTGTTATTGAGATGTTGTTGGTGTTATAGATATGTTGGTGTTATAGAGATGTTGTTGGTGTTAGAAAAATGTTGTTGGTGTTATAGAGATGTTGTTGGTGTTATAGAAATGTTGTTGGTGTTATAGAGAGGGTGTTGCTGTTATAAAGATGTTGGTGGTGTTATAGAGATGTTATTGGTGTTAGATATATCTTGTTGGTGTTAGATATCTTGTTGGTGTTAGATAGATGTTGTTGGTGTTATAAAAATGTTGTTGGTGTTATAATGATGTTGGTGTTATAGAGGTGTTGGTGGTGATATAAAGATGTTGGTGTTATAAAGATGTTGTTGGTGTTATAAAGATGTTGTTGGTGTTATAGAGATATTGGTGTTAGATAGATGTTGTTGGTGTTATAAAGATGTTGGTGGTATAGAGATGTTGGTGTTATAGAGATGGTGTTGGTGTTATAATGATGTTGGTGTTATAGAGGTGTTGTTGGTGATATAAAGATGTTGGTGTTATAAAGATGTTGTTGGTGTTATAAAGATGTTGTTGGTGTTATAGAGATGTTGTTGGTGTTAGATAGATGTTGTTGGTGTTATAAAGATGTTGGTGGTATAGAGATGTTGTTGGTGTTATAGAGATGTAGTTGGTGTTACAGAGATGTTGTTGGTGTTATAGAGATGTTGTTGGTGTTATAGAGATGTTGTTGGTGTCATAGAGATGTTGTTGGTGTTATAGAGATGTTGGTGTTATAGAGATGTTGTTGGTGTTATAGAGATGTTGTTGGTGTTATAGAGATATTGGTGTTATAGAGATGTTGTTGGTGTTATAGAGATGTTGTTGGTGTTATAAAGATGTTTTTGGTGTTAAGAGATGTTGGTGTTATAGAGATATTGTTGGTGTTATAAAGCTGTTGGTGTTATAGAGATGTTGTTGGTGTTATAGAGATGTTGGTGTTATAGAGATGTTGTTGGTGTTATAGAGACGTTGTTGGTGTTATAAAGATGTTGTTGGTGTTATAGAGATGTTGGTGTTATAGAGATGTTGTTGGTGTTATAAAGCTGTTGGTGTTATAGAGATGTTGTTGGTGTTATAGAGATGTTGTTGGTGTTATAGAGATGTTGTTGGTGTTATAGAGATGTTGTTGCTGTTATAAAGATGTTGTTGGTGTTATAGAGATGTTGTTGCTGTTATAAAGATGTTGTTGGTGTTATAGAGATGTTGTTGCTGTTATAAAGATGTTGTTGGTGTTATAGAGATGTTGTTGCTGTTTTAAAGATGTTGTTGGTGTTATAGAGATGTTGTTGCTGTTATAAAGATGTTGGTGTTATAGAGATGTTGTTGCTGTTATAAAGATGTTGTTGGTGTTATAGAGATGTTGTTGCTGTTATAAAGATGTTGTTGGTGTTATAGAGATGTTGGTGTTATAGAGATGTTGTTGGTGTTATAAAGATGTTGGTGTTATAGAGATGTTGTTGGTGTTATAAAGATGTTGGTGTTATAGAGATGTTGTTGGTGTTATAGAGATGTTGTTGGTGTTATAGAGATGTTGTTGGTGTTATAGAGATGTTGTTGGTGTTATAGAGATGTTGTTGGTGTTATAGAGATGTTGTTGCTGTTATAAAGATGTTGTTGGTGTTATAGAGATGTTGTTGCTGTTATAAAGATGTTGTTGGTGTTATAGAGATGTTGTTGCTGTTATAAAGATGTTGTTGGTGTTATAGAGATGTTGTTGCTGTTATAAAGATGTTGTTGGTGTTATAGAGATGTTGTTGCTGTTATAAAGATGTTGTTGGTGTTATAGAGATGTTGTTGCTGTTATAAAGATGTTGTTGGTGTTATAGAGATGTTGTTGCTGTTATAAAGATGTTGTTGGTGTTATAGAGATGTTGTTGCTGTTATAAAGATGTTGTTGGTGTTATAGAGATGTTGTTGCTGTTATAAAGATGTTGTTGATGTTATAGAGATGTTGTTGCTGTTATAAAGATGTTGTTGGTGTTATAGAGATGTTGTTGCTGTTATAAAGATGTTGTTGGTGTTATAGAGATGTTGTTGCTGTTATAAAGATGTTGTTGGTGTTATAGAGATGATGGTGTTGAGAGGATGATGCCACGTGGGTGATTATTAGGAGTAAATTGGTATTTGGAGAAAGCTTGTGAAAAATTATTTGGTCTGAGGGAGTGTGGAAATAAGGGTAAACTATGATTTTTTTTTTCAGTGTAGGTTAATGGTTTATATAGGTGGAAATGTAGGTTAATGGTTAATATAGGTGGAAATGGTTAATGGTTAATATAGGTGGAAATGTAGGTTAATGGTTAATATAGGTGGAAATGGTTAACCCGTGGAGCCCCGGCTAGTTTTGTAATGTTTGCGCACCAGAACCCGGCCGGTTTTCAAAAAATGGTTTTATTCCAGAAACAATAGCGAATGGGTTAGGAATGAAGGAAAAACCACGAAAAACCGCTCAAAAAGCTTAAAAAATGGTCCTACAGAGCCCCCGAAAATGGATTTTACAGGAGTAAAAATTTGAAGGCAATTATCCCAAAAAAACAGGTTATTGCGCGCTCGCGCGCACGCACGTGGACTTTGAGAGTTTTCAATCATCGGCACGGTTGCGTGGGATACCTACACAGTTCCCATATAAATCTGAGCCCTCTTGAGTGGCTACACCTGAGGTCACGGTCGGCGCAATTAGGGTGACGCGCCAGGCGCGTCTCTGGGGCTGTACGTTACATACATCGCCGACGCGTCAGGCGCGTCGCTGGGGCTGTACGGGTTAATGGTTAATATAGGTGGAAATGGTTAATGGTTAATATAGGTGGAAATGTAGGTTAATGGTTAATATAGGTGGAAATGGTTAATGGTTAATATAGGTGGAAATGGTTAATGGTTAATATAGGTGGAAATGTAGGTTAATGGTTAATATAGGTGGAAATGGTTAATGGTTAATATAGGTGGAAATGTAGGTTAATGGTTAATATAGGTGGAAATGGTTAATGGTTAATATAGGTGGAAATGTAGGTTAATGGTTAATATAGGTGGAAATGTAGGTTAATGGTTAATATAGGTGGAAATGGTTAATGGTTAATATAGGTGGAAATGTAGGTTAATGGTTAATATAGGTGGAAATGGTTAATGGTTAATATAGGTGGAAATGTAGGTTAATGGTTAATATAGGTGGAAATGGTTAATGGTTAATATAGGTGGAAATGTAGGTTAATGGTTAATATAGGTGGAAATGTAGGTTAATGGTTAATATAGGTGGAAATGGTTAATGGTTAATATAGGTGGAAATGTAGGTTAATGGTTAATATAGGTGGAAATGGTTAATGGTTAATATAGGTGGAAATGTAGGTTAATGGTTAATATAGGTGGAAATGGTTAATGGTTAATATAGGTGGAAATGTAGGTTAATGGTTAATATAGGTGGAAATGAAAACATTACTAATATTACTGCACCAAGGGAGGGCAAACGTTAAACTGTGTTTCTTATTCTTGTTCTTGTGGGGTTGGGATTAAACTGTGTTTCGATTCGATGATCATTTCAATGCCTTTACCTAGTGTGAGATGAAAATAAATGGTAGAATTGAAGCTAAGCGATGGAAAATAATATCAGTGTTGCAAATGATGATAAATGAAGGAAATCAAGGTGAATACATGAAAGACATGAATGATCGAGACTGACTAAAATGTTGTTGATAAGAACACTAGGAAATGAAATGGAGTGTAACAACATGAAATGGGCTTTGAAAACTTGGAGGGCAACGAGGAACTAAAAATGTGATGGAAATGGTACGGAGATGGAGATGTGTTTGGAGATAGAAAGGGGAATGTGGGGCACAAATATTTACCTTTGGAATTTTGAGTTAAATACAAGGAAATAGCGAGTAATGTGGTAGAATGTGAAGCAGAGTATTTTATACATGAGAAAGTGGACCAATATGAGGGAAACAAAACTGGAATGAGGGAAGTTTATAATATCAAAGTAAATTTGAACCCGATACATTATATTGGGTAGCCTAATAGTGTGTGTAAGTGTGTGTGTGTGCGTGTGTGTGAGACGGAGAGAGTACAAAGGAAGTCAAGCAACAACAGATCTAGCAACCCCTCGAGGATGCTTGCCCTCTAAATCACTGCTGATCAGTGTCCATCAGTGGTTCAGATTGGGTATGGGACAATTGGAAAGGGAAGTACTGCGCTAGGACTAATGTCCCTGTCAGGGCTAGGAAATGTTACTAAGGGACAATTTGGGTTAATAACTTAACACAGCTATAAGTGATCCTTCATGTATCTGTGGAAACGTGAATAGCATCGTAGTTATTTATATATCCATGTAGGCTAGTGATACTCGATATATCTGAGAACAAAATAATAAATTTACAAATGCAATCATCTGTGGGTTTAAGGCGAGGTGTTTGTCTAAGCGATGCTTAAAGGCCCTTAAAGGCCGCGGGTTTAAGGCGAGGTGTTTGTCTAGTCGATGATTAAAGGAATCAACGGTGCTGCAGTCTATAACACCTCGAGGAAGCCCATTCCAGTAGCTCACATCTTGTTTGAAGAAAACAATCTTAGACTCATGTGAGTTAAAAGATTTACCAATGATTTTCCAACCATTTCCCCGTATTTAGTTTGACTGGTTGATCATAAAGTACTTATTACAGTTCATGTTGTCGATGCCTTGAATGATTTTAAAGACTTGAATTATGTCACCTCTTAATCTGTGCCTGGTTAAAGAAAATATATTTAATTATCTAAGACGCTTCTCGTATGGGTTGTTTTTTAGATTAAGTACCATTTTGGTAACTCTAAGTTGAACTCGTTCAAGTTTATCACTATCTTTTTGATAGTAGGGGCACCAGGATTGAACGCAATATTCAAGAAGAGGACGGACTATGGAATTGTAAAGTGTGAGGATTACATCTTTGAATTTATGCTCAAATGACCTGCCTATAAAACCAATTTTGTATTTGCCTTCTTAACAACTGAACATTGTTGACTGGGTATTTGGTTACTCGATATTGTTACTCCCAAATTTGTTTCTCTTAAACTGAATGCCATTTATTGAATAGTTTGTTTTCTCATTTTGGGTCCCGATATGGAGTAGGCCTACTTTACATATATCCGCACTAAAACTCATTTGCCAAATTTGAGCCCAACATGCCAGCTTATCTAGGATATTTTGCCTATATTCTACATGTTCATTTAAAAGTATGGTACTTGCAATTTTTGTATCGTCTGAAAACGTTGAGATTGTACATATCATTAATATAAACTAGGGAGAGAACTGGCCCTGGAACTGATCCCTGGGGTACCCCACTAGTTATACATTGGTCTATTTTGATGTTTTACCATTTATGACTACCCATTGCTCACTGAGCCAGTTTTCCATCCATCTCAACATTCCCCCTTGTATTCCATGCACTTTTAATTTTATCAATAAACATTTGTGGGAGTCTTTCTCAAAAGCCTTTTAAAAATCAAGGTATATAATATCTATAGCTTTACTCTCGTCATAAACGTTGAGGATATTGTGGAAGAAGTCTAACAGGTTCGTCAAGCAGGAACGTTTGTTATGAAAGACATGTAGAGTATCTTTGAGTATGTTGTTTTACTCTAAGTTATTTACAAGTCTGTCTCTTATGAGTGTTTCTAGCATTTTACAGACAACTGAGGTTAACCCTGCTTGTCCGGGCTCGCCTTCCTAAGGAAGGCGAGTATTGAGATCCGGGCGATCTGGCCGAAAAATGTTGTAATAGGCCTAGCCCTATCTTTGCCATTTTAACTGCTAGAGAATTTACACACATCTCAAAACATAGCCCTATTTCGTATCTGTAGACTGGCGTTAAGTAGAGCTTTCTAGGTCAACTGGTTCAGTTGTGATGACGATTTCCGTGGAGAGAGTTTTGAGGCGATGTTAGCAATATCGGACAATAACAGAAACTAATCTCCTCATAGCAGACATCAACAACATTGATCCGATGTCTCCTTCTTTTTTTCGGAGGTGCAGTGTCGCAAAGACCGGCTTTGTTTACATACGGTCGACGCACGGCTTTCAAATCACGCTTAATAGGCTTTCAAGCTTACAGATTTTAAAAGGACACCCGGGTTCCTGCCCATCTGCCGCGGTGTCATTTTAAAATGATGCATGGGCGGGAGGGGTTAAGCTAATTGGACTATAATTACTAGGTCAAGATTAGCTGCCTTTGTTAAATATCGGTGTTACGTTAGCGAGGTTCCATTCATTAGGCATAGTCCCGGACTGCAAGGATTTATTGAAAAGCAGTGTCAATGGCTTGGAGAGCTCACATTTAGCTTCTTTTAGAATTCTAGGTGAGGTTTTGTCGGATCCAGGCGATTTGTTTAACTTAAGTTTCTCCAAACATTTCAATATTTCTCTCTCTGCAATGCTGATATTGTTTAGAGCATCAGAATTGTCTATCTGAACTGGCAGTGCTGTAGGGATATCACTAAGGTCTTCTGTTGTTAAAATTGATGCAAAAAAGGTATTGAGGGCATTACTCATCCCTTCTTCGTCTTTGGTGTAATCTCTGTTCTCATCTACTAATGGTCCAATAGTTGAAATTACTACTTTCTTCTTTCTGATATAACCATAGAATTCTTTCGGGTTTGTTTTACTTATGTTTGCAACATGTTACTCCTGGGTCTTTTTACTTTGCTGAATTAACTTTTTGGCTTTACATCGTATATCTATGAAATTGACTCGTTCTTCGTCATTTTCCTAGGTTTTTAATCTATCATGAGCGTTTTTCTTCTCAAGTAAATAGTCTGCAATCTCTTTATTCCACCTAAATATTTAGGCTTATCATTATGGAATGAACATTGGTTTTTCAATGGTATGCATGCTTGCACCACTTTTAAGTAAGTGACAGTGAAAAATTCCCATGATTTATTTATGTCATTATTGTTAATCCAAAAGCTCCAATCAGTTTCTTTAACCCATCAACGGCGATCGTCATTAATACAGGTTTTTGTGGTGCACTGCGACCGTCCTCAATAGATCCAGAGCAAAAATAATACCTATAAAACACCCCAGTGACACTCAACAAAGCAATTTGTGATTAGGTGAGATAATTCCCCTCTATTACTTGCTACCGCTCCTACATATGTGTCCCAACCTCCCTTCCCCTTCCCCCCTTTTTCCCCCTCCTCAATTATCAGCTATTTTTATTCTTATGCCCCCTTTTATTGGGTAATTTTTGGCACGAATTTCCCTCACGCGGTCTCTTTAACACGGGCGAGGCACCTAGAGATCCTTGCAACAGAGAGACTTCTAGTGCAAGGCCTCAGTGCTGTGTCGCTCTTCAGCTCGGAGAGGGAGGTAATTCGCCGCCCAGGCTCTTGCTTCATGATACGACCGGGTGGCAATAATACGTCTTTTTCATTCCCCGGATGCTATTCCCACTTCTTTTACTGCTCTTAAATGTTCATATGTTCATATGTTTGTATTGTCTCCGGGATGGCGGTTTCTTCCCTAAGGTTTCTGGTGTGTTTTAGCCTATACTTCCAGGTTTGTCTGCTATTGTCTCGGGGATGACGGTTTCTTCCCTAAGGCTTCTGGTGTGTTTTAGCCTATACTTCCAGGTTTGTCTGCAATTGTCTCGGGGATGGCGGTCTCTTCCCAAAATAGGCGCATATGGATAAGTAATAGTTATATATGTGGTACATATGACAATTTTCGTCAGAATAGAACCAAATACCTTCGCTTGGAGGGAGGGTTTGAACTACCATAGCTTCGCGCTTTACGAGTTAAGTATTGCTGTGACTTTATGAAAGTTTGCTTTTATGAAATTTGGGACTTTCTCAGTGCTGCTATTTGATTAATTGTTATTAAACTTTATACCGAAACTGATCCTTCGATGGTCGCTGTTACTGAATTCTTCACTAACATTAAAACCCTCCACCAAGTCTTCTTTCGTTGTAAGTACAAGGTCAAACACATTATTACCACGGATCGGAGATCTTTCTTGCAAGTTGGCATAGATGTCAAATGAGAAGTAAGCATATCACCCCACTTAGTTACAGGTAAATTAAAGTCGCCAAGAATTACAGTATCTTGAATGTTTCTTATTTCTCAAATTTGTTCATAAATCTCCTGGTCACTTTGCACTGATTGTTCTCTGATTATTTTTTAAGAGTACATAAGATATATCGACATTCACAATTTGAGGTTTTTATTCTAAGACAGGATTAAGACTTTTTTTGATAAAAATCATAACGCCTCCTCTATATTTATTGATTCGACTTTTCTCAAACGTTATATAACCGGGAAGTGTATATTCTGCTAAAAAATCTGTCTTCTGTATTTAACCAAGATTCCATAATGCTGATTATATCATAATTTTTCTAAACACAAATTCCTTTAGATCTGAAAATGTAATGTGTATGCTACGGGCATTTGCATAGAACATCTTTGGAGAAATAGGGTTACATTTAATTGACTACGCATTTTTCCAATTTTTCACAATTCTTGTGAGATCTACACTGCCCTGTCTGGCTGCACACGATTGACCCCATTTTTTGTACGAAAATGCTTTATCGCATCATTCAGCAGACGACCAAAGCGTGCTGCACCTACCTGGTTCAGATGAATGCCATATCCTGAAAATATAAATTCATCATGGTAAAAGTTAACCCAGGTGTTGACGAATCCGATGTCCTCTTCCCTGCAAAGGTTAGCAAGTCGACGATATACACTGGTGGCTATATTGTAGAAACGGTTCTCTGCATCGATACGTGGGACAATACCTGAAAAATCAATACATTTAGACTTTACCTTGACTGATTTTATCAGGTGCTGGTACTTGTGCAGGAGATGCTGGGGCAGACAATGTTCCTCACGATATAAAAGTTATCCTGGGAGAGAGGAGAGTCATTAGTAGATTCCGGAACGGCTGCTGGTACGGGCACTGCTTGCGTTGCAATGGTGGCAATCGACATCGTGGTGATGGTTTCTTGAGCCAATGGCACTCCAACGTTGAATGTAGCAAATTCTTGAAGAGATTCCAGCTTTGCGGTTAGTTAGGGCATCGATCTTGCGACGAGCTACATTCAAATCATCCGTCATCTTCTGTCAGAGCTGGCAGAATCTACAAAATAAGGATATTAGGTTAAAATAAATGGTAGGGCCAAACCTACACAAATCATGCAGGGTAGTTGTGGCACCGTAACAATTTAATTACCATAAGCCTCAAAAACTAAACAAATTATGTTAGCAATATGACACAATTAAAAATGCTATAAAAACACCTGAAAGGAAAGAGACAATACTACACCTGGAAAGAAAAGAAAAAATAACAACACAGGATACACTAGAAAGCAAAACAAAATGATTAAAGGGTAAACTTTGACTAGTGACAAACTGGAATAACAATAGTAGTCAATAGATACAGTGGTGATACAATAATAAAATGAATTGTATAATCTACCTGACAAGAGTGTAATAGGCCTATTGATATAATGACAAGTACCTGAAATGCGCTTTAGTAGGCAATAAGCACGTTTTCAAAGGCACAAGAGGCAAATGTTTGGTTATCTTTGGTAATATATGGTGATTTTACCATACAGAAGCATACAGCCTCCCGAAATTGTTTGGTAGTGTCTGGTTTAGATCAAACACTACCATATACTGTGGGTGTGGCTAACGACCGGGGGTTCAAGGACTTTGGTGATGTTAGAGGGACAGACGGGGAGGTGTGGTGGAGTGGTCTTGCCACTGGACTGGTAATCCAAAGGTCCCGGGTTCAAATCCCGATATGTCAATGGAAAGATATTATTGGGATGGAATTTGTGCTGTACCTTGTATGAGGGCATTACCACAAAGCCCACCGAAACGCCAAAAAAATACCCTCATTGTTCCCTGATTAAATAGCGCTGTACGAATACCCTCATTGTTCCCTGATTAAATAGCGCTGTACGAATACCCTCATTGTTCCCTGATTAAATAGCGCTGTACGAATACCCTCATTGTTCCCTGATTAAATAGCGCTGTACGAATACCCTCATTGTTCCCTGATTAAATAGCGCTGTACGAATACCCTCATTGTTCCCTGATTAAATAGCGCTGTACGAATACCCTCATTGTTCCCTGATTAAATAGCGCTGTACGAATACCCTCATTGTTCCCTGATTAAATAGCGCTGTACGAATAGGAAGACTATTGTCAAAACTACACCATGCACTTACCTCAAACTACACCATGCACTTACCTCAAACTACACCATGCACTTACCTCAAACTACACCATGCACTTACCTCAAACTACACCATGCACTTACCTCAAACTACACCATGCACTTATCTCAAACTACACCATGCACTTACCTCAAACTACACCATGCACTTATCTCAAACTACACCATGCACTTACCTCAAACTACACCATGCACTTACCTCAAACTACACCATGCACTTACCTCAAACTACACCATGCACTTATCTCAAACTACACCATGCACTTACCTCAAACTACACCATGCACTTACCTCAAACTACACCATGCACTTACCTCAAACTACACCATGCACTTACCTCAAACTACACCATGCACTTACCTCAAACTACACCATGCACTTACCTCAAACTACACCATGCACTTACCTCAAACTACACCATGCACTTACCTCAAACTACACCATGCACTTACCTCAAACTACACCATGCACTTACCTCAAACTACACCATGCACTTACCTCAAACTACACCATGCACTTACCTCAAACTACACCATGCACTTACCTCAAACTACACCATGCACTTACCTCAAACTACACCATGCACTTACCTCAAACTACACCATGCACTTATCTCAAACTACACCATGCACTTACCTCAAACTACACCATGCACTTACCTCAAACTACACCATGCACTTACCTCAAACTACACCATGCACTTACCTCAAACTACACCATGCACTTACCTCAAACTACACCATGCACTTACCTCAAACTACACCATGCACTTACCTCAAACTACACCATGCACTTACCTCAAACTACACCATGCACTTACCTCAAACTACACCATGCACTTACCTCAAACTACACCATGCACTTACCTCAAACTACACCATGCACTTACCTCAAACTACACCATGCACTTATCTCAAACTACACCATGCACTTACCTCAAACTACACCATGCACTTACCTCAAACTACACCATGCACTTACCTCAAACTACACCATGCACTTACCTCAAACTACACCATGCACTTACCTCAAACTACACCATGCACTTACCTCAAACTACACCATGCACTTACCTCAAACTACACCATGCACTTATCTCAAACTACACCATGCACTTACCTCAAACTACACCATGCAATTACCTCAAACTACAGCATGCACTTACCTCAAACTACACCATGCACTTACCTCAAACTACACCATGCACTTACCTCAAACTACACCATGCACTTATCTCAAACTACACCATGCACTTACCTCAAACTACACCATGCACTTACCTCAAACTACACCATGCACTTACCTCAAACTACACCATGCACTTATCTCAAACTACACCATGCACTTACCTCAAACTACACCATGCACTTACCTCAAACTACACCATGCACTTACCTCAAACTACACCATGCACTTACCTCAAACTACACCATGCACTTACCTCAAACTACACCATGCACTTACCTCAAACTACACCATGCACTTATCTCAAACTACACCATGCACTTACCTCAAACTACACCATGCACTTATCTCAAACTACACCATGCACTTACCTCAAACTACACCATGCACTTACCTCAAACTACACCATGCACTTACCTCAAACTACACCATGCACTTACCTCAAACTACACCATGCACTTACCTCAAACTACACCATGCACTTATCTCAAACTACACCATGCACTTATCTCAAACTACACCATGCACTTACCTCAAACTACACCATGCACTTACCTCAAACTACACCATGCATTTACCTCAAACTACACCATGCACTTATCTCAAACTACACCATGCACTTACCTCAAACTACACCATGCACTTACCTCAAACTACACCATGCACTTACCTCAAACTACACCATGCACTTACCTCAAACTACACCATGCACTTACCTCAAACTACACCATGCACTTATCTCAAACTACACCATGCACTTACCTCAAACTACACCATGCACTTATCTCAAACTACACCATGCACTTACCTCAAACTACACCATGCACTTACCTCAAACTACACCATGCACTTACCTCAAACTACACCATGCACTTACCTCAAACTTATTATTTTGAATACATGAAAACCATTTGTATTCCTATATAGTTGGAAGCAAAAATAATGTTTAATTGACACATTTTTCACTGATTTATGATTCTAAATTAGATATATTGAAATATGAAAAGTCTGTTAGGAGCAAATTGGCCGTTTTTCAAAACAAAAAAGCTGTATGGTCCACAGTGTCTTTGAAAATTCACTTTATCAAAAGTAATAACTAAATTATTCTAACCCAATATTAAACTATCTAACAAATGTTATATGTGTGTGCGGTTTATATAACAAATGTTATATGTGTGCGGTTTATATAATCAACAAATGTTATATGTGTGTGCGGTTTATATAATCAACAAATGTTATATGTGTGTGCGGTTTATATAATCAACAAATGTTATATGTGTGTGCGGTTTATATAATCAACTTGGATTAAAAAATAAAAAAATAATAAAAAGTTCAACTAGGTAACGTACAATAAGGGCTAGAGCTTAATAAATTATATAAAATACAAGAAGAGGGTTGGTTTCTGATTACACATATGGCGCTGGCATCGGCGTCGGTGTTGTCTCCAAACAAATAGAAAATACAGCACAATGTCATGCAAGGTAACTACTAGGCGGTTTAGTAAGCACTTAACTACAATTACTAAACTAAGGGCTAAAATGTAATATAGGAAACACAAGCAAATAGTTTGTTTACAATAGGTGCTCGGCCAAGGTTCAGTACCAGGTAGGATACTGTGTAAATAAAGTTAGACTTGACAAAAAAACGTTTATCAGTCAAACATACAGAAAAATATCATGCAAGGCAACTAATAGCCGGTCTAACAAGCATTTAACTACAGTTCATGCAACAACAAAAAAGAGGATGAGCAATGGAATACTCATATTATGGTCAAAAATTCAGGTGGTGACGCTACGGTAGCCGGCGCTCGAATGAAGAGAGAGAGAGAGAGAGAGAGAGAGAGAGAGAGAGAGAGAGAGAGAGAGAGAGATAGAGATAGAGAGCCATAAGGTGTGGAAGTGAGTAATGTAGATTATTACATTAAACGGAAGTACGAGAGGAGAGTTTTACCAAACATAGAAGTCCAAGAGAACATAAACAAGTGAATAAATAGCCGGTATCACAGAAACGCTTTTTCCTCAACATTGATCATCAACACAGATCTGGCAGCTTATGAGGTAAATTTTAAAATATTTCTGTTTCCTAAATAAATATACCTTCAGTCTAGTTTCCGATACAAGTAAAACAGATTCCATTAATATTGCCGGATTAATGTTGACCATCGAAAATTGATACTCCCTAAGGGGCCTCGATGGAAATGTTTCATAAACAAAACAGGAAATGCAAATAAACGTTAACATTAATTTAGTAAAGGTGCTTGCCGATACGGGCGAATGGAATGGGAAAGGGGAAAGTGGAAACAGGCGTTAACATCTGGTCGCCAGCATGGAACGTTTTAAAGGGGTGTTGGGAAGTAGGGGCTGGCATACACCCAAACATTATAGGTATGAAAAAGGTATACGAAGTGTCCATAATATTTATTATGTATCCATTTTAAGGTATGTTAGAGGTGATATACCCATATAATACAATGATAGCAAGGTAAATAACTAGTAACATGCTTTTAATGAATAGAAAAACCTTTTTCATGCCCTTGATTTTTTACAATGTAGAAAGTGGCACTGAAATTTTTATCAGTGTAAAAATAACGTAATGTAAATACTGTTACTTAGCGTGTGGTTATTGTTATGGTTGTTGAGACATTAACATAACATAATAATACTGTGTACTTAGCGTGTGGTTATTGTTATGGTTGTTGAGACATTAACATAACATAATAATACTGTTACTTAGCGTGTGGTTATTGTTATGGTTGTTGAGACATTAACATAACATAATAATACTGTTACTTAGCGTGTGGTTATTGTTATGGTTGTTGAGACATTAACATAACATAATAATACTGTTACTTAGCGTGTGGTTATTGTTATGGTTGTTGAGACATTAACATAACATAATAATACTGTTACTTAGCGTGTGGTTATTGTTATGGTTGTTGAGACATTAACATAACATAATAATACTGTTACTTAGCGTGTGGTTATTGTTATGGTTGTTGAGACATTAACATAACATAATAATACTGTTACTTAGCGTGTGGTTATTGTTATGGTTGTTGAGACATTAACATAACATAATAATACTGTTACTTAGCGTGTGGTTATTGTTATGGTTGTTGAGACATTAACATAACATAATAATACTGTTACTTAGCGTGTGGTTATTGTTATGGTTGTTGAGACATTAACATAACATAATAATACTGTTACTTAGCGTGTGGTTATTGTTATGGTTGTTGAGACATTAACATAACATAATAATACTGTTACTTAGCGTGTGGTTATTGTTATGGTTGTTGAGACATTAACATAACATAATAATACTGTTACTTAGCGTGTGGTTATTGTTATGGTTGTTGAGACATTAACATAACATAATAATACTGTTACTTAGCGTGTGGTTATTGTTATGGTTGTTGAGACATTAACATAACATAATAATACTGTTACTTAGCGTGTGGTTATTGTTATGGTTGTTGAGACATTAACATAACATAATAATACTGTTACTTAGCGTGTGGTTATTGTTATGGTTGTTGAGACATTAACATAACATAATAATACTGTTACTTAGCGTGTGGTTATTGTTATGGTTGTTGAGACATTAACATAACATAATAACTCTAGACAATTATAAACTAATAGAGCAAACTATCCTTGGTTGTCAGTAAGTGAAGATGGAAAAGTTAGAAGGAGAGTGAAGGGGAACAGAGTAAGATATATTGCTTGCTAGAAAGAATATGAGGTAGAAACAATGTAGTAGAGGACAGGAACAATTGTAGAGAAGTATTAGAGAAAATATGAATTTTGTAAAATATATAATATAAAATGTACTTTAAAAATAAAATAAAAACACATGAAAGGACATATTTGGAAAGTGCAACAAGTTTGAGATAGTGACAGCAAGTAGCCCATAATGTCGACGAGAAAATAGTTGAACATAAGGAAGGAACTCACACAGGCAGATCTTGTGATAATTGGTTTAAAATGTTGCTTGGTGGCCACATTCAAAAGCTTACACGCCCTTAATGATGTCAAGCAAGATCAACAGATACAAACAGTAAGGATTTTAAATGACATTTATGGACCTGACAATATTATTGGATTGTCTAGATAGGGATAGGACAAAAATGCAGATATGTGCTTCATGTGAGCTCACCCATTGCTAACGTGGAGTCTGGGTTGCAAACAATACAGGGAGAGATCTAACTGAGTCTCAATATAACAGTGGGATAAAATATGAGAGTATATAACCCGCCATTAATTAACTCACTCGGGGGCGACGTTTTAGGAGTTATTTAATATTTTGCTTAATTATTACTGAAATTCCTTTTGACATTTTTGAGTAACGGATATTCTCCAAATTGATGAAATGAAAAGGCTTCAATTCTTCAAACTAATGCAGTGAAACAGAGCCAGATCCTAAAATCCCAGGAACCGTGACCATCCAAGGAGTCAAACTTTGAGCATAATCTCCAATACACGGATATTACGTGATTTGGGAACCCTTAACCAAGGGTATCATATAGAAGTAACATCTCCACAACATTAAAACATAAAACTATCTTGTAGAAATTAGTTTTAGGTAAAAGCCATCTCTGTTATTACCAGTTATACCCTGGACCATGGACTAAAAGGTTCACCAATATTATCAGTAGTAGAGTTACGAGAGAGTGTGAGTGTGAGAAAGAGAGAGTGAGTAAGAGAGAGAGTGAGCGTGAGAAAGAGAGAAAGAGAGAGAGTGAGTAAGAGAGAGAGTGACAAAGAGAGTGAGTAAGAGAGAGTGAAAGAGAGAGAGAGATAGCGAGAGCGAGAGAAAGAGATAGCGAGAGTGAGAGTGAGCAAGAGTGAGAGATAGTGAGAGAGAGAGAGAGAGAGCGAGCGATAAAGTGTTAGAGAGAGAGAGAGAGAGAGATAGCGAGAACGAGAGAGAGATAGCGAGAGAGAGAGCAAGAGTGAGAAAGAGCGATAAAGTGTACGAGAGAGAGATATGAACCTCATTTAGAACAGTGGAATAAAATAAGTTAATATATAACCTGCGATAAATCAATCAAGGGCGACGTTTTAGGGGTTATTATTATATTTTGTTTAATGTTCATCTAAATTGCTTTTGCCATCCTCGAGCAATGTAATTTGAATTTGTTCCCTAGACTAAAAAATAAATAGAATAAATATATATATATATATTCGCCTTTCCAAACCCCCTTCAAACTAATTATGTACAGTTTGCCGCACAAGTCCTGATATTATGTACAGTTTGCCGCACAAGTCCTGATATTATGTACAGTTTGCCGCACAAGTCCTGATATCATGTACAGTTTGCCGCACAAGTCCTGATATTATGTACAGTTTGCCGCACAAGTCCTGATATTATGTACAGTTTGCCGCACAAGTCCTGATATTATGTACAGTTTGCCGCACAAGTCCTGATATTATGTACAGTTTGCCGCACAAGTCCTGATATTATGTACAGTTTGCCGCACAAGTCCTGATATTCACCATCCCAGTGAAATCGTAATTTGGCAGCTTCGCACACACCTTCCCATCCCCCCTCCCTCACTCTACCTCCACCCACCTTTTCCCCCTCCCTTCCACTGTTCGACTTATAGTATCTCACGGTTATGAAGTAGGTGAGTTGTTGTGAATCACCTAAACCACTTCCTTTCATTCCATTATATTGCTGCCCTAGCCATAAATTATTTTATCTCATAGGTTCTTAACAATGTTCAGGCGAGTTATAAATGTGTAATCGTATTGCATAAAACAATGCATAGATAAGTTACGCATGAAGCATATTTCAGACAACTCGGAGAGGGAGAGAGAGATGATTGTAAAGCAATATCTAGGTTGTCTGGCAATCAATTGATAGATAGATAGACCTTAAGTATTCTCAATTCAAGTTGTGTATCGGGATATTATAAAGTATGTGTATAGGTGAAAATATATAGTTCTTTCCCAAAAAAACTTGTCACAATAAAATGTCTTGTTTCTGTTACGGTCTACATGGGTTATATATGCACAAATCTGTAATTTGCATGAAAGTATAAGTAAACAAAATATGGATATTACCGGTAATAATATGTTTTTCCTTCTCATCATATTGTATTGTAGATTTTACCATGACTCTTATATAGTCTGTTATATTTCACCTGGGAATAAATTGAATCTCTTGGCAACTAATGTATCTATATGCAACTTGTTTTTATTTATATGCGTATGGAGGAGACAAAAGGCATGTTGCCTGTAACGAGTGTCTCCCCTAAAGTTAAAAGAGTCACAGAGCCAAATTCAAGGGACGTTGGATTCAAAATGCCTGGACACACACAGCTTAAAGCAATCTAAGTCATAGGATGAAGGAAAGATTGATTGCGGGAGAGAGTTCCAGAGTTCACCTGTTGAGTAGAAGAAAGACTGAGAAAATTTGCTAATTCTGGGGTTGGAGAGCTGGACAGAACAGGAGTGGGACTGTGTTGAAAGGCGGTGCTTAGCACCCGCCGCAAGGGAGGGGGTATACATTGAGAGAGCTCTGAAGAGAACTGATTGTTGTAACAACAATAGAAGGGTGAAATATCTACTTCCTAAATTGCCAACGTTTCACAATTAACAACATATTTAGCAACAAAATGTAGCTAATAACTGAGTAATCAAGATGGGAATATGCCAATTTATCATCAGCTGAAAGAAAAACGATAGTAACTAACTAGGCAATAATATTCAGGATTATATATGACCCAATACATTTCTTTTGACAAAATTTACAGTGTTCATGCAGTGAGTTATCCAGTCTATCTTATCACTTCATCATCACTCTTATTACTGTAAGCATTACTACCGGCATTTGATTTGCTCCTCTATGGATGCCTTAACATTCTTTGATTATTATACTTCCCATTTGTGCTTATGACTGACATCGAATATTTAATGTTCATCCATTTCTCAGTAATATCACTTAATTGGAAATAGGTTTTTGGGAAAGAACTATATATTTTCACCTATACACATACTTTATAATATCCCGATATACAACTTGAATTGAGAATACTTAAGGTCTATTGATACAACCGAGACTCCTATAAAACAAGGGCTCTTAATCATTGGACTAGAAAGGCACACAGCCACAACGGTAACACTAGATCCAACCCTCGAACTTATAATGCCGGCGCACAAAAACCCCTATACCCTCCAGAGTTAAATCTGCGATAGCGGGGTATCCTCTAACTCGGTATAAATGCACTACTACTACAGGCTGATGATCTCTGATACAGCCTGATCACAACAACATACAATTACGTTAATAATGTATACAAGGAAAAAGATAGAGAGCTTAATTAAATCACTGGAATGATTTAATGCAAACAAGAAGAAGGTATAATTAAAGTTACTCTAAACAATAATAAACTGTCACTCCTATATTAAGGAAAGTGAATGAAAGTCCTAAAGCATCGAACAGGAATCTTCTGAAGAAAGTCTGATGCTGCTTAAGATGATCGAATCGGATTTTGAACTGTTATATAAAGCAGGAACAAGATATGACAAGTGTATGGACATACAGTGTTAACTGGCACGGGAATAACGATAAATGCTCAATAGTATTATCTCCAACAACAAAAGAAGTACTTCCTCAGGCAACGCAAAAGCCTGCTTGGGTTGTGCAACTCAACAACAACCAAGGCTTACAATCAACGTGAATAAAAATGCTGCATACATAACATAAGAGTTTATAATCCTAATCGGGTGTCTGCTAGGCGAATAAAGTCTAGCTGGGATGTCGTAGGCTAGGAAACAATGGCTGAGCAAGCGGCTCGTAGCCTAGCGAGGTCCTTAAGACTGTACGGCCAAATTACGTTAAATGACGGGGTGCTCTCTTGAGAGATCCAGATTGCTAGTACCTGGTTCTCTCCTGGTGACCCTCTCAAAGTCAAAGCAAAACGAGTTAGCACAGTGTTGGGTGGCAGAGGCAAAAGCCCTCACTCGCAACACAGTGCTAAACTCACAAGGTACACAGTCAGAAAGACAACCTAGGCTTCCCACGTATCCGTTGCGATTGTACAGGTTCAACAAAACCTGGTACACATCGGAAATCACAACACCAGTAGCCTTACCCCAGTCTAGCATTAAATAGCCCAGCAGACAACCAAGAAAAAGGTAGGGAGACACCGTGAGTGTGTCGAACCTCTACAGACAAAATGTTAACCCCTCCAAAATGTCTAACTAAACATGGAATATCTGAGAGCTTCAGCATATAATACGATGGCCGATATATGAAATCGTGCAGAACCAAAGGGGAGTTATGATATTAAATAGATTGGAAGAATGAGAGGTAAGAAGTTGAGAGAGAGAGAAAGTGTTCTATAGGTAAAAGTCGGGGACAGGTAGCAAGGGAGATGTGAAGGGTATGCTGGTCAGGCAAGCTCTGAGCAAGGAAGACACAAGGCAGCAGGGAGTGCGGGGGGGGGGGACCACTTCCTGACGCGGCAGGAGGGTGTTGAGGCGGCCAGCCACTCAGAGGGCCCGGCCGTGGCATGACGTCACCGAGACAACGTGTAACTACCCTCTGCCCTTACTCACTCACACTCTCTAGCTGTATCATTCAGTCTTATACATTAAACTTATAACTGATGATATAATATATAATCCCTTGTCACAGGCGAAAACAAAGACCACTTCTATACTGCCTGTGACATGACGATTGACAAGAAAGAAAATACAACATTGTAGATAGACTGTAGCCAAATACATTGCAGTGGCGAGTGTTAGCGAGTGGCCAAGCGAGCGGCTGAGCCCACGTGGCGTTCTGCTAAGCTGCTGGCATCACACTATCTATCTATCAATTGATTGCTAGACGACCAAGATGTTGCTTTACAATCATCTCTCTCTCCCTCTCCAAGTTGTCTGAAATATGTTTCATGCATGAAGGGAGGGGGGTTGGAGAGGTGTGTGCGAAGCTGCCAAATTACGATTGCATTGGGATGGTGAAATTCAGGACTTGTGCGGCAAACTGTACATGTTATGTAGAACAATGGCCGTTTTCTCCTATATTACAGGCAAGCTGTCGCTTGCCCATAAATCTATCGGCATCTGAAAGCGGTGAAGCGTTATATAATCGCCAACCTGGTGAAATGAACAGACTAATGCAGTGAAACAAGGAGGGTCCAAAAAGACACACCTCGTACCAGATAAGGTTACGAAATATAGTAGAGCACAAGGAACGTGAATGCTGCATTATATAAGTGGATTGTAAGAAATAAGTAAAATAAAATTGAAACCAAATCTGGAACAGCATATATAAACAACTGGATTGTGAAAGTGAAGCTGTGATTGCTTAACCCCTTATGTACCGGCGATGTTCTGTATTATTTTATTCTGGCTACTATTAGACGTTTTATTCAGTTTAAAAAGAGTCTCCAGCAATTAACAGGCTTCGAAGTACCTCGCTTTACCCTTTTTGCAACCACAGATCCTTCTTAACCTTCACAAAATCGTCTAAATAGAGCTACAATAAATTAAAAAGACGTCTCCGGTACAGAAGGGGTTAAGTGCAGTAATATACATGAAATAAAGTAATGGTAATATTTTAAAAGTGAAGTACCGTTGATCATGCGAAACCTAAGCTGAGATTGCAAGAGGGGAATAGAGTGTACGAATATGTGGATTTGATATTGTCATAGGGGAATAGAGTGTACGAATATATGGATCTGAGATTGTGATAGGGGAATAGTGTGTATGAATATGTGGATCTGAGATTGTCAAAGGGGAATAGTGTGTATGAATATGTGGATCTGAGATTGTCAAAGGGGAATAGTGTGTACGAATATATGGATCTGAGATTGTCAAAGGGGAATAGTGTGCACGAATATATGGATCTGAGATTGTCAAAGGGGAATAGTGTGTACGAATATATGGATCTGAGATTGTCAAAGGGGAATAGTGTGTACGAATATATGGATCTGAGATTGTCAAAGGGGAATAGTGTGTACGAATATATGGATCTGAGATTGTCAAAGGGGAATAGTGTGTACGAATATATGGATCTGAGATTGTCATAGGGGAATAGTGTGTACGAATATATGGATCTGAGATTGTCATTGGGGAATAGTGTGTACGAATATATGGATCTGAGATTGTCATAGGGGAATAGTGTGTACGAATATATGGATCTGAGATTGTCATTGGGGAATAGTGTGTACGAATATATGGATCTGAGATTGTCATAGGGGAATAGTGTGTACGAATATATGGATCTGAGATTGTCATTGGGGAATAGTGTGTACGAATATATGGATCTGAGATTGTCATTGGGGAATAGTGTGTATGATTGTTTGCATCTAAGATTGTCAAAGGGGAATAGTGTGTACTAATATATGGATGTAAGATGTCAAATGGGAATAGTGTGTACGAATATATGTGTAATGTCGAATCTGGGAGCCCAAGTATGGAATCTGCCCCACAAGCCACAAGTTCTATGGAAACAGAACCGCTAGCTCCGTCTTCTTTTGCCTAGGCTCTGCATTGGCTTGAATAGGAAATATGGGCAAAAGTGTTAACCATGCCTCCCAAGACTCCGGGAAATCCTTTGGCTGGGCCTGTGCTGGTACCTCTCATCTCGCCGCTTCCAAAGACTACCGGATGAGACCGGTCTAAACGCCAGTCTTCCAGGAAGCGGCAGAGGGACCTTCTTGCCCGGAAGAAGAGGACCACTAAACAAAGAAGGAAAATTGATAAGCTCTTCAGCAGCGAGATGGATAGCAGCTCACTTTGCTAATGCAAACAGCTCCCTCCATAAGGTTGGTCTGAGATTCTCGACCACAAGACGTGAGGAACTTCGTCACTCTGGTTATGAGGTACACTAACCCCCCCGTTATGAGTGGCTCATTCGGGCTAGGTCTGGCTATTCCGACATGGATGTGAGCAGTTCCATCCAACCTGTGGTTGCAGTTACCTTGCCCCTGTCTTGATTATCTCATTCAGGTAGGCCTGAGTATCTCCGCCCCTCTGTTTACGAGGTAACCTAATCCCTGTTTTGAGCAGCTCATTCGGATTAAGCTTGAGATTCGCAGCAATGGTATGAGTAGCTCTATCAACTTCTGGTCGAAGTAAATTGACCCCCCACTATTGCCAGTCCTCGAAGCAGCCCAGAGAAGGAGCAAAAAATAAAAAAATAAAAAAGGGATCCAGACGAGACGATCACCCTACACACCACGCCGGCCTATTACCACATCTGGACAGATGAATTAGCTACATTGGCTCTATCTTTCAGAGTCCCTTGATAGGCCCTGAGAAGAAGAAGATTAATTAAAAAAAAAAAAAATATATCCTAATATCTTGCCATAATTGAATTAACCTAGTTAGACCTGGACAACTCTGTTCTTGCAGTAAGAGCTTAAATTAATGACTTTAATATTTGCCTCCTACAACACCTGCTCGACACACAATTCATTATTGCATTATCTACCACGCCTCCAATGAGAAATTAAAACTGTTATGCCCTGATTTTATGCAGGATTAACAATTGGATATGATGAGTTCTACTCCACTGGGACTTCCAAGTTCAAATACGTACATATAATATGAAAAGAAAACAGAGGATAAGTATATCACAAGATATGGTTTAATAATACAGCTTTATTTCTCTTGCACTATATTGGAGAAATAATCTGGAACTGAACATATAAAAACACGTATCACTGCCAGTGAAATAGCACTTAATTTTATCACTGACTCCGAGCACAGTTGCGGAGCTAGATAGGGAGCACTTATTATAGACCAACTTCACTAAACCTTCGAGATAGTTTTTAAGACACTGGGGTAGACGATGGAGAAGTATTTCTTAGTAGTGGGGTGACCACTGTCACTTTCTTTCAGGAATGTCACGGTGTTTAAAGTTCAAGGTCAAGTACCCCCATGAGTATGCAGCTGGGTTGTATAGAAAATGGGGAGTCACGGGTAGACTCTGAATTATTTTCTTGCACATTTGTAATTTCGGTAGAGTCGCTGAAGTCTCAAAAACAGGTAAAAATGTATTAATTCAAAATGGATTCACTGGTGGATGGCAAATTATTGATCCGTATCACTAGTACTGTATGGAAGTACAAATCGTAGCTTTAGGACCCGCTTATTAACACTGGTGCGGATTTATACGTATTTAAGCCACTTTTGGAGGAACTCTGTTTATTTTATTCACTCGACACTTTTCCCGCTTGTGGTCACTCTATCTTCTTCTCTTGGTCTCTCGGCGTTGTAACTTCTCGATGGATGTCTCCAGTGGACACTTCTGGAGGTGATTGATTCTCGTTGGCTGCTTCCCTGTAGGCCGTCTAGGTGGGCCGCCTGTGAGAAGTAGTTACAGATGGGTTGATTGGGCTTGAGATCTTAAGTATGGCTCCGTAACATATAGTAACCGTCTGGCGAATTACTGTTGGGCACCATACCGAACTAACGCGAGTATTTCAGAGGTAGGAGAAACTACTCGACTGTTCTGATTAGTATATCAACCGTTGATGAAGTCCTGTTAAGGTACTCTCGGACTAGGATCTTAAATATCGAGTCTTATGTGGTCGATATCGGACGAACGCAGTAAGTTCAGTGGAAGTGATCTTTACTGTCTGCCCTGATCTTTATGAGAGGTTCGGGGGACCCGGGGCGGTGATTAAACCTTTAACCCTCATGACCCGGGTTACGCATCTATAAACGTAGTGCGGTTTCCAATCTGTAGACTGGCATTGAGTAGAGCTCTCTAAGTCAACTGGTTCAGTTGTGATGACGATTTCCGTGAAGCAAATTTTTCCGCGATGTTGACAATATCGGAGCTTTTCAGACACTAATTTCGTCTGACGTCACAACAATAACATTGATCCGACGTCTCCTTATTGTTTTCGGAGGTGCGGTGACGCAACGATCGGCTTTGTTTACATGCGTCGGATGCACGGCGTTCAGACCAAGCTGAATAGGCTTTCAAGCTTACAGATTTTAACAGGACACCTGGGTTCCTGCCCATCTGCCGCGGTGTCCTTATAAAATGCTACCCGGGCAGGAAGGGTTAAGTTACACAGTCATATGGGATGCCACAGACTCGGTGTACCAAGGACTTGTCTCTGCAGAGTGCCCGTGAGGGTATCTCGCCAAGCCCTATCTCTAACACAGCGGTCTCAGAGGCTTGAGATTACCTGTGCCGAGTGGCAGTGTCCACTTTCAACAGAGAACAGTGGAGAGGGTGGCAGGCCGTAGTCTCTCTACTTTTCACTATAGAAAATGTACCCTCGTGGGGTAGTCTATGTCACGTCGGCAGGCCGAACGATGACAAAGTTCCTCGACAAGGACACTGGGATTTCCCACTCTAGAGTTATTGTGACAAGCCACAACTGTCGACAACTTTGTAGTCTTGGAAGAAATATCGGCAGGCCGTACACATTCTTCCTTGACGAACTAGTCACCGCCTAAGTAGGATCTCCACGTTAGCTAGGCAGGCCCGGGTCTAACAAGGATCCCTAGTATATAGGGTTTTGGGGTTTAACGGGGACTTGTAGAAGAAGAGATATCGGCAGGACATACACACTCTTCACTAGACAAACTAGTAACCGCCTAAGTAGGATCTCCACGTTAGCTAGGCAGGCCCGGGTCTAACAAGGATCCCTAGTATAGGGTTGGGGGTTAACGGGGACTTGTAGTCTAAGAAGAGATATCGGCAGGCCATACACACTCTTCACTAGACTAACTAGTAACCGCCTAAGTAGGATCTCCACGTTAGCTAGGCAGGCCCGGGTCTAACAAGGATCCCTAGTATAGGGTTAGGGGTTAACAGGGACTTGTCATCTAAGAAGAGATATCGGCAGGCCGTACACACTCTTCACTAGAATAACTAGTAACCGCCTAAGTAGGACATCCACGTTAGCTAGGCAGGCCCGGGTCTAATGAGATCCCTAGTATAGGGTTGGTGGGTTAACGGGGACTTGCAGTCTAAGAAGAGATATCGGCAGGCCGTACACACTCTTCACTAGACGAACTAGTCACCGCCTAAGTAGGGTATCCACGTTAGCTAGGCAGGCCCGGGTCTAACGAGATCCCTAGTATAGGGTTTTACAGACAGTATCTGAACTTTACGGCAAGCCGGTCAGTTCAACTGAATGGAGAGCAAGCTTGGTTTCTTAAGTCAATACTTTTTGAAGCCTCAACAATTGCCTGACTTTCCTCAAAAATCCTGAACTGGTATTGCGGATTACTGAGTGCACTTGTGTGGTACCTCTAAGATGGTAAGGGCATGGGGAGTTCTCCTAGATGGGGTCCTTGAACCCTTCTTACACTGTTATTCAGGTCTCCCTCAATAGAAGGTTAATACTCAGGGGTGGTGTGGTGAGTAAGGTCAATTAATGTTCCTAGAGTAGGCTACTTCATCAAGGTTAAATTATAAAATCATAGGGGGTAGGGGTCACTTCAATAGAACTCTGAAAAACAATAATAGTGGGTGAAGTGAAGGAATTCCGAGTTTTGGGCTCTCGGGGAGGATTGGTGGTGTCGGGTGCATTGAAGGTGTGTCGTGTGTACCGGACAGTTGAGGGTCGCGATGCGTGCGAGACAGCATTATTCTTTCTCCCTCCTTCTTGTGGTGGTGTTGGCTGGGGTTTACTACTGATCTTGGTTGATAGTAATTTTAGGCATAAGAATATATAAATCTCTCCCGGCATGGTGGTGTCTACAGGGCTGTGTACATATCTACCTTCCTGGTTCGTGTTGGTAGGCCTGTGTGTACACCAGGTATTTAAACGTCCGGAGCGCCCCCTCTCGGGGCGCGGGAGCGGCAGATCTCCCACGCTATTTTACCTGGGGACGAGGATTTACAGGGCACTCTTATATAGAAAGAAGCATGTGTGGTTTGTATAATTAGTAAACTAGTTGAAGAATGTCACAAAAAGGCATGTGTATCAATGTGTGAAAAAACAAGGTTCCAGGGTCTATTGAAGTATAGGTTCACATCTTATTGCATAAATACGTTTTCATACAGGCATATGATGGTTTCATCTGGCATTGATTTCTTCTGTAGTGAAGATTCTCTTAATACTACTTCTCAATTTTCCCCGGATTATATTGTGAGTTGGGGAGAACCGATAACACAAGAATACATGGATTATTACTTCTCAATTCTCTCCTGAGTATATTGTGAGTTGGGGAGAACAGATTACACAGAATACATGGGTGATCGTCACGTTTGTTTATTTTTGGATATACAGGGTTATGTACTTAATTAATTTACAATGGCAAGGAAGTGAGTTTAACTGGCTTCAGAATGGCTGGCTAAATAATACCCTCCTCTTCGTGGGCGTATTATGCTTGATGTCCCGACCTGGTGCGTTGGGGCGTTGACTCGTTGGTGAGCTCTTTCGTTCTTGTTCTGGCGTGACCTGATCCAGTGCCGCGACTCGTCGGCTTGGAGTATTCATCTTCGCCTTCTTCTGCTTCTTCTGGGGTACGGGCGAGGCCTCTGGCTGGCGTTTTCGCGGTATTTTAAAATCTATATCAATATGCCTTCTTGGGGTAACACATTGTAAATACTAATTTCTATTCTTATTCATTATCCATGTTATTAATTTTAGTTTTGTTGCTGATTGTTACTTACTGATTTGTATGATTCTAAGTCCATTAGGTGCCCTCGAGTGCCTCTTACTGTCATCGGTGATTAATATATGCTATTTGCCTCCACTATTATGTATGAATAAATACCTTAAATACCATAGCCTGTGTATCTGTTCATTGCCTGACCATCCAGTTAATTAAATGATCTTCTATAAAGATACGCTCGCCCCTAACAACGATATTGAAGGGCGGCATCTTAATATGAATCTGAAAGTGTCAAAGCAGCGTTAGGTACTGGTAAGCAAAAGTAAAGATAGACATTGTAAAACTTGCTATTGTGAAAAAGGAGTACACTGTAAAACTTTATATGTGCAAAATAAAACAAATATTTAACAACAAAGACCTGTGTAATAACAGTAGTCGTTTTCTGATATAATTCAGGCTATTTTAATACATAAATTATGCATATTTTAAATGTGTTCTACTGAATAATACATACCAAATGTGTTCAAATTAAAATGCATTATATGTGAACCAATTTTATTACAGTTATGTTCTATTCTGCAAACACAATGTTTACGGTGTAGAGTACGGTATGTACTAGTATACCAGGGGCTGGGAGTGGTGAGCAGAACCTACACACATAAGTTGGGACTGCAACTGCGGAGTAGGATTTGCGAAAGCAAAGCTGGGATTGCGAAAATAGAGATGGGTTTACGAAAGTGGAACTGAGATTACGAAAATAGAGTAGAGCATGCACATTTGAATCTGAAACCAGGAAAAAGAAGACCATATTGCGAAATTATAATAAGGTGTGTGAATTTAAATCTGAAACTGCAATAATAATAAAAAATAAAGAAACTGGAATTTTGAAAGTAGTCCGAGAGTGAAACTGAGATTGCAATGGATGTTCAACCGTAAAGTAGAAATAGAGACAGTGGAGAAGGGCGTAATACATTAAACTGAAACTGTGGTAACGTAGTAAAGTCGGTCACGCGAAAAATAACAGGAATTGTAAACGAGGAATATAGTGAACACAATTGAAGTCGAGATTGTGAAAGTGGAGTAGGGTGTGCCAAAGAGTATGGTGTATGTATGTCAAGAGGAATATAATAGACAGGGTGTTATGAGGTACAGTATAGTGGATGTAGTGTTATGAGGTACAGTATAGTGGATGTGGTGTTATGAGGTACAGTATAGTGGATGTAGTGTTATGAGGTACAGTATAGTGGATGTGGTGTTATGAGGTACAGTATAGTGGATGTGGTGTTATGAGGTACAGTATAGTGGATGTAGTGTTATGAGGTACAGTATAGTGGATGTGGTGTTATGAGGTACAGTATAGTGGATGTATGTTATGAGGTACAGTATAGTGGATGTAGTGTTATGAGGTACAGTATAGTGGATGTAGTGTTATGAGGTACAGTATAGTGGATGTAGTGTTATGAGGTACAGTATAGTGGATGTAGTGTTATGAGGTACAGTATAGTGGATGTAGTGTTATGAGGTACAGTATAGTGGATGTAGTGTTATGAGGTACAGTATAGTGGATGTAGTGTTATGAGGTACAGTATAGTGGATGTAGTGTTATGAGGTACAGTATAGTGGATGTAGTGTTATGAGGTACAGTATAGTGGATGTAGTGTTATGAGGTACAGTATAGTGGATGTAGTGTTATGAGGTACAGTATAGTGGATGTAGTGTTATGAGGTACAGTATAGTGGATGTAGTGTTATGAGGTACAGTATAGTGGATGTAGTGTTATGAGGTACAGTATAGTGGATGTAGTGTTATGAGGTACAGTATAGTGGATGTAGTGTTATGAGGTACAGTATAGTGGATGTAGTGTTATGAGGTACAGTATAGTGGATGTAGTGTTATGAGGTACAGTATAGTGGATGTAGTGTTATGAGGTACAGTATAGTGGATGTAGTGTTATGAGGTACAGTATAGTGGATGTAGTGTTATGAGGTACAGTATAGTGGATGTAGTGTTATGAGGTACAGTATAGTGGATGTGGTGTTATGAGGTACAGTATAGTGGATGTAGTGTTATGAGGTACAGTATAGTGGATGTAGTGTTATGAGGTACAGTATAGTGGATGTAGTGTTATGAGGTACAGTATAGTGGATGTAGTGTTATGAGGTACAGTATAGTGGATGTAGTGTTATGAGGTACAGTATAGTGGATGTAGTGTTATGAGGTACAGTATAGTGGATGTAGTGTTATGAGGTACAGTATAGTGGATGTAGTGTTATGAGGTACAGTATAGTGGATGTAGTGTTATGAGGTACAGTATAGTGGATGTAGTGTTATGAGGTACAGTATAGTGGATGTAGTGTTATGAGGTACAGTATAGTGGATGTAGTGTTATGAGGTACAGTATAGTGGATGTAGTGTTATGAGGTACAGTATAGTGGATGTGTGTTATGAGGTACAGTATAGTGGATGTAGTGTTATGAGGTACAGTATAGTGGATGTAGTGTTATGAGGTACAGTATAGTGGATGTAGTGTTATGAGGTACAGTATAGTGGATGTAGTTATGAGGTACAGTATAGTGGATGTAGTGTTATGAGGTACAGTATAGTGGATGTAGTGTTATGAGGTACAGTATAGTGGATGTAGTGTTATGAGGTACAGTATAGTGGATGTAGTGTTATGAGGTACAGTATAGTGGATGTAGTGTTATGAGGTACAGTATAGTGGATGTAGTGTTATGAGGTACAGTATAGTGGATGTAGTGTTATGAGGTACAGTATAGTGGATGTAGTGTTATGAGGTACAGTATAGTGGATGTGGTGTTATGAGGTACAGTATAGTGGATGTGGTGTTATGAGGTACAGTATAGTGGATGTAGTGTTATGAGGTACAGTATAGTGGATGTAGTGTTATGAGGTACAGTATAGTGGATGTAGTGTTATGAGGTACAGTATAGTGGATGTAGTGTTATGAGGTACAGTATAGTGGATGTAGTGTTATGAGGTACAGTATAGTGGATGTAGTGTTATGAGGTACAGTATAGTGGATGTAGTGTTATGAGGTACAGTATAGTGGATGTAGTGTTATGAGGTACAGTATAGTGGATGTAGTGTTATGAGGTACAGTATAGTGGATGTGGTGTTATGAGGTACAGTATAGTGGATGTAGTGTTATGAGGTACAGTATAGTGGATGTAGTGTTATGAGGTACAGTATAGTGGATGTAGTGTTATGAGGTACAGTATAGTGGATGTAGTGTTATGAGGTACAGTATAGTGGATGTAGTGTTATGAGGTACAGTATAGTGGATGTAGTGTTATGAGGTACAGTATAGTGGATGTAGTGTTATGAGGTACAGTATAGTGGATGTAGTGTTATGAGGTACAGTATAGTGGATGTAGTGTTATGAGGTACAGTATAGTGGATGTAGTGTTATGAGGTACAGTATAGTGGATGTAGTGTTATGAGGTACAGTATAGTGGATGTAGTGTTATGAGGTACAGTATAGTGGATGTGGTGTTATGAGGTACAGTATAGTGGATGTAGTGTTATGAGGTACAGTATAGTGGATGTGGTGTTATTAGGTACAGTATAGTGGATGTAGTGTTATGAGGTACAGTATAGTGGTAGTGGTGTTATGAGGTACAGTATAGTGGATGTGGTGTTATGAGGTACATTATAGTGGATGTAGTGTTATGAGGTACAGTATAGTGGATGTGGTGTTATGAGGTACATTATAGTGGATGTAGTGTTATGAGGTAGTACAGTATAGTGGATGTGGTGTTATGAGGCACAGTATAGTGGATGTGGTGTTATGAGGTACAGTATAGTGGATGTAGTGTTATGAGGTACAGTATAGTGGATGTAGTGTTATGAGGTACAGTATAGTGGATGTAGTGTTATGAGGTACAGTATAGTGGATGTAGTGTTATGAGGTACAGTATAGTGGATGTAGTGTTATGAGGTACAGTATAGTGGATGTAGTGTTATGAGGTACAGTATAGTGGATGTAGTGTGTTATGAGGTACAGTATAGTGGATGTAGTGTTATGAGGTACAGTATAGTGGATGTGGTGTTATGAGGTACAGTATAGTGGATGTAGTGTTATGAGGTACAGTATAGTGGATGTGGTGTTATGAGGTACAGTATAGTGGATGTGGTGTTATGAGGTACAGTATAGTGGATGTAGTGTTATGAGGTACAGTATAGTGGATGTGGTGTTATGAGGTACAGTATAGTGGATGTAGTGTTATGAGGTACAGTATAGTGGATGTAGTGTTATGAGGTACAGTATAGTGGATGTAGTGTTATGAGGTACAGTATAGTGGATGTAGTGTTATGAGGTACAGTATAGTGGATGTAGTGTTATGAGGTACAGTATAGTGGATGTAGTGTTATGAGGTACAGTATAGTGGATGTGGTGTTATGAGGTACAGTATAGTGGATGTAGTGTTATGAGGTACAGTATAGTGGATGTAGTGTTATGAGGTACAGTATAGTGGATGTAGTGTTATGAGGTACAGTATAGTGGATGTAGTGTTATGAGGTACAGTATAGTGGATGTAGTGTTATGAGGTACAGTATAGTGGATGTAGTGTTATGAGGCACAGTATAGTGGATGTAGTGTTATGAGGTACAGTATAGTGGATGTAGTGTTATGAGGTACAGTATAGTGGATGTAGTGTTATGAGGTACAGTATAGTGGATGTAGTGTTATGAGGTACAGTATAGTGGATGTAGTGTTATGAGGCACAGTATAGTGGATGTGGTGTTATGAGGTACAGTATAGTGGATGTAGTGTTATGAGGTACAGTATAGTGGATGTAGTGTTATGAGGTACAGTATAGTGGATGTAGTGTTATGAGGCACAGTATAGTGGATGTGGTGTTATGAGGTACAGTATAGTGGATGTGGTGTTTGTGTTGCACAGTATAGTGGGTTTGGTGTTATGAGGTACAGTATAGTATTGATCACCCAGCCCCCCCCCCCCCCCCCCCCCACTCCCCTCCCTTGTTCGTGTCACACACGCCTGCCCTCTTTCCTGTCTTTGTCTATATGTATCTATCTTTGTTTGCATTGCTTTTTTGCTTCCCCTTAAATTACTCTGTTTACTGACAGGACAATGGTTTCGTCCTTTATATTTACAAAAAATATGTTAATTGGACACCGTTTCATTGGCCTTTGATCGACTCTGATTTCATGAATATCTCTTGGATTTCATTGTTGGCTCTGTCTACATCCACCTCTGTTTATATTGTGCATGCCTCTCTTTCTACATGAGTATCTCTTTCTTGGCAATGTTCGTTCTTTTGTGTTTTGATATTTGTTTATTTGATCTGTTCCTTCATTTTTGCCCACTTGTGACTGTTTATGATGTTGCTTTGCTTCATTCTTCACTAGTTTTTGTTCCATCCACTATTCCTTTCTCCTGTATTTGTCTACCATACTTGAGTCTTTGTTACTCTTATGCCACTGTTATTTAGCACAATTAAGTTATTCAACAGGCTTGATTGGGTATAGGTAAACAAAGGATTCGGGAGACAGATACCAGGATGCACGAATATATGGATTTTATTAATAAAAGGTTATAATGCATATACAGAGACGTCTTCTATTATATCATAATCAACACCAGACAAACAATATGCATAAAACAAATACGAAAACTTACAATAATTACATTAAAATACCCGGAGTAGTCTAGGAAGTTGTACACTATTTTGGTTACAATAATCCTGCTCGTAAAACTCACGTTAAGATGAACTGTCAAAGTGGACCATGTGAAGGGCTACCTGACTACGTACACGTGTGTGCACCTGTAGTCACACCTGGTCACACATATGGGGATGTCCAGGGAAAGAAGGAATGGGACAGAAAGGAAGGGCAGGTGAACAGATAAGCCGCGCGGTTAGCGAGTGGGTGATAACAATGTTGATTAGTGAAATAAAGGCTAAAGAAGGTTCGGGAAGGGGAGGGGTGGGTGGGGGTGGGGGGGGGGGTAGGGAGAGAAAGAGAGCCACCGTGGAACCTGAAAGAGTCGCATTAAAGAATTATACACCAAATGGGTAGCGTGGGCGAGTTCATTTTGAATATATATATAAGGCAAGACAATGATTAAAACTAGATGGATCTATAATCATTGTAGACAGGGATATCGGGATATTCAATTTCTAGTCACTTCGAGACACAACGAAATAACATTACATGCATACATACATACATTATACTGCATATATATATATATATATATATATATATATTTAACAAAAATATGAATTTTAGCCCAGCCTCGGAGTCCCCAGGGGGGGGGGGGGGGACCACAAATGCCCCCCCACCCGACCGACCATCCCCTGACGACCCCACAAAATTACCTGGACCTCGGCCTGTTACTCTTTCTATTAATTTCTGCAACATTCGCGGACTTTCCTCTAACTTTCACTCTGTTGAGCACCATCTCTCCTCCTACAAACCTGATCTTCTCTTCCTCACCGAAACTTAGGTGTCTGTAGCAACATCCAGCAGCCCCTTCTCTATATCCTCCTACTTTCTCTATCCTAGTTTCAAAGCCAAAGGCGGATGTTGTGCATATGTGCACAACAAACTCACTTGCTCTCGTGTTCCCGATTTCGACTCCTCTGAATTCTCAACTTTATGGCTCAAACTTTCCTGTCATTCTCTTACTAAATATTTCTGTGCTGTCTATCTTTCCCTTAACTCTACCAACTTTTCCAAATTCCTTGACTATCTAAACTCTACAGTGGAACACATTCTATCCATTTCTCCTTTCTCAGAAATCTCCATCTTAGGAGCTTTCAACGTTCACCACCACCAATGGCTCTCCTCTCACACTACTGACCCATCTGGTGAACAAGCCTACGTCTTTTCTATCCTAAATGACCTAGATCAGTTAGTTCAGCAACCCACCCGTATCCCGGATCGCATCGGAGATCGGCCCAACATTCTTGACTTGTTTCTAACTTCTAACCCTTCTTCTTATACTGTCGATCTTTTCTCTCCTTTGGGCTCCTCCGACCATAAACTTATCTCTGTCACCTGTCCTATCTCTCCAGTACGGCCACCCGATCCTCCTAGCAGGCGGCGCTTGTGGCACTTTGGCGCTGCCGACTCGGAGGCTCTCCGGCAGTACTTCTTTGATTTCCCATGGAATGATCTCTGCTTCCGTGGCCGAGGACCCTCGGAGAGTGCTGAACACATTACCGAGGTAATCCTATCGGGCATGGAAGCATATATTCCATTCTCTTTCTCTCAGACTAATGCTAATAAATCTTGGTTTACTCACGCCTGTTCTACTGCTGTCCGCAATAAGGAGGAAGCATTCAAACGGTACCGACGCCTTAAAACTCAAGACTCTCATTCTTCCTATGTTTCTGCCCGGAATCAAGCCAAATCTGTTCTTCGACTTGCCAAACACTCTTTCATCAATAATAAATGCACTGAACTATCCAACTCTAGCTCTTCCCAAGCTTTCTGGCATCTAGCCAAAAACCTCTCCAACAATTTCTCTTCCTCGTCTTTCCCTCCCCTTTCCCACTCTGATGGCACAACCATCATTTCTTCCTCTGACAAAGCTAAACTCTTCGCTCAAACATTTGCTAGAAACTCCACCTTGGATGATTCCGGTGCTATTCCTCCCTCTCCACCCTCCTCTCTCTTACTTATGCCTAATATCCTAATCTCTTCTAAAGATGTATTTTCTACCCTCTCTGGGCTTAATACTAATAAGGCGTAAGGTCCGGACGGTGTCCCTTCTGTTGTTCTCAAAAATTGTGCTTCCGTGCTGACTCCCTGCCTAGGCAAACTCTTTCGTCTCTGTCTATCCTCTAACGTCTTCCCTTCATGCTGGAAGTTTGCTCACATTCAACCTGTCCCAAAGAAGGGTGACCTTTCTCAACCCTCCAACTATTGTCTAATTGCTCTCATCTCTTATCTTTCTAAAGTTTTTGAAACTATTCTTGCTTCCAAATTTCTTAAGCATTTCTCTTCTCATAATCTGCTCTCAGATCGCCAGTATGGCTTCCTTAAGGGTCGCTCTACTGGTGATCTTCTTTCATATCTTACTAACTGTTGGTCATTCTCCTTTCGGGACTTCGGTGAGACTTTTTCTATTGCACTAGACATATATCGAAAGCCTTCGATAGAGTCTGGCACAAATCTTTAATTTCTAAACTACCCTCCATCGGTTTCTATCCCTCCAGCTGTGCCTTTGTCTCTAATTTCCTTTCCGGCCGTTCCATAGCCGCGGTTGTGGACGGCCATTGTTCACTTCCTCACCCTATAAACTCTGGTGTTCCCAAGGGCTCTGTCCTATCTCCTATTCTCTTTCTAATTTTTATAAATGATCTCCTCAACTGTACCTCAATTCCCATCCATTCATACGCAGACAACTCAACCTTACACTACTCCATTAGTTTTTCAGAACGCCCCAGCCAGCAATCCCTCAACGACAAATGTAATGAAGCCATGGAACTTTTAAATTCTGATCTAAATACTATCTCCAATTGGGGCAGAGAAAACCTTGTTACCTTTAATGCTTCCAAAACCAAATTTCTCCATCTATCTACCCGTACGGAACTCCCAGCGGACTATCCCTTATTCTTCAACAATACAAAAATCAATCCTTCATCTTCTCTCAATATTCTTGGTGTCTCTTTTTCTTCTGCTCTCAGTTGGAAGAACCATATTACCAGTCTTGCTAAGGCAGCCTCCCAGAAGCTGGGTGTGCTCAACCGCCTTAGGGGGTTCTTTTCCCCTGCACAGCTTCTTGCTCTATACAGGGGAATAGTGCGTCCTTGTATTGAGTATTGTTCACATGTGTGGGGAGGTTCCTCTCACACCGCTCTCCTAGACAAAGTTGAAAGGAAGGCCTTTCGTATCATTAACACCCGTCCACTCACCAACTCTCTGCAATCTCTCTCTCTCCGCCGCAATGTTGCATCTCTCTCTCTATTCTATCGCTACTATAATAATCAGTGTTCCTCAGAGGTTTCCCAGTGTATACCACCTCCTTTACGTAGGGCACGTGGTACCCGTCTTGCAACTCAATCCCACCCCTACTCTGTGCAACTCTCCAACCCAAGAGTGAAATGTTACTCTCAAACTTTCTTCTACTCAACAGCTGAGGTCTGGAACTCTCTCCCAGAAACAGTCTTTCCCTCTTCCTATGACTTAAATTGCTTCAAACTCCGTGTGTCCAGGCATTTTGGCTCGAACGTCCCTTGATTTTGGCCCTGTCACTCTTTCAACTATGGGGGAGGCACTCGCTATAGGCAGTTCTGCCTTTTGCCTCCCTGAATAACATAGAAAATAAAAAAAAAAAAAAAATATATATATATATATATAAATATATATATATATATAATTATATATACGGTATATATATATATATTGAGTATATATCACAAATACACGTGAGCCACTAAATGTTTCTAATCTCTCAGTGGGGTTCGAACCGTCGACTGTCAGAACGATAGCCGACTCTACAGTATATATATATTTAGTATATACTGTATATTTCACCCTAGGACGCTTTTAGCCAGCGTGAACACTGAACACACGATCATATGCCAAATTAACCGACATGTTTGTAGTTAGTGTGAACGCTTAACATATACAGTACATATATAGATAATAACGCTGGGAGGCACTCTTAGCCTCATAGCTAGTGCAACACTGAACACACAATCATATATCGAATTAACTGACACGTTTGTAGCTAGCGTGAACACTGAACATACACATATAAAGATATTAACACTAAGGGCACTCGTAGCTGGTGCGACACTGAACACACATATGCATATCTCTTGTACTCGCTAGGAAAATACACACGGAGCTGCAAGCTTGCGTCTGTATCCCGAGACATCTTCAGCCAGATAAAGAAGAAAGGGTTGCAGTCAATTTACCTCTTCTGACCAGTGACCAGTTACAAATTAGTAAGAACAAAATTAATTAATTATTGACGATTAGCACAATGCAACACATACTTAATATAATCAAACAACATTATAGCACAAAAACACCTACACATACAGTATGCTAAAAAGAGAAAACAAGAAAATCATATAATTACAATAGAAAACAATGAAAATAATAAGAAATATATACCCATTTGACCTCACACTAAGTATATCACCCATATATCTCTCTCTGTCTGTCTATATATCTATCTATCTCGTGATTTGTTCACAATGAGATTATCACACATATCTTGCCCTTAAAAAGAAAACAAAAATAGAAAGACTAGAATTTCTGCGATGGTATTCTCTACGGTTTAGACAAATTTGCGGGCGGAGAGGGTATCTATGCTTCTCACAAGGGGCGACTAAAACACGAATGGCAACAAGGGTTCTTTTTTAATTACTCTGGGTAATAAGGGATCTAGAGCAAGTTATTTGTTTAACAAAAAAGGGAAAGGGAGCTACAGAACCTAGTACTTCTGGAAGTGAGTCTTTGTGACAATTAAACATTCTAATGGTGGGAGTACAGGTGACGCTTAACTCAAGGGACAGGGGAAAGAGCTTCACAGATTATGTATAGACACTCGGGGTAGGGACTAGAGGGTGGCTTGTTACACTCACGAGAAAGGCGATCGATCGTATTCATGTCGACTTCTACATACCTTAGTTGCTGGAATGGGGTTTCACCACACTTCAGGGAGATGTCTGCTAGCCATGGACTGCACACACACACACACACATGCAAACATGGGTTAACCACACTTCAGGTAGACTTCTGCACACCACGGTTGCACGAACGGGGGTCTCACCACACTTCAAGTATACTTCTGCACAACAGACTGCACATTCACGGGCTGACCACGCTTCACGTCGACGTCTGCACAACACCGTTGCACAAACGTATGCTCTACCACACTCAGGTAGACTTCAACATGCCCAGACTACACACTCACAGGGTCTTCATGTCAACTTATGCATACCCCAAGGGCCAGAGCAGCTTCTGTTAGTTATTGGCATCCTTCCTCTGCTTCCCACTTGTTGCTTAGGTGAACAAAGTAGTCGTCTGGGGCTAGGGAGACCAGGGCTTTCAACTCTTTCAACTCCTCACAGTCCTCGAGCACTATTATGATTTCTGGGATTTCAGCAGGCGCAGGGCGGGTGTCTGGAGCTTCTATCTCGGAACTCTCATGTAGGTAGGACCTCTGGCCTGGTGCAAGGGAATGCTGTGGCAAGGGCAGAGGAGGGGCTTAGGCTGGACCCCTCAAGGCTGCTTGCCCTCCAAAACACTGATGGTCAAGTGTCCAAACAGTAGTTTAGAGTGGGTAAGGGAAAAATGGAAAGGGAAGACTGCCCTGGGTCAAATGTCCGTGGCAGGATTAGATGTTAGTAGGGGACAGATGTTAGTAATATAATAGAGGAAAACAAAAAACACACTTTATTCATTTACAAGTGCAGTCAGTCGTGGATTTAAGGCAAGGTGATTGTCTAGGCGAAGTTTAAAAGAATCAACGGTGCTGCAGTCTATGACATCTCGGGGAAGCCCATTCCACAATTTGACAACTCCATTGCGGAAGAAATTCTTAAACTTGTGTGAGTTAAAAGATTTACCAATAATTTTGCAACTGTTCCCCGTGTGTAATTTGATTGGTCGATAGTGAAATATTTATTGCAGTCCATATTGTCGATGCCTTTGATGATTTTGAACACTTGAATTAAGTCGCCTCTCTGCGCTGGGTTAAAAGAAATAGATTTAATTTTCTAAGATGCTCCTCGTATGGTTTGTTCTTTAGGCAAGGTATAATTTTGGTAACTACATTGAACTCGTTGTACCTTGTCTATATCTTTTTGGTAGTAAGGGCACCAGGATTGAACGCAATATTCCAGGAGAGGGCGGGCTAAGTAATTGTAAAGAATTAGGATTACATCTTTGGATTTATGCTAAAATGACCTGCCTATAAAGCCAATTATTTTGTTTGCCTTCTTAACAAATTCTGAACATTGTTGACTCGGTTTTAGCTTACTCGATATTGTTACTCCCAAATAAGTTTCTCTGTCTACACTCTTAACCCATTCTCTGCGGGCTTATTTGCTCTATTTAGGGCATATTCAGGCATTCCTGAATGACTAATCAAGCATCTGCATTAAATGAACTGTATTCTGCCGAAAACTAGGCGAAAATAGCTTCAAAATGAGATCAGAACGAGCTTCGTAGGTGGCGGGGTTCACCCGGAGAGTTGCCATAGACATTCGGGAAAACTCGCTAATTATTAGCTCTCGCTCGCTCGGCAACACTCTTGTGAGACACCCGCGCGAGACACAGTGTCCCTCAGTGAGCGGCTGGCTACTCTGAGGGTCGGAGGGAGGTCCCTCACGCTCCCGCCCACTGACACTCGATTTCTACGGCTTTTAAAGCCTGGAAATTGCTGTAAATTGCCTATGCGTTCCAGAACGTCACCCGCAGGGAAAGGGTTAAGGTTGGTACCATTCATTGACTAGTTTGCTTTCTCATTTCGGTTTCCGATATGGAGTACTTTACATTTATCCGCATTGAAACACATTTGCCAAATTTGAGCCAATGTGACAACATATCTAGATTATTTTGCATATTTTCAACATGTTCATTTGAGAGTATGTTATTTGCAATTTTTGTATCATCAGCAAACTTTGAGATTGTACAGGTGAGACCCTCATCTATGTTGTTAATGTAAACTAGGAAGATAACTGGCCCCAGTGCCGATCCCTGGGGTACCCCGCTACTAACATTGATCCATTTGGATCCTTTACCATTTATGACTACTGTTACGCCCCTCTGGGACTAGAAGCTAGGTAATAGTTTACAAGTAATTCGACCTGATTATCCAGAGGTGTAGACACCCCAGAGGGACAACACAAAGACAGACGTGAGAGGATATAGACGCTAACTAGTATAAGTACCAGAAACCCAAGTTCTTATGGCACTATGATAATATATGTCTCTATAATCTAAGTGATTATTAGAGTATATCCTCTCCCCACCAGACACCCCCTAGCAGGCACTATTATAACAATCCCAGGTATATAGGTAAAACAAAATATTAATATGGCTTGAGCAAAAGAATAAATAGTCACCAGAGTAAAACAACAAAGAAACACTCACAATAATACATATAAAAAACAGGGGAATAATTATAACCAATATATTTATAAAAGAATTTTAATAAAATAAAGTTTTACTTACAAGGTGTTATTCAAATTTTAAAATGAATACGTTAAACAATTAAATCAAAAGTGAATTTCGTTAATAAATAAACTAAGTGAATTTAATGTTTATAAATAAAGTAAATATTTAATTATAAAGAAATATTAACACCTAACGAGCGGCCTAGGCGGTAATTTATATGTACCGCCCAGCGGGGTGTTTTTACCCTAAATAGGGTTGTTTACGTGATCATTTTCATACCTAAATAAGACCCAGAGCGTAAAACAAGTATCTATCCATGAAAGGGCATAAACAGAGCTTTCCAATGACACCCCAACCATCCTTGTACGACCGCTAGTTTTCTTGCAACAATCGCGCAACACGAGTGCAAAAACCATGTAATTAGGTACTTTACCTACATAATTCCCTGTGTAGCGAGTGCGTGAGGGTGGGGGAGGGTGGGATTCATGTCAGTTGGCCCACCGTGGTGGTGTGCGATGGTCATAGCCTTACTACGCTCCTCACACCGCTCAGCTCTCTCTCTCTGCAACATTACGTGCTGAAAATGGCACACAACATAAGTTGTGAACCGCCACTTAGTCCAAATTTCTTTCACACGACATAAGTTGCGCCCCGATAGACAAGGGTTAAAGAAAACTAAAACAAATAAAATATCAAATTAAATGTTAATATTTAGTTAAAATGGGTTTAAGTCCTGGAGCAACTCACAACCACCCCTATCATCTCCACACTGCTAGGCCCCCACAGGCAGTACGTCGAGAAAGGTGAGGCGGACAATCCAGGCTTGTAGAATCCAATAAGCACCACCCGTCGAGAACACCACCAGATGTGAACTGCCTAAGCTCTCCAGCTAAAACCCTATGTCACCTCTCTTTATGTGTGATATACCAAGAAGTGCAAGTGGGTACGTAGTGGTGAGGAGCCGAACTATTGAAGTCCCGTATGCCATTGTGGGTCATACGGTTCATTGAGGGGGTTCAGTCTGGAGTCAAGACGGCTTCCTTTGATAGGAGTAGAGAGAGTGAACCCGGGTGAGCGAGCGAGGCAGGCGAGGCGGGAGGGGGGTACAGTCACGGACAACAGGCAGTACAGTCACAGCCAGTATTTGACTGTGGGAAGGGCCTGCATGATAAGAAGAGCATAACACTACTCTTTGCTTTCTGTCACTGAGCCAATTTTCTATCCATTTCAACATACAGTCTTGTCTTCCATGCGCTTTTAGTTTTATCAATAAACGTTTGTGGGGAACTTTGTCAAACGCAAAGGGAGGAGGAGAGAGTTGTGGACTTTTGGTTAGCCTGACTCATTCTGACTGTCCTAGTGTGGGCCAGTCCCCCGGACTGGACAGCGTTTGCAGTGCAGATTGTGAGTAAATCATATGAAAGGATCTTTTCTATTTGCATTGTCGACTAATCACTGGACGAGTTGTCATTCAAGTAACATACGGGCTCCATCATGGGTGGCGGCATGGGGGTACACCTGCTTGCATAGTTGTGGGTGTGAGGAGCTCCACTCTCAGGAAAATAAGGGGGGCAGGTCCTGGAGCAGCAGGGACTTAAGTCAGGGGTGCAGGAAATGAGGTCCAGGATGTTTGCATCCAGAATACTGTGTCTAATGAAGGTGTAGGAGGCGGGGTGGAGATGTGGCGCGTGGAGGGCAGTTGCACTTCTTGGATTCCCAGGAGGGTTGCAGGGGTTGTTGCAGGGCCATCCCTGTTCTGACTTTTCCCAACAGTTACTGTTACTTCATTTCTATTTTGATAAGTTTGTGCTTACTTTGTGGCCCAATAATCTTTTGTCTCTGTATACATGTGGCTCTGTTTGCTTGCACTTTTCCAGATTTGATCTCTGTTTACATTTTTATAGTATTGTTATTTTTACTTGTCACTATCGGTACGTCTCTGTGTACATTAGCCTCTGTTGGCTTGCATTGTTCTTTCATCATTGTGTTATGTGCCTCTGTTTGTTTACAGTGTTTTCCTCTGTCTGCATAAGTCTGTTTCCTTACAATTTCTTCCTGTTTATGTATGTATCTGCTTGTTTACACAATTACTCCCTCTGACTATGTGTGTCTATTTGTTTACACTGTTCATCTTTGTGTACATGCGCGTCTGTTTGTAAACACTGATTCTCTGTCTAGATCAGTCTGTTTATTTACACTGTTCCTTCTGTCTACATGTGTGTCCGTTTGTATAGTTATTATGTCTCTCTGTCTTTATGTGCGTCTGTGTGTTTACATTTTCCTCCTTTTCTGTCTAAATGTGCATCTGTTTGTTTACACTGTTTCTTTCTCTTTACGTGTCATACTATTGTTTATAATGCTCCTCTTTGACTACATGTCTGTTTATTCATATCGTTCCTCCCAGTCTCTCTACATGTATGTCTGTCTGCTTCACACATGTCTTGTTCGCATTGTCCCTCCTTCTCTGTCTACATGTAATACATTTGTTTACATTGTGCCTTCCCCTCTCTGTTTACATGCACGTTTCATGATTTACACCGTACATTCTTTTCTGTCTACATTTGAGAACTCCCCACAGTTACCAATAGTTAAAGATGAGATTGAGGGTTATGACCCGGTCCTCCATATTCCCGTCCTCATTATATTAGCTGTCATTTAGACGTGTGGATTCCCAAGGACAGAAGTAAAGATAAACCTGATATCTGTTAGCATGGTGGTGACGTCTGGTGTGGTTTACAAGTTTGGAAAGCTCCCTATTGGCCACTGTGTATATTTCTTACGAATACATTTCCCTTAGGATTTCTGCAAAGACTTGAACTACCTATTGTCAATTAACTATCACATTAATAAATTCAATAGAAGTGACCTCTGTGGCATTTCAATATTCAAAGAAATATATTCCAATATCGGGGAAAGAGAAGGTTGTTAAAGGTGATGCCACCAGAGGCAGTGGGATACATAGCGTAACTGTTTATGGATATTCTCATTATATTACAGTACGTGTTTTTAAACAGGGCTCGACATATACATCAACTAAGCATAGCTATACAAAATACCAATTATCTTTTACAGGCACTTTCCTGGGGCGCTTGGTCGCGGTGCTCATCTTCGTATTATTGCCATTTGAAACTTGTGATGGTTGAGTTATCCAGCCTGGTATATGTGTGCATATTTTCTAGGTTACCACAGTTAACTTCCCCTGGTGGGACATAAATAACGGCCATTAACTCCAGCTTCCAATTTAGTGCTAGGTGAACAGAGGCATAGGGTTAAAGAGGACTGCCCATCCATCTTGCCCTACTCAGGAATTGAACCTGGGACCTTTCAATACCGAGTCAAATGTGCAACTACAGGTAATTAATACGAATTATAAAGGATTGTTTTAGGGCCACGTGAATATTTCTAGTTTGTTGAAGACAGTATGAATTACATGGAATTATAAAGGATTGTTTTAGGGCCACGTGAATATTTCTAGTTTGTTGAAGACAGTATGAATTACATGGAATTATAAAGGATTGTTTTAGGGCCACATGAATATTTCTAGTTTGTTGAAGACAGTATGAATTATAAAGGATTGTTTTAGGGCCACGTGAATATTTCTAGTTTGTTGAAGACAGTATGAATTATAAAGGATTGTTTTAGGGCCACGTGAATATTTCTAGTTTGTTGAAGACAGTATGAATTATAAAGGATTGTTTTAGGGCCACGTGAATATTTCTAGTTTGTTGAAGACAGTATGAATTACATGGAATTATAAAGGATTGTTTTAGGGCCACGTGAATATTTCTAGTTTGTTGAAGACAGTATGAATTACATGGAATTATAAAGGATTGTTTTAGGGCCACATGAATATTTCTAGTTTGTTGAAGACAGTATGAATTATAAAGGATTGTTTTAGGGCCACGTGAATATTTCTAGTTTGTTGAAGACAGTATGAATTATAAAGGATTGTTTTAGGGCCACGTGAATATTTCTAGTTTGTTGAAGACAGTATGAATTACATGGAATTATAAAGGATTGTTTTAGGGCCACGTGAATATTTCTAGTTTGTTGAAGACAGTATGAATTACATGGAATTATAAAGGATTGTTTTAGGGCCACGTGAATATTTCTAGTTTGTTGAAGACAGTATGAATTACATGGAATTCAATTAACTAAGTTTTAACTCGATGATTTTGTTCTTCACATCTTTATCATTGCATATTTTTGTTGACGTAAAATTAAAGTGTCGGTTAGAGCGAAGGGAATAATTCTTCCCGGACACTAACATGGCATACCATTGTCTGTATCTAATTAGACTTCAATGGGAATTCTCCATTTTCGCATATATGAATATATAGCAGCAAACTTTGGAACTATTGGTCCATGTAATGTACTGTAGGCTAGACTATCATAGCTAATACGTACTTTGTGCTCTAATTAGTATGCGAAAGCGATAAAACGGGCCCATATTAAAAGAACTGAGGTAGCTTAATAAATATCACTAAAGTCTAATCATAATAATTATATTAGAAATCTTGACCAATAACTTCTATAAGATTCAATAACTCTGACTCCATGTGAGTAAGGGTCAGGGTTACCTATAAGATCAAATGCCTCAGATGAGGCATTCGCTAAGGATTATGGAGGGCCTCGAAACGCTCCGGTGGATGTCCGTTGTCTGTAATTATGCAATTATATGTTGTTTCTTTAGGTTACAATTAATTCATCATAGGCCCCAGTGGCATTTGGTCAGCTTTGTTATGGTGTGTTATGTTATGTAGTAGTAGTAATAGTCGTTCCCTAGGCTGCCTGGCCGAACAGCCCCGAGCTCCTCAGGAAGGTCAAGGCCGAGACCGGGTTATCCCACAAGGCTCTCAAGGAATGTATATTTTGCTGTTGGCGTAAGTGATTGTGTACCGTGCAATCTTCCATAATGTGTTTGAGAGCGTGTGGTGTTGTGTTACATCCCAGACATGTATCCTGGATGGAGTCATCCAGCCTCTTCTGTTAGCTCTCAGAAGGGCTGGATGGTGCCCACATCGCAGCCTAACCAGGTGGACTGTCCTTACGGGAAAGGAGTGTTATCTTTGAGTGACTGGATGGATCACTGGGTGATTTGAGAATGAATATGCTTTTGGAGGCTGGTTTAGGGTGGGCACGGGGGGGGGAGTGATGACAATATTTGTGGTTGGTAACAAGTGCTGGGTGTTGTTTTGGAGGCTGGTTTAGGGTGGGCAGGGGGGGGGGAGTGATGACAATATTTGTGGTTGGTAACAAGTGCTGGGTGTTGTTTTGGAGGCTGGTTTAGGGTGGGCGCGGGGGGGGGGAGTGATGACAATATTTGTGGTTGGTAACAAGTGCTGGGTGTTGTTTTGGAGGCTGGTTTAGGGTGGGCGCGGGGGGGAGGGAGTGATGACAATATTTGTGGTTGGTAACAAGTGCTGGGTGTTGTTTTGGAGGCTGGTTTAGGGTGGGCGCGGGGGGGAGTGATGACAATATTTGTGGTTGGTAACAAGTGCTGGGTGTTGTTTTGGAGGCTGGTTTAGGGTGGGCGCGGGGGGGAGTGATGACAATATTTGTGGTTGGTAACAAGTGCTGGGTGTTGTTTTGGAGGCTGGTTTAGGGTGGGCGTGGGGGGGAATGATGACAATATTTGTGGTTGGTAACAAGTGCTGGGTGTTGTTTTGGAGGCTGGTTTAGGGTGGGCGCGGGGGGGAGTGATGACAATATTTGTGGTTGGTAACAAGTGCTGGGTGTTGTTTTGGAGGCTGGTTTAGGGTGGGCGCGGGGGGGGGAGTGATGACAATATTTGTGGTTGGTAACAAGTGCTGGGTGTTGTTTTGGAGGCTGTTTTGGGGTGGGCGCGGGGGGGAGTGATGACAATATTTGTGGTTGGTAACAAGTGCTGGGTGTTGTTTTGGAGGCTGGTTTAGGGTGGGTGCGGGGGGGAGTGATGACAATATTTGTGGTTGGTAACAAGTGCTGGGTGTTGTTTTGGAGGCTGGTTTAGGGTGGGCGCGGGGGGGGAGTGATGACAATATTTGTGGTTGGTAACAAGTGCTGGGTGTTGTTTTGGAGGCTGGTTTAGGGTGGGCGCGGGGGGGGAGTGATGACAATATTTGTGGTTGGTAACAAGTGCTGGGTGTTGTTTTGGAGGCTGGTTTAGGGTGGGCGCGGGGGGGGAGTGATGACAATATTTGTGGTTGGTAACAAGTGCTGGGTGTTGTTTTGGAGGCTGGTTTAGGGTGGGCGCGGGGGGGAGTGATGACAATATTTGTGGTTGGTAACAAGTGCTGGGTGTTGTTTTGGAGGCTGGTTTAGGGTGGGCGCAGGGGGGAGTGATGACAATATTTGTGGTTGGTAACAAGTGCTGGGTGTTGTTTTGGAGGCTGGTTTAGGGTGGGCGCGGGGGGGAGTGATGACAATATTTGTGGTTGGTAACAAGTGCTGGGTGTTGTTTTGGAGGCTGGTTTAGGGTGGGCGCGGGGGGGGGAGTGATGACAATATTTGTGGTTGGTAACAAGTGCTGGGTGTTGTTTTGGAGGCTGGTTTAGGGTGGGCGTGGGGGGGGGAGTGATGACAATATTTGTGGTTGGTAACAAGTGCTGGGTGTTGTTTTGGAGGCTGGTTTAGGGTGGGCGCGGGGGGGGGAGTGATGACAATATTTGTGGTTGGTAACAAGTGCTGGGTGTTGTTTTGGAGGCTGGTTTAGGGTGGGCGCGGGGGGGGGAGTGATGACAATATTTGTGGTTGGTAACAAGTGCTGGGTGTTGTTTTGGAGGCTGGTTTAGGGTGGGCGCGGGGGGGGGGGGGGGGAGTGATGACAATATTTGTGGTTGGTAACAAGTGCTGGGTGTTGTTTTGGAGGCTGGTTTAGGGTGGGCGCGGGGGGGGGGGGGGGGGGGGGGAGTGATGACAATATTTGTGGTTGGTAACAAGTGCTGGGTGTTGTTTTGGAGGCTGGTTTAGGGTGGGCGCGGGGGGGAGTGATGACAATATTTGTGGTTGGTAACAAGTGCTGGGTGTTGTTTTGGAGGCTGGTTTAGGGTGGGCGAGGCGGGGAATGATGACAATATTTGTGGTTGGTAACAAGTGCTGGGTGTTGTTTTGGAGGCTGGTTTAGGGTGGGCGCGGGGGGGGAGTGATGACAATATTTGTGGTTGGTAACAAGTGCTGGGTGTTGTTTTGGAGGCTGGTTTAGGGTGGGCGCGGGGGGGGGGGGGGAGTGATGACAATATTTGTGGTTGGTAACAAGTGCTGGGTGTTGTTTTGAAGTTTCTTGGTATGTCTGTTATCTTGTGTTATGGTTAGCGGTATCTATTAATTTGATTATATTCAATTATATACTATTTTGCTATGTTAGTTGCATGTTGCGGAGTATGCATTAGGAACAAGACCTCACGGACTGCTTCTCCGTTCAATGTAGAATGGTTGAATGTACAGGCTCTCAGCCTATGCCCGAGAGGGAGTAGTTGGAATATGGGGAAAAAAAGGAAAAAAGGATGGACTGCCATAAACAACAAATGAAAGAGTGGACGTGATCATAAACTGCCAGCATGTTGGTCACATGCCTACAGTACAACCCATTAACAAATGGGAGAAACATTAAATCTAGGTGGTGACACCATGCACTGGCTATGCAACCCTCCTGCAAACATACACTGGTATAGTTGGTTTCAAGATGGAGGTGGGTGTGATTGGGGGGGGGGGGGGGAAACTTCCAGAAAGGAAGTTTTCGGGAAATGTTAGTGTGACGAGGCAGGCATTGTGAAACCTGTAGAAGAAAGTGCAATACACAAGAAGAAATCCAGTCAGTAGGGGATTCGAGTCAAAATATGTGTTTAAATTACCTTTGAAGGATTGAATGGGCAGCATTCTACAACGTCACTTGGCAGTTCGTTACGTAAGTTAACCACTCAGTAAAAGAAAAAAGAAAAACAAAACAAAAACATAATAATTAAATAAGAAAACAAAAATCATAAAATTAAAGACTTTTCCTATAATTTTATACTGGGGTAAACAAATTATTTACTTATATATATGTTGTTTTGTTTAATCAGATGGAGCCGCTGGAGCTGGTCCCCGGGCGGTATATCGGGGAGGGCCAGCCGTGCTTCGTTATTGCTGAGATCGGCCAGAACCACCAGGGGGACCTCACCCTCGCCAAGACACTTATACGCAGGGCGAAGGTGGGCTGTTGGATTACCTATTAGATAATGTAGATTGGTTCTGATTAGTGGTAGATATATGTCTAGGTTAGTTATAAGATAATGTATACAGATTCTGATTAATTGTAGATATGTGTCTAGGTTAGTTATAAGATAATGTATAATGCTTATGATTAGTGGTAGATAAGTGTCTAGGTTAGCTATATGCTAGTGTCTAATGTCTTTGACTTGAGCTTGAGACGGTTCATCATTGGTGAGATTGGCCGGAAACTCCAAGTGGGACCTCTACTTTGCATTGAGATATTCAAGACGGACATAGAGTTCTGTGTTAGCAATAAAATACAAAATATATAATAACTCTTAATCACGGTGGGTAAGGTTCTGGGTAAGCCATAAGATAGTGTTTAATTGATTTTGAAGTACGGTAGGTCATCAGAGAGGGATGACATAAACTTGGGTTTTGCTGAAATCGGTACTCAAAACCACCAGGGTGACCTCACCCTCAGCAAGACAGCATACACAGGGCCAAGGTAAGGTTCTGGATAAGATGTAAGATAAGATAAGGTATGCGAGTGTCATTATTAAACTTGATAGAAGGTTTGTATCAAAGAAATAAGCCATTGTTGAAATTGCGCGAGATCATTAGTGACCTCCACTTGGCCAAGGCTCTCATACACACAGCCAAGATGCGTTAAGGACGACATAGATATACTGTAAACATTGTGTCAGTAGAATAGGACACTCATGTATTCAACACACCTGATACACATTATACAGCGTATTAAGTTGAACACATACTAGAAAGCTTCACTGAGTTAATTTTCATTATAGAATACATTTGTTTCACATATGTGTTCAAAAATCCTGAACAATTGTTCGAATTGTCACATAGATTACACACTTATTACACGTACCAATTGACAGTTTTGTGTTATATATACTGTAGCCTACTCATGGATTTTACAGTGTGGAAGCTGTGTTTGAGATTTTACTCTTATGTTCTTTTCTGGCGATTTTATTCAGCTTTGGGAGGACTTAAGAGAGCCAGAGGGTTAATTGAGATAGTATTCGCCGTTTTATCTACAAGGGGGGTGGTGTGGTAGCTCAGTGGTTTAAAGTTCCATGGGCTGTGTCAGCCGCTGACCGGTGTTGTGGGTTCGAGCCCTGGCTGTGGCACCATCCTGTGCTATATAACCTTTGTTGCTTAGTGCAGTAGAATTCTTTCAGTTTGGGGTTTCTCCCCTAGGTGAAGTGCATTCGTAAGGTTATTCAACCTCATTATTTACATGGGGATTTTCCTAATCTGTATAAAAGTGTTTAACAATAGCTGCAAATATATGTAAAAGTACGTCATCATACTGAAAAGCTTAAATCATCATTGATATCGAATCGTCTATGAGACATCCTGCGATTGATTCTTAGTTACGCTCGTGTTAACATTATCTTCTATTTTGATGTATTTTTGCTTAGTTTATTTGTATTAACCCCCTCGCTCACCGGAGGACACAATCACGTCTTAAGGTGGTTTGGCCAAACTGCACCACAGGATGCGATCCTGTTATTGATATATAAATAGCCCTATAACCTATAAATAATACATTCAGTTAAAAAATAAAGATTAAAGAAGCGATTGCATCCAAACTCCGACTTTGAGAGGCTCAGGATCTCATGAATTATTACGTGAAACTATTTACAAAACTGTAATCCCACAAGTGTGTCTGAGAATGATCTATACATTGTCAATACTCAGTTTCCATGGTAAGCAGGCGGCTTACCGTGGGCCCTTTAAATTTGAGAAATCGCTCGTTCTACCAAGAAATAATGAATACATGTAATTGAAGTGATGTTATATATAATTGGACATTTCATAGAATGGCTTGATTATCGTCATTATGTAAGTGGTCAAGAAATTACGGTTAACCGCCGAGGTTAAGGTAATTTATCGTATGTTCATATCTGTTTTGCCAATATATGACAAGATATTCAAATCAAATAAAGTTTTAGTGGTAGCCATGGTTCTGATTTTATAAGCATCTTTACTCATTGCTCTAAGTTTGGAAATATACTTCATAGCTGCATATAGTTCGCCGATTGATAAGTTTGGAAATATACTTCATAGCTGCATATAGTTCGCCGATTGATAAGTTTGGAAATATACTTCATAGCTGCATATAGTTCGCCGATTGATAAGTTTGGAAATATACTTCATAGCTGCATATAGTTCGCCGATTGATAAGTTTGGAAATATACTTCATAGCTGCATATAGTTCGCCGATTGATAAGTTTGGAAATATACTTCATAGCTGCATATAGTTCGCCGATTGATAAGTTTGGAAATATACTTCATAGCTGCATATAGTTCGCCGATTGATATGATATACGCGAATGAAGTGAATTACATTTTTCCGCAATTTTATTCCCTGTCACTTGGATAATGGATATAAAAAATCTAAGAAAAGGGTATTAATAGTAAATAGATGTTGATGATACCATTGGCAAGAGATTAAAAACTACTAGTTAGCGCTGTCCTAAAACTCCTGTATCTTTATTGATTTTCTCCGTGATATTGTCGGTCAAAGTACGCTCAGACAGAAAGAATTATTCAATTTCGAGGTTTTAACTTTTTGTGTTACACTAATATTATAGAATAACCTTTCCTCTTTCTTTTCATGTAAGCGAAGTGCATAAAAAAACAATTATTATGGCCAAAAACAAATCGAGAGTGAATATGTAGTTTTTTTTTTTTTTTATATATATACAGTATATATACCGGTATATATATATTTTTTTTTAAATTTAAATCACAAATATTATTTTGTTCTGCTCTATTCGATGGTGGAGTCAGAAATATTCCATCATCAGTATTTGATTTTGTATACATAAATCTAAGACGATTGTACAGCTGCTGGACGGACATATTCACTCTCGGTTTGTTTTTGGCCATAATAATGGTTTTTTATGCACTTTGCTTACATGAAGAGAAAGAGGAAAGGCTATTCTATAATATTAGTGTAACACAAAAAGTTAAAACCTCGAAATTGAAAAAAATATGTCTGTGCGTACTTTGACCGACAATATATATATATATATATATATATATATCTAATCTCTCAGTGGGGTTCGAACCGCCGACCGTCAGGACGATAGTCGACGTTTTAATCAACTACACCATGGCAGTCTAAAAGACACTCAACCCTCTATCCTATTTATGTTAAGGAGAAGGGAAACCCACTCGGCGAATATATTTCAATTCATACCTAGTCGTAGGATCCATATTCCAGAATACCATACAAGGATTTCTGAGTGTCCCGACGCAACTCGGGCCGAAATTGATTTCATTTAATTCTAACCCACCAAGCATGAGAGTTACAAATATTGAGTATATATCACAAATACACGTGAGCCACTAAATGTTTCTAATCTCTCAGTGGGGTTCGAACCGCCGACCGTCAGGACGATAGCCGACGCTTTAATCAACTACACCACGGCACCTTAACATAAATAGGATAGAGGGTTGAGTGTCTTTTAGACTGCCATGGTGTAGTTGATTAAAGCGTCGGCTATCGTCCTGACGGTCGGCGGGGCGAACCCCACTGAGAGCTTAGAAACATTTAGTGGCTCACGTGTATTTGTGATATATACTCAATATATATATATATATATATATATATAATGTTTTTTGTTTTTAGTAAGTTTCGGAAGTATTTTGAGGTATAGTGCGGAATAACAGGATTTGAAGTGAAAAACATTACAAATATTAATTTTACATGAACATTATTAAAGATTTTTTGTTTTAATTATTATAGTAATGCCTTCCTTCTATCTTCTGATGAGTAGTAAAATACCGTTGAGGCAATAATTGTGGGTGAAAAATGAGCAATAATATATAATTACGGTGTTGGATCGACGATTTTTGGCACAAATATTTGAAGGGTCACGGATATTACTTAGGTAAATAGAATGCAAGCACGAGAGGGTTCGTTCGTCCGCATTTGGAATATTATGTCCTCTTTTGGCCGCCATACTATACTATCACACTAGATAACTCAAATTATACAAGAAGTAATGGTAATCCCGACACTGACTTACGGAAGCGAAGCATGGACGTTGGTTGAGAGACTCAGACCAAGAGTGAGAGCAGTGGCAATGAATTACCTAAGAAGTGCGTGCAGAGTTACATGGAGGGATAGACAGACTAATGAGGAAGTAAGAAGGAGGTGTGATGTGGAGGTAGATGTGCTGGAAAGTGTGAAAAGGAACAACTTGAGATGGTTCGGCCATATGGAACGTATGGAAAGCGAGAGAATGACTAAGAGGGTGTACGAGAGTGAGGTGGAGGGACAGAGAGGGAGAGGTAGACCGAAAGAGAGGTGGAAGGAAGGAGTGAGGAAGTATTTGAACGAAGGCGGTGCTGGTTGGGGGGAGGGGCGTCGACTGACCGGGGACAGAGGTACATGGGGGCGGTTCGTTCGTGGCCACCCCTTCGGGGATCACGGCGTCAGGCAATGGATAGATAGAATGGTTACAAAATTGTCAGAAATGCGTTTCATTCACATGAAGCAAAGCACTACTTTTTCAACAGAGTGGTCAACCTATGGAATAAATTGCCTGATAATGTTGTTGAGTCTCATATAGTCAAGGCATATAAATGTCGCCTTGATAAATAATCTCTCGCCATGAATCCCCGATTGACTGTGTTTGTGCCCAAGTAAAGTGATCGTATCAATATCGTTCATAATAGTATAATATTGTTTGAAGGACTACAGTCTTTCTGAAGCTGAAGCCCTTCAGTTGATTGCCGTGGCAATCATATATACTGTATATATATATATATATATATATATATATATATATATATATATATTATATATATATATTGTTACGGCTCCGAAGTGCTGAACCCAAGAGATTAAAATTCAACACTGGCAACAACGACATTCAGTTGCGATCAGAAGGCAAAATGGGTTAATGTCATAAATAATCCCAAATAATAAAGAAGGATGATATTAACCCCTCTTTGGCAGCACCCGGCTATAGTCGGACAAGAGAACCCCAACCTAAAGAGCAGGGCCCGGCTATAGTCGCATGCAATTTTGAGCACGTAATGTGCTCTGAGAGAGAGCCGAGCGGTGGGAGGAGCATAGGTTCCCTCTGACCGGTCGGCACGGCTCCCGCGCGACGACTGAGGCCCCCTCCACACTCATCCTTACTCATTACCTTGCTAGACAGGGAATTATGTCAGGAAATTACTGTATTTTAGCGATTTTGCCCTTCGGTTGCACGATCGTTGTAAGAGAACGCGTGGTCGTAGAAGGATGGTTCTGGTGTCATTGGAAAGCTCAATTATCGCCCTTTCAGGGATTCATAATTGTATTACGCTCTGGCTCTTGTTTATACATGAAAAAAAGCACAGAAATAAGCTTGTTTAGGGTAAAACCCCCCGCTTGGCAGGTAGTAGAAGTTACCGCTTAGGCCGCTCGTAAGATGTTAAACACCTCTAATTTTCCTATTAATTATATTACTATTAACTAGGGAAAACGAACAGGTTGATAAGCACAATAATTCAGTTAATCAAGGCAATGAATAATAGTTGACTAAGCGCCGAGTGAAGGCTTCAAGCAAATGCACTCGTTACAAGGAATGAACACTACACAAAAAGAACATTAGAAGACAACGGTTAATCAACACTTAGCACACTGAATAGTAAACTGAATCGCACTCAATTACAGACCGATATATGATACCATATAATATCACCACGGAGCGACACACAAACACAACCTCACGGACATTTATTTAACATTGATTTGACAAGCTGCCGTGCTCAGATAATTATCGCCAGATAACGCTCGGACGACGTGTGCACTCAAGAACACTAATCAGTGTTCGTTACACAATACACAATACACCAAAATGCGCAGAGCCCCTCACAACACTAAGGCTCGTTACACATACACAATAATGTACCTATGCTGTCTCATCTCCCGTTCAAAAGACAAAACAGAACACTCACTTACTTTGTCCCAACTCACAAACCAGGAGACAGCCTGTCACGCATGCCCAGGGGTGAACCCAGACCAAAGCGAAGGAGTCTCTTCCACCTCCGTCTCCTCAGGCGCTCGGGCACACACTAACCTTACCTCTCTCACCTCCTACCACACATCTCCTACCCAAGCCCTATTTTCGGCAAGAAATATGGAGTCACACTAGTCTATATAACAGAGTTACACAAAATATCTGATAAAGGCCTCCTGTCGTGGGAAGCATAGATTTTCCCAGGCCTCCATGGTCCACGTGTGTAGGTGGGTGGACTATTCCCACGGCTCGTTTGGTCTTGACGCGGTCTACTCGACACTTGGGTAGATTACGGACTCCTTTCTCTCTCTCCTCCCTCCTTCACTGCTTCTCTGCCTCGCCTTACAATATATATACAGTATATATATATATATATATATACAGGGTGTATTGAAAAAACGTTTACAGACTTCAAGTTCTAAGTACCGAATAAAAATACAAGTTTACTTTATTCTATAAACAAAAAAAAATATGGCAACAGGCAGTAGAATGGCAACACTTGTTGTATTTATATGCTAGTTAGCAACTCACAGATGATTTAGGACGGGCATTTAAGCCTCACTCTCCCCCTGTTTTCTTCAGGCTAGGGACTGGAGTTTTCGCAAAGATGCTCCAGTCCTGACGTTATTCTTGACCTACAGTGTGCTTTCTTAATAATCCAATAGGGTTGATAGCATAGAGTAAGAATACCCTAGAGGGGCGTGCTGGGAAAATCAGCCGTGTTAATAGTAGTTGGCCATTATTTACAGATTTGGCTGGAACCCTGCACTAGATGGCGGTAGCGCATAGCTCCTCCCTATCGCGGGAAAATACTTCTGTCGTCTGTTTATTGACAGTTGTTGTTGTTGTTGCTGTTCCCCAAGCTGCCTGGCCGAACAGCCCCAAGGCCCCGAGCAAGGCCAAGGCTATAACTGGGCGCCCCCAGAGAACCCTCCCTGCCGACCACAATAAAGCCTGGGTGACCGAAGCCACTCCATGGCGGGGAGCTGTGGAGGGTGCGGAAATGCCCGGGAAACCAAAGCCCCACCCAGGGCCCTGTGCCCCTCAGCAATTATGAAGAGAAAGTTGAGGGGCAAAGGAAAAATGTGACACTTTGGCTTCCAATCTGGGTAGATTGGGAGGTCAATCCACGGAAGAGACGCCGTCACTTGAGATCTAGAAAATATATAAGTAAAAGGAACAGTCAGAGTAAGCTATGGGTATGGCAGAGATCGCTCAGTTCTCACTCTGATAGACCAGCCCATCACCACTTTATTGACAGTTCCTCTCCCTTGCTGTAATGGTGTACACGTGTCTCGTGTAGAGTCTGTAGAAACACAAGTAACTTGTTTGCTATCACCATATCAGCCATAGTCATTATGAATACAATGATTTAAGAGTAGGCCCTACACTGATATGCAAAAGCACTCCAAAGTATTGCCTACACAGAAATATTAACCCCTTCTGTACCGTCGACGTATGTTATATTTTATTCTAGCAATCTGTAGACGATTTGATACAGCTTAGAAAGGATCTGTGGTAGTTAAAACGGTTGATTGAGATAGTTCGAAGCCTTATAATTGCTAAAGATCCTTCCTAAAGTGAATACAATCGATTAGTAGGAGCTAAAATAAAATCAAAAGACGTCGTCGGTATAGAAGGGGTTAATTACATAGCTTACCAAGCTGAACCAAGCCTCCGTGATGATGGAAGGAGGCTGTGGTTGACCTTGAGGATAAGGATATGGTTTGCAATGGATCATGAAGGCTGTTGATGATTATTTGATATTGACTGTACATTTATTAACAATGAATGTATATGAATACCAATAATCTCAATTGAAGATAAGTATTTACATTGTAATATAAGTTACTAACTTGGAAGTACACACAGCCACACTCAAACTTTCGTCAAACATAAATAATATATATATATATATATATATATATACATAGAGAGAAAAGTAGTGTACATAATTATAATAAAAAAAAACACAGAATGGAGGCTACATCCGTAGATTTAATCACGTAGAGTAGTTCTGGAACCCTGCAATAGATGGCGCTGGAAAAAAAAATGTCGAAAAAGGGTAAGTGGCAACGTTTAGAGGCACCTTTTTATTAATAGAATACATAGGAAGACTCCTCTCTCCTATACACACTCTCTGGTTGATAGCCTCTGAAGTCCTATTTTAACTAACTGTTTTCTTCAGGAAGGGACTGGTGTTCTCGCAGAGAGGCTCCAGTTCAGACGTTATTCTTGACTTACAGTGTGCTGGCTTAACACTCAAAGAGTGGGTGGTGGAGTATATTTGACTGTGCCGCCCAGTGGAGGGGTTTACCGTAAACGAGCTTGTTTCCGTGCTCGTTTTCATGCATAAACAAGAGCCAGAGCGTAATACAATTATATATCCGTGAAAGGGTGATAATTGAGCTTTCCAATGACACCCGAACCATCCTTGTACGATGGCTGGTTGTCTTGCAACGATCGTGCAACCGAAGGGCAAAATCAGTAAAATACGGTCATTTCCTTACATTATTACGTGTGAAACGAGTGAGGGAGGGTGGAGTAGGGCGGAGTACATCTCAGTAGCTCCACGGTCAAAGTGGCGAGCGGTCATGAGGTAACCTACGCTCCTCCCACCGCTCCGCTCTCTCTCAGAGCACATTACGTGCTCAAAATTGCATGCGACTATAGCCGGGCCCCGCCACATAGTCCTTGGTTCTCTTGCCCGGCTATAGCCGGGCGCCGCCAAAGAAGGGTTTATAATCCAATAAGGTTGATAGCCTCTGAAGTCCTATTAAAAAAAACAAAAAACAAATCTTGTATTATACTGAAAATGTCTTGAGATAATATACGAAAGCTTGGTGTTCCATTGTTTAATTTTTCCTAGCAAGTTTTACTACATAATTCAATCACACGCATTTGTGATTTAACCTCCAAACACACACATATATATATATATATATATATATATATATATATATATACATATATATATATATATATATATATATATACATATATATATATATATATATACAGTATATATATATATTTTGTTTTCTATATTCCAACTACTCCCTCTCGGGCATAGGCTGATAGCCTTTACACTCTACCACTGAACACGGTGAGGCCCGTGAGGTCTTGTTCCAGTCTAGGGAGTGAGACATGCGAAGCACCTATTCACGGCTCGAACCCAACTCCATCTCTGAAGCTTCTTCACCTCTGTGCTTCACAGTCTCACTCCCCAGGCTCGGACCCTCACTCTCAGAATGCCACCTATTAACACCTTACGAGCGGCCTAGGCGGTTTATTTATATGTACCGCCCAGCGGAGTGTTTTTACCCAAAATAGGGCTGTTTACGTGATCATTTTCATGCCTAAATAAGACCCAGAGCGTAAAACAAGTATCTATCCCTGAAAGGGCATAAACAGAGCTTTCCAATGACACCATAACGATCCTTTTATGATGGCTAGTTTTCTTGCAACAACCGTGCAACGCGAGTGCAAAAAGCATGTAATTCGGCACTTTCCCCATACAATTCCGTATATAGCGAGTGAGAGAGGGAGGGAGGAGGTGGGATTCGTGTCAGTAGGTTCGCCGCGGTGGTCTGGAGCAGTCATACGCTCGCTACTCTCCTGCCACCACTTGTCTCTCTCTCTCTCAGCAACATTACGTGCTGATATTGCCACACGACCTATGTCGAGCGCCGCCAGATAGTCCAGATTTATTATACTCGACTTATGTTGCTCGCTGCTAATTAAGGGTTAAGCAATTAACTCACTAGGCATTGCCCCCCTGTAGCATATTTTGAATATGGGAATATTCATACAGTGCTATTTAATCAGGGAACAATGAGGGTATTTTGTTTTGGCATTTCGGTGTGCTGTGGTAATGCACTGAAACTAGGTACAGCACAAATTCCATCCCAATAATATCTTCCCATTGACATATTGGGATTCGAACCCGGGTCCATTGGATTACCAGTCCAGTGGCAAGACCACTCTGCCACACCTCCTATATATATATATATATATATATCTCACAAATACATGTGAGCTACTAAATGTTGTATACTCCCAGCCGGACTCGAACCTCCGATAGTCAGGACGAGTGTCCATGCTTCAAGTCACTACGACATGACATGATACAGGATACTTAACCTTTCCTATATACTGTGTATTAAGGAGAAGGGAAATCCTAATTAGAGAATGTTACGTATCCTACGACTTGTGTTGAATTGAAATACAATCTCCAAGTAGGATTTCCGTTCTTATTATAAATAGGAAAAGGTTAAGTATCCTTTATCATGCCATGGTGTAATGGATTAAAGCATGGACACGCGCCCTTACTGTCGGTGGTTCGAGTCCGGCTGGGAGCATGACAATATATAATTATATAATCCTTTTTTTTTTTTATATATTATAACTTACTCCCTCTCGGGCATAGGCTGAGAGCCTTTACATTCAACCGTTCAACACGGTGAAGCCCCAGAGGTCTCGTTCCAGTCTTAGGAGTGAGACATGCGAAGCTGCAACCAGCCTTTGCCATCTTGTCTACGCTTACTGTATATATGGGGCTGCTTCGCCTTCGTGCTTCACTGTCTCACCCCCAAGACTTATACCGTCACTCTCAGAACGCCTCCTATTGAGCAATCAACTCATAGAAATTGCCCCCCTGTAGCATGTTTTGAATATGGGAATATTCATACAGTGCTATTTAATCAGGCAACAATGAGGGTATTTTGCTGGCGTTTCGGTGGGCTTTGTGGTAATGCACTGATACTAGGTACAGCGCTAATTCCATCCCAATAATATCTTCCCCATTGATACATCGGGAATTGAACCAGGGACCATTGGATTACCAGTCCAGTGGCAAGACCACTCCACCATATATATATATACAGTATATATACTACCTTAACCGGACTCGAACCTCCGACATTCAGGACGAATGTCCAATCTTTAATTCAGTACACCACGGCGTGATGAAGGAAATTTAATCTTTTCCTATTTTTATTAAGGGAAATCCAACTTGGAGAATATATTTCAGTTCATGCACAAGTCCCAGGATCGATATTCCAGGAGGTTCGAGTCCGGCTGGGAGTATATGAACATTTAGTAGCTCACATGTATCTGTGAGATATACTTTATATATATACTGTATATATATATATATATATATATATATATATATATATATATATATATATATATATAATTATGTATATATATATATATATATATATATATATATAGATACAGTATATACTGTATATATATATATATATAATAATAATAATAATAACAAGTAGCCTAGTAAGGACCATTAGGTCTGCTGTTGCTTGTCTTCCTTAGTATTCCTTTGTAACTAACTTATCCAAACCTAACCAATGTAACCTAATCTAACGTAACCTAATGCAATCAAATTAAGTAAATATACGTCAAAATATATTCGTGATTAGGCGTGAATGTAGCGACACCACGGCTGCGGCCATATAGACTAGCGGCCTAGGGTGGTTTTGAGTGGATAACCCCTCCCCATGGTAGAACAAAACACAACCTATTTTTTCTTGAAGAGGAGTGTCTGGGGAGTTTGAAACGGATGGTTGTGAATCTGGGATCAGTGCACCTCATATTGAAAATCACAATTAATGATAATTTGATGCAAGATTTGAATGATGCCATGACGCAATATGTAATTTGTTGTTATTTGCTACAATGCTGATGCTAAGTACACAAGTTAGGTATCACAATGTGCAGAAAGACAAGGCCTACTAAACAAGATAAGATATGGGCAGATAAAATACATTTTATTTGAAATACGATTGGAAATGTTGGAATTACATGCAAGAAATTAACTTTTGTTTCACTGATAGAGCCTTACTAAACATTACATAACTTCTGAAATATAAACCTCATCAAAATAAATTGCACACTAAAATTACCCCTGTTCATTCCCCAATTGATTAATATTAATTGTATTGTCATAACTATGTTAGTTATCACTATATGATCAATATTATATATCACCCTCCTTATTTTTCCCTAAAGATCCGAAATAGGGGGTACACACCATTTTCAGAACACAACATTTATACATGCATACTCTGCTGGTACTTTGACACTAATTATGTCTTGCAGTGAATATGAAGGTATTTGAAGGAGAACCTGGTGATAATATACCATGTTAAGCCTCACACAATATAATGTTGTTAATATATTGGATAGTATTTGCCATGCACACACATACGTCCATTCATTTCATACATGGATCAGTCATTATCATCATCACTGCTCTTACTGAGGGCAAGCACCTTGTTTACATTTACACACTCGTCCATATTGCATGAGCAGAACTCAAGAGCACGACAGTCCGGGAGCATTCATTGTCTGTGCATTAGAAGGTTTGTGAGATCTCGGACTTCCTTTGGGGCTGCATTATTCTCAAACATAACTGGCTCTAGTTTGCTGTCTCGCAATTGCCATCCGCTGCCATCTGGTTCCCAAAGTACTGGTTTGGCTTGATGGCTGAGAACCCATATAGCCACTTGGCAATTTGCATGCTTAACAAGTTGTCTAAAGGCATCATCTGTGGGTGGGAAGAGAGATGATGCCTTGTCACTTCTGCATGCATAGTCATAGCGGAGCTGGTCTAGAGATTTGTATGATTCATTCTTGGATCCATACAGAAGTATGGGAGTAGTTGGGAGTTTCTTGCTGATGTCTCTGGACTGCTCCAATTCTGAGAGTGGTAATAAATCACTAGTTTTTTGCATGAGTTTGTTATATGTTGTTCGTTTCCCTATTTTAAAGAATGATGAAGTGCTATCGCATCCACTTAATGCATGTGCTGCTGGTAAGCAAAGTGATGCCTCATTACCAATGTTGGAAGTTATACTGTTGAAAGGGATAAATCTCTGACGATTTGTTACCTCATTGCAATGCCCAGCATGCATATAAAACTCACAGTTACAGAACATGACTTTGCTACAATAGTATATTAAGAGTACTAATACATTGGTATCATCACTTCTCACAACAATCTGTCTGTGAGATTTGGCAAGGCCAATGACATGTAATAGGAGCCGTGTGTCTTCCTCCTCATGGGTACTGTACAATTCAGGTTTTTCCTGAACCCCTGTGTACTTAACAACTTTAACCAGTTGACCATCTTTGAAGCCTCCTTCCAATTTGATAGACTGGTCTGCAGTGTAGGGCAGTTAGTGTCAGGTTTACGAACAAGAATTATGCGAGTGCGATTGGTTTGTTGCGTTTTTCAGGAATTGTCTGTAGTTGGGAACCTTGCGGTGACCCCTGATGTCTTAGATGGGTGTAGACTCTCCACATGTACGGCATTCTCATTCCTGTTGTTTAATGGAGAGCGAGGCGTCATGTCGATCATAGACAAGTGTTACTGAAGTCACACCTAGGTGACCATCTAGTACTGATTGAATTATCTGCATTACCTTGAGTCCAAGATCATCATATGAGTCAAACTGTGTTTCATCTAGTGCTTGAAGTAACGCCATCACATCAATGATGTACGCAGTATCATGCTGGTCAGACTCAGGCAACACCTGGACTTCTTCACAATTAGATTCTAACTATTGTGATAGATCAGCCTTTGTCGTCTTGTGCATGGTTCCGTCATTATTGAAGAGGGAAGGTGGCACAAGAGCTAGTTCATGTGCAAGAAACTGTTCCAAACTGACATCACATTGCTTTGACACAGCTAGCAGACATCGGAATAGTACTTCAGAATTGACCATAATTTTGTCTGTCTTGTTGGATCTCGGAGGTTTTGACATACAGTATTGGCATAAGTTGGAGTCATTGATCATGAGTCTGTGTTCCAGAAGCTTGTGGTTCTGTTAAGCCCAAGTCGCTTGTCTACAAAACTGATGTTATGATTCTGGCCAACTTCCTAGATATTTTGCAGACCATTGAATACTTCCGTTGTCGCCACCTGTCCAGTTGTAATGTTGACCAGCTCATTGGGCACTGTATCTAGATCAAATAGGTTCTGCGAGCTTTCTAAATATTGCATGATTTTGGTAACATCATTCTCGTCTCCTTCCATCCTTGTCCTGCCATGCTCGGCGTGACTCTGGCTGTCTGTACGTCTGTCACCATCACAAAGTTCCTCAAATGCCTCCGTATATTCTGAAGTGATGTGCCTGGTAAGGATCCAGCGTGTGAGTACACCTTTCCGCAAAGTGAACCCTATGACACCTTCCTGGCTCTTACCCTTGCAGTTTATCGTCTGCTCCAGTGCTTAGTAGCAATGGCATTGAAATGCCGAGCATTTGGTTACGTCTCCTGGAGTGATATCATATCATTCAGGTATCCGGGCAAATATTTAACATAGTTGCTTCTGTCCGCAGCTCGACACCAAGGTATTACCTCAGCGATGAGGCGCAACTCGAACAAGCCGTCCCGTTCTGCTCTCAGAAGTCGCAGCAAAGTATCCACTCCCTGCATGAACGTGTCCCAGTATGGGAAGGTTAAAGTTGTTAAGTACACAGGGGTTCAGGAAAAACCTGAATTGTACAGTACCCATGAGGAGGCAGACACGCGGATCCTATTACATGTCATTGGCCTTGCCAAATCTCACAGACAGATTGTTGTGAGAAGTGATGATACTGATGTATTAGTACTCTTAATATACTATTGTAGCAAAGTCATGTTATGTAACTGTGAGGTTTATATGCATGCTGGGCATTGCAATGAGGTAACAAATCGTCAGAGATTCATCCCTTTCAACAGTATAACTTCCAACATTGGTAATGAGGCATCGCTTTGCTTACCAGCAGCACATGCATTAAATGGATGCAATAGTACTTCTTCATTCTTTAAAATAGGGAAACTAACAACATATATCAAACTCGTGCAAAAGACTAGTGATTTATTACCACTCTCAGAATTGGGGCAGTCCAGAGACATCAGCAAGAAACTCCCAACTACTCCCATACTGCTGTATGGATCCAAGAATGAATCATACAAATCTCTAGACCAGCTCCGCTATGACTATGCATGCAGAAGTGACAAGGCATCATCTCTCTTCCCACCCACAGATGATGCCTTTAGACAACTTGTTAAGCATGCAAATTACCAAGTGGCTATATGGGTTCTCAGCCATCAAGCCAAACCAATACTTTGGGAACCAGATGGCAATGGATGGCAATTGCGAGACAGTAACCTAGAGCCAGTTATGTTTGAGAATGATGCAGCCCCAAAGGAAGTCCAAGATCTCACAAACCTTCTACTGCACAGATAATGAATGCTCCCAGACTGTCGTGCTCTGAGTTCTGCTCATGCAATACGGACGAGTGTGTAAATGTAAACAAGGTGCTTGCCCTCAGTAAGAGCAGTGATGATGATAATGACTGATCCATGTATGAAATGAATGGACGTATGTGTGTGCATGGCAAATACTATCCAATATATTAACATTATATTGTGTTAGGCTTAACATGGTACATTATCACCAGGTTCTCTTTTAAATACCTTCATATTCACTGCAAGACATAATTAGTGTCAAAGTACCAGCAGAGCATGCATGTATAAATGTTGTATTCTGAAAATGGTGTGTACCCCCTATTTCGGATCTTTAGGGAAAAATAAGGAGGGTGATATATAATATTGATCATGTAGTGATAACTAACAGAGTTATGACAAAACAATTAATATTAATCAATGGGGGAATGAACAGGGGTAATTTTAGTGTGCAATTTATTTTGATGAGGTTAATATTTCAGAAGGTATGTAATGTTTAGTAAGGCTCTATCAGTGAATCAAAAGTGAATTTTTTGCATGTAATTCCAACATTTCTAATCGTATTTCAAATAAAATTTATTTTATCTGCCCAAATCTTATCTTGTTTAGTAGGCCTTGTCTTCCTGCACATTGTGATACCTAACTTGTGTACTTAGCATCAGCATTGTCGCAAATAGCAACAAATTTCATATTGCGTCATGGCACCTTTCAACTCTTGCATCAAATTATCATTAATCGTGATTTTCAATATGAGGTGCACTGATCCCAGATTCACAACCATCCGTTTCAAACTCCCCAGACACTCCTCTTCAAGAAAAAATAGGTTGTGTTTTGTTCTACCATGGGGAGGGGTTACTCCTATTTTTAAGCCCCTTTCGAGAATTGGCCGCTAGCCTAATAGGCTTCCGGCCTTGACTCCAGCGGTAGTATATGTTCATATAGGTTCTCTTTCGACCATCAATGACGTCACTATTCACCCCCCAAAAACACATAATTGATTATATTATATAATATAGGAAACCTAGTCTCCTAATATTGTGCATAGGGGTATGTGTACCTAATAGCTCTCCCAGTGTATACCACCTCCTCTACGTAGGGTACATGGTACCCGTTTTGCATCACAATCCCACCCCTATTCTGTGCAACTCTCCAACCCAAGAGTGAAACATTACTCTCAGTCTTTCTTCTATTCAACAGTTGAACTCTGGAACTCTCTACCAGAATCAGTCTTTCCCTCTTCCTATGACTTAAATTGCTGCAAACTCCGTTTGTCTAGGCATTTTGGCTCGAATGTCCCTTGATTTTTGCCATGTCACTCTTTCAACTCTGGGGGAGGCACTCGCTACAGGCAGTTCTGCCTTTTGTCTTCCTCACTCACATAGGAAAAAAAAAAAAAAAAAAAAAAAAAATTGCCAATGATGATTCTGGGTATATCTGATAAGGTGAGCTGTGTTCTTTAACCCAACAAGCGCGCCATTGATGTTAAAAAGCCCGCGTATGCGAAGAAACACTTCGATTTGGACAAATTTGTTTATTTTTATCATATGAAGCATTATTTCTTCTCCATGTGCATATATTTTACTTATATGATGAACATATGAACAGTGAAGACCAGAAAATAGGTGTAAACAGCAAATATCTAGTGCAAAACGTACATGTGTGTAGAGAGATGGTGGAGGGAGGTGAGAGAGAGAGTGCAACATACATGTGCTTCCTGGGCCTGCTTGAGGCAAACTGACTCTCCCAGCTCTCATCTGCGCATGTGAAGGTGTCGAAGAAGTGTGGGAGACCATGACTCATCCTATTTCGAGAATGGAAAGGGAGGAATGGCGAAAATAGTAGGATAAATAGCCAATAATTAAGGAAGGGAGAAGTTGGGGAGAAAGAGGGGGAAGGAGAGGAAGGGGCGGGGGACACATGTAGGGGAGAGGAAGGAGGAACAGAGAGTGATTATACCACTTAATCACATATTGCTTCCATTTGAGTGCCTGTGGGGCATTTTTTTCGGTTTATTTTCATGGGCTCGCTTCTGTGAGGCCTATCGCATTCCCTATACAGACACCTCCGTGAGGCCTATAGTGTTTCGTGGGATAAGGAGAACTTGTGGTAGATGCTATCGTTCTAACACTCAATCTTTTTCGTTTATTTATTTACTATCCCATGTTTTACAGGAATGTGGTGCAGATTGTGTGAAGCTACAGCTTTCTTCCTCACCTGCCAAGTTTAATAAAGGAGCACTCAGTCGGCCATATGACTCCGAACACGCGTGGGGTGACACCTATGGGGACCACAAAAAGCACCTCGAGTTCTCCCGGGACCAGGTGGCAGAGCTCCAAGAGTTTGCAAATGAAATTGACATTCCTCTTACAGCATCGGCCATGGATATAGTGAGTCTACCTAACAAGATGCTCAGTTAGTCAGTTGCCAACCAAAAAACCCATACCCCGCCCATCAATAAGTGGGGGAAGTGAAGAGGGAGAGAGTGACAGAAGTTGAAGCTTCAGAATGAGTGAAAGAAGGAAAAGCTGATATTGATTCAATTCGATTTTTTTTTTTTTTTTTTTTAGATACTGTTGGCATTATGTGGGATGTAAGTTTTGTTGTCTATAACGACATTCTCAGTTTATTTACGTTCAAGTAAGTATTATAAAACAATTGTCTATATAATGCTGGAGAATATCCTATTTAAAATTAAATATCATCTATAAATTATATAATCATATTAACTTGCTAGTAATCTTTTTACCACATGATTTGTTTCACCACGCTTAAATACAGTAGGTTACTCTGGACACTTGTAAAACATTTTACATGTCTTTAAGTTTACACATTTTAATTGACTTATTATGTTACCTCCACCAACCGACTTTACTCCTAAACTCAATTAATGAAATCAACATATACATGTGGCAGTCCAGGGATTCGAACCCAGGATGTTCACACCGAAATTCAGTGCATTTATCCATTGCGCTACGAAGACAGTTAAAGAATGGTGGACAAGCCTTCGATTTATTATGCAGTTTCGAATCCTGCATATCAATCTAAGCATGTACACACTTTCCAACTGCGCTATCATAGGCTATGGATAGATGAATGGAAGGAGTAATTAATGGGGCCTTAACCCTAAGGAAGGTCTCTCTATAAACTACCCCTGAACCTGAATGAATCTATGTGAATAACTTTTTGACAAAATAATGACTATACTGTATTATTGCAACAATCGGGAGGACAGTCTTTACACAAAAATTACATTTCTTTGTTTATTATTCTAAAAGACCTCCGTGACTCTATATATAAAGAGCTGTTTTCCTTTAGTCAAATATAATGTTGTCAATGTGTAGCTCATATTTTAATTGTTCTTATCTACCTGCCCCCCAGCCATCAATGCACACCTTGATAGAACTGCAGGTACCGTTCATTAAGGTTGGGTCAGGTGACATCCACAACATGCCCCTCATCCGCACAGCCTCGGCCAGTAACAGACCTCTAGTGTTATCCACAGGTAATATTAGCTTTTCTGCTTATAGGCGCTACTCCTCTATTACTGACTATCCTGCCCAACTCTGAAAATCCTGCCTAACCCTGACTATCCTGTACATGAGTGACTACCCTATTTAGATAAAGAATGGAAGGTCCCACTCATTTCCCATTCTTAAGTATTCCATTTAAGATTCACAGAAGAGATTTTCATTTTATTGTATCTATTGTAGAGTTCGCCATGCTGATAGTGGCCCGATGAGCTCATCGCCCTTCGGTGTATATTATCACTATTTGGTGCAACGTCTCAGGGATTCTTATGACAATTTGTTATATCATTATTGAAGGTTTTGATTGTTGTTGCCATTTTCAACCAATTTTGTCTCTCCCACCAAAAATACATTTAATCACCCTCCTGTACACTCCCCTACCCCCTTCCGCTCTCACACATCCAGAATGTCAGTGTGCCTCAACCAGGCAAAGAAATAGAGCCGCGCTGGTCGAGTGGAGAGCACGCTCACGTGTGAATCTGCTTGACCTGGGTTCGATCCCAGCTGTGGCTGACATTTAGTGGGTGATGTAGTACTTCCTAGCATGTGTATCATGTTTGCTCCCAGTTGGGGGACACCTCAATGACATATACAGACTATTAACACACATACCAAAGTCATTCTAACAGCTTCCTCTATCTACAACACCCCTTCTCGGCTATCTACACTCTCCCAGCCGTATGGTCCTAGTGTACTGTCTGATGGCTTTAATGGGTTTTGAAATGTAAGACAGGAAGCACATCTATGTCACGCGCTCGCTCCCGCCTCCCTCCTCCACCCCTCCCGTAAAATATACGGTTTCACACTTGATATCTCCTCTTTACACCTAATTTCTGGTTCTGCAATGTTTACGTGCTCATTATACAAGTAAAATATTCAAATATGAAGCAGTAATATTGCTTTATATGATAATTTTTTTTTTCCAAATTGCCCTTTAAAGACATCACACTGGAGGCATTTTAATAAACATGTCTGTCGCAGCTGCTATGTATCTGTATCTACATCTTATATTACATAAAGTTTTTATAATTAACACCATATTTCGTAATAAAATCCTTTTAATAGTTGTGTAATCAAAATTAGAACAAGTCAATTTCTCGCCAGCATAAAACAAAACAAAACAACATTACTCAACCTGAACTACCCAACCTTACCTATCTTACCCTGAGAGAGTTGCAGGTATCGTTCATTAGGATATTATTATGGTCGCTCCTTACATACCTAACTATTCTACCCAACCCTGACTATCCTGTCCAACCCTGACTATCCTATCCAACCCGGACTATCCTGTCCAACCCTGACTATCCTGTCCAACCCTGACTATCCTGTCCAACCCTGACTATCCTATCAAACCCTGACTATCCTGTCCAACCCTGACTATCCTGTCCAACCCTGACTATCCTGTCCAACCCTGACCATCCTGTCCAACCCTGACTATCATGTCCAACCCTGACTATCCTGTCCAACCCTGAATATCCTGTCCAACCCGGACTATCCTATCCAACCCTGACTATCCTGTCCAACCCTGACTATCCTGTCCAACACTGACTATCCTGTCCAACCCTGCATATCCTGTCCAACCCTGACTATCCTATCCAACCCTGACTATCCTGTCCAACCCTGACTATCCTATCCAACCCTGACTATCCTGTCCAACCCTGACTATCCTGTCCAACCCTGACTATCCTGTCCAACCCTGACTATCCTATCAAACCCTGACTATCCTGTCCAACCCTTACTATCCTGTCCAACCCTGACTATCATGTCCAACCCTGACTATCCTATCCAACCCTGACTATCCTGTCCAACCCTGACTATCCTGTCCAACAATGACTATCCTGTCCAACCCTGCATATCCTGTCCAACCCTGACTATCCTATCCAACCCTGACTATCCTGTCCAACCCTGACTATCCTATCCAACCCTGACTATCCTGTCCAACCCTGACTATCCTATCCAACCCTGACTTTTGTTTTCTTTTCTTTTTTAATTAGCTGGAAGAGGGTCTGTGGAGACGATTTTTTAGTCCAAGGGGCAAACTATAAATACATTGCTCGAAAATGGCAAAAACAATCAAATCCCTCAATTATAATCAAACCAAATCAGAACAAACCCCAACACGTAGCAGCAGATTGTGTTAAATTCTTCTGCAGATACCGACAGATCAAGCTTCAAGCTACGAGAGGCAGAGGAGGGTAGGGGTTAAACAAGGTTTTGTCTCGCCTTTTATATTCACCTTAACTTAATTTTGACTTAATATATATACTCATCAAAAAAACTAAATATAGGTTGAATTTAAAGTAGTTTGTTTATGTGCACCAAGGATAATTTAGTTTTACTAGAAAAATAGCAAAACATTAAAATTAATGAAAGTAAGACCCAATATTTGTTGCGATATTATCTCGGTATACTAATGCTAATAATGCGGGATTATGTCTCTTAGTTTGAAGGGGTCTGGGCTAGTGTTATTTAGCTTAAAGGGGATCTAAGTAACCTTGCTAATATATATTGATCGAAAACTGCAGAACAATAAAAACCTAATATTCAAATACCATAATAAAAAACGTCTGATCAACTGACTGTTTCAAGCTCCGTGTGTTCAGACATTTTGACTCGAGCATACACCCGGCAAGATATGCAAGTGGCTCATCCTGGCTAGGCTGGCTTGAGAGTTTGGTCAATTTGGCAACACAGCGTGTGTGTATTCGTATGTATTGTACATGGTCCCTCCCTGAACCACCACACTCGCTAATTTGTCAGGACCAGAAGCTAACTCTAACTCTCTCTTTCTCTTTCTCTTTCCCATCCCCCGACTCCCCACCACCCACCCTGTGGTCCTGACTCTTTATGACAAGATAAGACATACATATCCATGGAATAATATTATCAGTTCATACCAGTTCAATATTTTCAGCACCAACCACGTGTGATTAGGTAGCTACTGTAATATGGTCTTTAACAAATATAGGTCCTGGATGTGATAATATTATTGCAAAAGTTGTGAAGGGATTTCATGATATAAGAGAGTCATTGTAACACATAGTTAATCTGTCATTCACACAAGGAACATTCCCCAAATATACTAAACACCGCAAAAGTTATCCCTGTATATAAAACTGGAAATTAAATGTTTATGAATAAGTATAGATCGATTTATACAGTATATTGCCAGTATTTTCGAAAATAATCGAACGAATTATGTACGTTACACAGTACACACGAACGAATGCAACCTAAAAACTGCCTATCTAAGATGGGTCAGTTGGATATCTTGCTTGGTGTACTGCACCTTAAATTTGGCTCTCTATCACTACGCAGGCAGCTTTGCTTTTTGTATCGTTACTTATATATACTATATATTTGTATATATACTCTATATATATATATATATATATATATATATATATAATATTATATATAATATATAAAATAATATATCATGTCAGTTCACTTTTGACTTCCATACCGTGAGCTCGGTTATTATACACGAGTCTATCGTGTTATTGACATTATATTTGTGTGTAATTATAATTTTATATTAATTTTAACTTCAAATATTTTAATAAGTATATTTTTTCAGATGTTAAATATTGACAATGTAACAACATTATATCCTGAAGATGCCACAATGTAGGCAAAACGTCGAAAATACAAAAATAAATATGGAAAGACTCGGTGAATTCGTGTTTGAACTCCCCCCTAATGTTAGAAAAACTATAAGGAGAATTGAAAATATACATAAGCAAATTTATAACTGTGAAAATGCGGTCATATTCAACTCACCTATTTACAGTATATATATATATATATATATATATATATATATATATATATATATATATATATATATAAAGTAACTGAGGTAATGGTTTCAGGGATGTGTGATGCGGAGTGGGTATCTCAGGTCTATGCCGAGCTGACCATGGTACACGAGCCGCCCGTGCCCCTGGTGATCCTGCAGTGTACCTCCGCCTACCCCACACCCCCTGACCAAGTCCACCTCAGGGTTCTCGACACCTACGCCCAGATGTTCCCTCACGCCCATATTGGTTATTCTGGACACGAGCTGGGGATCCACATTACCATCGCTGCAGTGGCCAGGGGTGCTAGGGTCAGTTATTAGAGTTCTTGTTCTTTTATAGACGATAGTATAAACCTTAGCATAAAGATTAAACTAATGCTGTTGTAACAGACTGAATCATTCTGACTCCTACATGTTTTTTAATGATGTAATTATCCCCACTTCCTCTAGTATTGACATCCTCGACGTAACATTGAATACTGGCCTAAGCTGGATACCTTATGTTACATTCATTGCTAAAAATGCCTCTAGTTAGTTAAAATAGGACTTCAGAGGCTATCAACCCCATTAGATTATTAAGCCAACAACCTAAGTCAAGAATAACGTCAGGACTTGAGCCTCTCTGCGAGAACTCCAGTCCCATGAATGCCTCTATAACCTGGGACTCCTGTACAGAGTTCGAGAATTCTTCACTGAAGAGCAGTTGGCTATAACATATAACACCCGTGTACCAGATAATCCTAATCATAATTCCCACCTACTGGACTTATTTTTAACAACCAATTCAGAAAATTATGATGTTACAGTGAGGTCCCCGCTTGGATCTTCTGATCACTGTCTGATACAGGCCACCTGTCTATCACCTACCACACCTTCCCACTCTGAACCTGTTTTGGTGACTAAATGGCATTACGATAGGGCAGACTGGGAGGGTCTTCAAGGTTTCTTTATTGATATTCCCTGGACCTCTTTCTTTTCTAATGATGCACACTCCACCTTGAGCCACATACAAGATTTTGTAAAAATTGGAATGGAAACTTTTATTCCTCATCAAAAGTACAGGAAAAGATCTAATTCACCTAAATGGTTTGACCATAATTGTGCTAGAGTAACTGAACAAAAGCAATAGCCTACAATGCATACACAAGATCAAAAACACATGAAGCCTTTAATTACTTTAGAAACATCAGAAATCATGCCAAAACTGTATTAAACCAAACTAAATCAAACTTTCTCCACAAACAGGCAAATAAACTTCTAAATAATCCAAATGATAACAAAATATTTTGGTCTACTCTTAACTCATTCAAATCCAACTTCACTACTGCTTCATACATTCCACCATTAAAATCTCCGACTGGCAATCTTGTAAGTGACCCACGAGGTAAAGCTAACCTTCTTGCGGATATTTTCTCCACCAACTCAACCTTAGATGAAATAAATCAAGATGTCCCTGTACTTAATTTTAATTCGCCTGAAATTCCCTCTTAAGATCCACACCAGGCATGTCAAAATTATTTTGCAGAATCTCTCAGTAGATAAGGCTCCTGGTCCAGATGAAATTCCTCCAATAGTACTTAAGAATTGCTCCTTGGTGCTCGCTCCTGTATTGGCAAAATTTTCCGTCTGTGTACTCATACCTCATGCTTTCCAGTACCCTGGAAAGAAGCAAACATCCATCCAGTTCCTAAAAAAGGTGCCTCTTCAGATCCATCAAACTACAGACCAATAGCTATAACTTCCACTCTTGGTAAAGTCTTTGAAATTATATTAAATAATCACATAATTAAGCATCTTGAGAATAATAAATTAATCAGTGATAGGCAATATGTTTTAGACGATGTCGATCAACTGCAGACATTCTTTGCCTTCTTACACATCAAATCAACCAAGCTACAGACCAACATGGTGAAACACATACAATAGCACTGGATATATCAAAGGCATTTGATAGAGTCTGGCATCAATCCTTATTGTCGAAGATGTCACACTACGGCCTTGCATCATTAGTTCCACTAATTTCTTCTTATCTTCATAACAGAAAAATACGTGTAATGGTAGATGGCCTTTATTCTCAATTTCACTCAATAAATGCTGGTGTTCCCCAGGGATCAGTTTTGGCCCCAACACTGTTCCTCATTCATATCAATGATCTCATATCTACCACTCATAATCCAATACATTCCTACGCAGATGACTCAACACTCCACAGTTCCTTCACATTTACCAATTCTTTCACCCAACCTGATCTTATAAATTCAAAAATAAACACTGCAATTTCTCTGAACCAGGACCTTTCTAGAATTAATGAATGGGGACAAAAGAATCTAGTTTCCTTTGCACAGAAAACCAAGTACATTCAATTTTCTAACCGACAGAATCTCACTGACTCCCATATATTTGTTAATGATGTAAATATTCCCACTTCCCCTAGTATTGACATTCTCGGTGTAACATTAACTACTAACTTGAGCTGGACACATTATGTTAGAAGCATTGCTAAGAATGCCTCTAAAAACTGGGACTCCTGTACAGAGTTCGAGAATTCTTCACTGACGAGCAGTTGGCCGTAATATATAAAAGTCATGTGCGTTCTCAGATGGATTACTGTTCACCTCTGTGGGGTGGAAGTGGAGTGGTTGCATTGAGGCAGTTGGACAAAATGCAAAATAAAGCTATTAGATTAATAAATAACCCTGCAATCACACAGGACCTTCCTACATTATCCATACGAAGAAACGTTGCATCTCTTGCATTATTCTACAGATATTTTCACAGCAAATGTACCGAGGAACTTGCTTCAATTGTGCCGCCTCTCCACATCTTTCCCCGTAGAACTAGGGCAGCTGAGAGCGCCCATGAATTTACACTTTCTCCTCCACAATGCAGAACTTCTGCTTATCAGAATTAATTTATCCCCAGAGCTACTACTCTTTGGAATTCACTTCCCTCGAATTGCTTTCCACAAACTTACAATCTAAAAATGTTTAAATCCAGTTGTTACAACAAATTTATGAATGGAGGATGCCTTTAGGCACATGGACCTTTTTGTTTTATCTGTGTTTTTCCTTCCTCCGTTCATTGTCTCTTAAAAAAAAAAAAAAAAAAAAAAAAAAAAAAAATGTCATGTGCATTTGAAGATGAATTACTATTCACCTCTGTGGAGTGGATATGGAGTGATTACATTGAGGCAGTTGGACAAAATTAAAAATAAAGCTATTATATTAATCAATAACCCTGCAATATTGCCTTTTGCAAATTGTAATACCCCATGTAGGCCCTACAATTGCGCTAAGAAGTCATGACTCGATTCCCAGTACCTTTCGTTCAGAAAGTGCTATCAGGCAACAATTGAGGTTCTACTATATACAATTATTACACACCGGGGAGAAATGTATTATTACACACCGGGGAGAAATGTATTATTACACACCGGGGAGAAATGTATTATTACACACCGGGGAGAAATGTATTTAAGGAAAAAATGTCAAAACATGATATATAAGTATTGTTGCAATATAGGCTATTTATCTCATTATGTGAGAGGAAACCATATAATATGAATGTTGAGACTAAGCCGAACGAAAGAATGTGATACTCGTAGTATTTCGTTCACTAGTTTCAGGATTAAAATGTGGAGGAAGTCTCTTAATGCTTGCATTACTTTTTAAACCAACAATACTAGGAGAAAAGTATCTCATAAAATTAAAATCAACTGTTAAAAGTGATATTCAAACCACGAGTGTCAATAAATCACTTAAATAAACATAAAAGAGTATTTTCGTCCACATTTAATTCTCTAAGCGATAAAGCTATCTCCAGTATATTTTGTGAGAAAGTTTGAATACTCGAGAACAGATTGTAATTTGTATAGACAGCTGAGGAAATTTCACTTATATAATATATAATAACCCATAGGGACTCCCATATAGGAACGGAAGATGGAAAGGCAAGTAGTAAAGGACAAAGGTGGATATAAAAGCTGAAGAGATGCACTCCCCCTCATGTCCTGACAGTGACTGACTTGCAGTCTAGCAGGCCTCCAGGCCCTGGGAGTGTAATTTTTTGTTCTTCTATATTCCATCTACACCCTCTCGGGCATAGGCTGAGAGCCTGTACATTCAAACGTTATTGAACGGTGAAGCCCGTGAGGTCTCGTTCCAGTCTAGGGGGTGAGACATGTGAAGCACCTTTTAGCTGCATCCAGCCCCAGCCATCTTGCCTTTTCAGGATGCACGGGCTTAGTTGCTTACTCACGGCTTGAAGCAGCCCCATCTCTGAAGCTGCCTTGCTCCAGTGCTTCACTGTATCACCTCCTAGACTCAGAGCTTCACTCTCAGAACGCCACCTATTGAGCAATGAACTCATTAGGCATTGCCTTATATTTATCCAAACTACAACATAAATAACATTTAGGGGGCATAAATAGGTTAATTTTGTCAGTAGGCCAATTATTGGGAATATCCAGAGACCTATAATTTTAAATTAGGAAAAGACCGGGCTCTGATGGGCAGTGGAGAGTTGACAGCGGTAGCCAGATTTGGGGACTTTTGTCGGAGCCTTAGAAAAAGCGAGTCATGACTTCTTAGCACAATAATATTGTACTTCCCTACAAGGCTATTCCAGCTGTCAAAGGGCTTATCCCACACTCACCACAACCCATGCTGTACCAGGGCATAATAGATTAAAAGTACCCTCCAGTACCAGACTTGTTGCCAAAAGCAATGAGACAACACCCTCTCAGCTCAAGAATTGGTGGGTAACTGACTCAGGCTCAGCCTGCCTGGAGACAAAGGTGAGAGGGACCATGATAAGTGTTACCAATTCCTCACAGCAGTGCCTCCAAGTCATGTTAACAGCTCCAGCTAGATATTAGCAGAACAAGGAGAATAGCTGAGAGCCATTGCTTTTACTGGTGAGTCACATTTTTGCTGATGACTGTGCGCCGTCGCTGGTATTGTAGGGGTAAATGTGTATATTTTACCATAATATGAAAACAACATTTTAATTTTGTAATTTACTAAATGATTAGAGGCATCTAAAAGTCCATTACAGGGTCGTGGGGGAGGACACTATATAAATAAAGCAATATAACCTTAACATTTAAAAAGCGATATGCCTCACAGAAGTGTTTGTATAGCGGATGCAATAGCCCTCACGGAAGAAAGCCCATGAAAAGAAAAAAGCCCCACAGGCACTCAAATAGAAGAAATATGTGATTAGGTGGCCTAGTCCTCTAGTACTTCCTTCCTCTTCCCTACATGTGTCCCCCCACATCCCTCTCCTTCCCCCCTTTCTCCCCTCACTTCCTCCTTCCTCGATTATTGGTTATTTTCCTGCTATTATCCCTATTCCTCCCTTTCCCTGCATGAAATAGGATGATTCATGGTCTCTCACACTTCCTTGTCCCCTTCACATGCGCGGATGACAGCTGGGAGAGTCAGTTTGCCTCGAGCAGGTCCACGAAGCACATGTATGTTGCTCTCTCTCTCTCACCTCCCTCCACCACCTCCCGCCACACACATACATTGTTTACTAGATATTTGCTGTTTACACTTATTTTTGGGTCTTCACTATTCACATATTCATCATATAAGTAAAATATATGCACATAGAGTTAAAATAATGCTTTCTATGGTACACTCACACGTACTAAAAGTTGCTCAGGGGTGGGTCCTTCCTTCCCCTACTCCACCCTGGGCAGGTGGAAGGGGGGAGTCGGGTCCAAGTCTACCCCACCTTCCACCCCCAAACTATCCCCAACTCCCCCACCTTCCTTCTGTAGCTGGCAGTTAGTGATTAGCGATGATTGCGCTCATGTATTGCATATTATTGTTAAACCATCATTGCACACGCTCACAATGGCCGACATTTAACAGTTATTAGGAATTTATAAATTCAATATACTCTATAATTGTATTCTCAAATTGAGTCTCTATACACAACGTGGGTTACACGAATCTCGGCTGTAGTGGTCTCTCTCTCTCTATCTCTTTCTTATTGCACTACTTTCTACGATCAAGACTTAATGTGATTTCAATATAATACTACCGTAATTAAATCCGGTAAGATCCTGTGTAGCGGCTAACTGTTTTTCAGATGCCTACTTTAACCTAACCAAAACCTAACCTAATCTAGTATATTAGTGTACTATTTATGAATGTGAAATGTAAAAATATATTGTTACATTACCAAATTATTGAGATATATATACACGGTAGCCCGCTACACAGGATTATACCTTAAATCCAATCTCATAAAGTATTCAGGATGTTATGTTCACCATTATTGCAATACACATCAACGTGCCCTCTACGATTGATTTACTCCTAGGTTCTCAAATTATTTATACAGTCGGGCTTTTATATCATAAAAGGAAAGGACTAAAAGCAAAGATAGGCTGGAATAGTGTTGCGACTGTTATTGATTGTTTAGATTATCATTTGAATCAGTTTCTCCGATTTATTCAATACCATACATACTATAAACGGTCTGCATATAATTGTATGTGGCCTATACACTTTGATTTAATCAAGTCAATGTAGAACTTGATACAAATTACTATCAAAGTCGGTGTTAACTTTTATTAAGGTGGGAGTATAGAGCCCTTGAGTAGTAGGGCTCGCCTTCTCACTTCCCCTTTCTCTGTCTCTATCTGTGATCCCAGCCTCTCACCTCTACAAACCCCCAAATAAGGAATAGGATTAAGTGTCAGTTTTACCATCAACTCTCCTCTATGTGTATCAAATGCATCACACACACTAATGAAGGGAAATATACCGCATTCAGACCCGTTAAATATTGGTTATAGAAAGTGTGTGCTGTGAGAGTTACAAGGAATGGTTAGTATCTCAAAGACCTTCTGGTCCATTTCGGGGAAATATTCGAAGTGGAAGGAGAGACATTTTTCAATGCACTACACCCCTTACAGAGAGAGTGTGCAAAATACTATCTACTGTCTTCTTGAACTGCTCAAATGAGGAAATGTTTACAACTTCTGAGGAAAGTTTCTTCCAGGTAGAACAGATCTTAAATGGGAAACAGTTTCCACAAATACTAGTGCTTAACCTTTTCAATTATAACTGCCAGCCATGGTTGCGTATTGTATTCATATAGAGGCTAAGCATTTTGCTATGATACACATTACCAAACCCATTATATATTTTAAAAACTTGAATGAACTGACCTCGTAGTCTGCGTGTTGAGAGAGAGAGAGAGAGAAGCAGATCACTACAGATGAGATTCTTGTAACCCACGTTGTGTATAGAGACTCATTTTGAGAATACAATTATATAGTATATTGTATTAACAAATTCCTAATAAATATATAAATGTTGGCCATTGTAACCATGTGCAATGATGGTTTAACAATAATTTGCAATGCATGAGAACAATCGTCGCTAATCACTAACTGCCATCTAGGGAAGGAAAGTGGGGGTATACTTGGACACGACTCCCCCCTTCCACCTGCCCAGGGTGGAGTAGGGGAAGGAAGGACCCACCCCTGAGCAACGTTTAGTACGCGTGAGTGTACATATAACAAATTATGTCAGAATCGAAGGTATTTTTTTGCACACGCGGGCATTAACCCTTTATTAGCGGCTCACCACTTAAGTCGTATTTAATAAAGCTGGACTATGTGGCGGCGCTCGACATAACTCGAGTGGCAATTTCAGCACGTAATGTGGCTGAGAGAGAGAGACAAGTGGTGGCAGGAGACTAGCGAGCGTATGACTGCTCCAGACCACCGCGGCGAACCTACTGACACAAATCTCAGCTCCCTCCTCCCTCTCTCACTCGCTACATACTCAATTATGTACCGAAAGTACCGAATTACCTGCTTTTTGCACTCGCGTTGCACGGTTATTGCAAGAAAACTATCCATCATACAAGGATCGTTATGGTGTCATTCGAAAGCTCTGTTTATGCCCTTTCAGGGATAGATACTTGTTTTACGTTCTGGGTCTTATTTAGGCATGAAAATGATCACGTAAACAGCCCTATTTTGGCTAAAAACACCCCGCTGGGCGGTACACATAAATAAACCGCATAGGCCGCTCGTAAGGTGTTAAAAAACATCAATGGCGCTCTCCTCGGGTAGATATCTGACATTTATAATTTTTGCCTCAGAACAATTTATTCTTATAATCCCCCTAATTATCAAATCCTGAAAGGATCTGAAGTTTGGCATAGCTATTTTGGCATGCCCTGTGTATGTAAATGTATATATAATATATATATATATATATATTTTTTTTTTCTTCTATATTCCAACTTACTTCCTCTCGGGCATAGGCTGAGAGCCTTAACATTCACCGCTTTACAATGAACAGTGAAGCCCGTGAGGTCTTGTTCCAGTCTAGGGAGTGAGACATGTGAAGCACGTAGAGTACAACGAGCACCTGCCATCTTGCCTTCACATGAGGCACGGTGCTCACTCATGGCCCGAAACGACCCCATCTCTGAAGCCACCTCGTTCCCGTGCTTCACTGTCTCACCCCCTACACTCGGACTCTCACACAACGCCACCTGTTGAGCAGATAACTCACCAGGCATTGCACCCCTATAGCATATTTTGAATATGGGAATATTCATACAGTGCTATTTAATCAGGGAACAATGAGGGTATTTTATTGACGTTTCGGTGGGCTTGTGGTAATGCACTGATACCAGGTACAGCACAAATTCCATCCCAATAATATCTTCCCATTGATACATCGGGATTTGAACCCGGGACCTTTGGATTACCAGGCCAGTGGCAAGACCACTCCACCACACCTCCCCTATATATATATATATATATATATCTGTTATATGTTATCTGTTATGTGTCGCCCATCGGTGCCACCTGTAAGTGGCACCAATTAGCGTGTCGCCCATGGTAATTTGTGTAGTTTTTTTTCCCCTAGATAGGTTGCCCGCCAAGGCTATCGAGTCCCATCTACCCGGAGACACCCCTTTCAGATACCAGGGGGACAGCTATCACCAGAGACACCCCTATTACAGGGGGACACACCCCTTTCAGATACCAGGGGGACAGCTATCACCAGAGACACCCCCATTACAGGGGGACACACCCCTTTCAGATACCAGGGGGACAGCTATCACCAGAGACACCCCTATTACAGGGGGACAAACCCCTGGTACCGGTATATCTATCTATATATATATATATATATATAAAAAAAAAGGAAAAGAATTGACAGGGCGCCAGGCAACATCTTTATTTTTCAAATTTTCGGCTAACCTTAAGCCATCATCAGGAACAACATTCCCTAAAAATAAGTAATATACTATTAGAACAACGCAATTTGTAAAAAATAGGGGAATGATTATCGAATCTATAAAAGGTTAAACTTACTAAATACAAACAATCCTATATTAATGTCTCACTATATATAAAATTAAAATTCATACACTAACCATGTAAAACCAGTGAAGATACCGAAAAGCAATATAAAGACCATCACAATTGAACCATAACAAATATTTTAACCTTTGAATACAAACATTGTTTCCATAAATTCAAAACAAAGTCACAACACAGGCTAATACCATACAACGGATCAAGAAACGATCTCCCAATTTATCTAACACCATTGATTTATCAGTAAGGAAACTATATAATAATATTTCGATAACTAGCAATTAACTTACATAACCCCTGACCAAAAATCCAAACACAAATGATACTCTTAGTAAAAAACATGAAAACATTAATAAACTAAGCCTAAATCAATCTTATATATCATAGCAATACGAGAAAAATATTTATGTTTAAACATAAATATTTTTGCTTTTGTCATTGGGAGTGATGTGTTTTTTGTGTTAAATCTCTAGATGGGGTTGAATTTCAGTCTCGTATTGCTATGATATATAAGATTGATTTAGGCTTAGTTTATTAATGTTTTCATGTTTTTTACTAAGAGTATCCGATTTTTCAAAAATCTTTGGTGTTTACAATTATATTTCCGCGACCCCATTCTACTTTAATGCGAACCCGTTTCTACACTGTTGTTGTTTTCAATATTGTCTCCCCCCTTTCGTACATTTTACTTGTATTTCGTGTTGCCAACCTACTTAATTTTAGTATATAATTTAATTATAATTATAATCATAATTCTCCTACACGTTTTAAATATTAACCATTAGTAATATGCAAATATTTATGTAGGCCCTTTTTGTCTTACTTTAGGCTGAAGATTGCTTGTGTGTAAGCCGAAACGTCCCACAATAAAGATGTTCATCCCAGCGCTGGTTTTTCTATTTATATATATATATATATATATATATATATATATATATATATATATATATATATATATATATATATATATATATATATATATATATATATATATATGTATACATATATACAGTATATATATATATATATCTATTGCCTGACGCCGTGATCCCCGAAGGGGTGGCCACGAACGAACCACCCCCATGCACCCTGTCCCCAGTCAGTCGACGCCCCTCCTCCCAACCAGCACCGCCTTCATCCATATACTTCCTCATTCCATCCTTCTACCTCTCTTTCGGTCTACCTCTCCCTCTCTGTCTTTCCACCTCGCTCTCATACACCTTCTTAGTCATTCTCTCGCTTCCCATATGTTCCATACTGCCGAACCATCTCAAGGTGTTCCTTTTCACACTTTCCAGCACATCTACCTCCACACGACACCTCCTTCTTACTTCCTCATTCGTCTGTCTATCCCTCCATGTAACTCCGCACGCACTTCTCAAGTAACTCATTTCCACCCTTCTCACTCTTGGTCTGAGTCTCTTCTCAAACGTCCATGCTTCGCTTCCGTAAGTCAGTGTCGGGATTACCACACTGTCATATGCAAGGACTTCTTCACTTCCATACTGACCACCCTATTTCTTATTACTGCTTTCAGCGTTCCTACAACCCTCTTCCCCTGTTGCACCCTCTCCCGCACTTCTTCATCCATAATCCCATCATTACTCAGCACACTGCCCAGATACTTAAATGAGCTGACAATCTCCATAGCCTGACCGTTCAACTTCACCTCACACTCTGTGGCTTCACTCCTTTCGAAGACCATAACCTTGCTCTTCCCCGCATTTACCTTCAGATTCCGTTTTTCGCACACTGTTCCAAACACATTTACCAGACCCTGCAACTCCCATTCATTATCGCTCATCAGAACTGTATCATCAGCAAACAGCAGTACAGGCAGCTTCCACTAATTTCCCTCCCTTATCAGCGATACACCAACATCCACTGCTCTTCCTTGTATTCCTTTCATGACTCCATCCATATATACAGTAAACAACCACGGGGATATCACACACCCCTGTTTCAACCCAACATTCAGGTCAAAGAACTCGCTCTGCTCATTCTCCACACGTACTGCCGCCTTTGCACCCTCATACAAGCTCTTCACTGCTTTCAGCAACTTGCCATCTACTCCGTATATTCTAAGTACTTTCCACATACCTTCTTCATCCAAAACATTATATATATATATTTTTATTATGATGCTTAGGGCCATAGTCCTGATCTTGATAATTGAAAAGGGACTTACTTTTTCTTCTCTGTATACATTTTAAAAGAAGATGGGGGAAGCTAGTGAACCCTTTCCCAATTTAACAATTACTGTCCATAAATTAATATAAAGTCGAAATGATCAGCCAAACTTCATTAGTTCACCGAAAACCTTGATGCTAATAATTTGTTAAATCTAGAAAGAGGGAGATTAACTTGATACTTCTACGTAAAACAAATTGTACACTTCACGTGCAATAATATTAAAGCACACACAAATTGTTAAGGAAAAGTGATAGTAGCTTAAAATATGACTCTCTATGAACAGCGCTGATAGGACTAGTTTTGTAACATTGGTTATATTCCTTGGTACTTGTTGTTAGGTTGTCAGTTAACTATTGGCTTTGGCGGCACACCAGTGAGCTAACTAATATCCTGTATGATCCGTGCGGCAGGTGGTGGAGAGACACCTAACCCTGAACAAGTCTTGGAAGGGTAGTGACCACGCCTGTTCCCTGGAGCCCCACGACCTCCGAGGTCTTGTTAACGCCATCAGGAGTGTAGAAGCTGCGCTCGGCAGTCCGCTCAAGGCATTTCAACCTAGCGAAGAACCTTGCTATAACAAAGTAGGTTTAATTTCTCTTCACGTTGTATTTTGTAGAAATTACGCAATAATGTTGATTACGCAATGACTGTTGATAAATCGAACTGAGTATGAGTATGCTTAAATCTAAAAATCACATGTTGTTTGATTTGAACTAAAAGGCTCGGTGGAATCAGATTAGTTGTTTTAATTTATCAATTAGGCACAATATTATGGGTGAGGGCTTGTCCTGTCCAGAGTGAGCTTTGGCATCCTCTATCTATCCTTAGCTGTTTCTGTCTGTCTCTTTTCCTACTTCGGGGGCAGAGGCTAGAAATCATCCTCCCTTTGAAATTCACTTACGAGACAGAGAAAGGGGCGAGGGAACGTAAAAGTGATCCCGAACCCTAAGAATTGGAACCTTTAAATGTTGTTTTTCTTCGGGCTTTGTCTCTAGTCGGCCACCCCCAGCTATGGGGTATGTGCATACAGACAGACATACATATGTACATGATGTTAAATTTGTATATTATAGGCACTTGATGGTCAATAGTATGTATGTATTTATGTATGTATATACTCAGGCACATACCCCATAGCTGGGGGTAGCCGACTCGAGACAGAGCCAGAACAGAAACAACATTTAAAGTTCCTATTCTTATGGTCTGGGACCACTTTCGCGTTCCCTCGCCCCTTACTCTGTCTCGTCTAGTAGGTGAATTTTATAAGGGGAGGAGGATTCCTAGCCTCCTGCCCTGTATTAACCTCAGTAAATAGGGGTGATTAATTTAGTAGTGGCAATTATACAGTAAGTCAGAATGTAAGTATATTGGTATAATGACCAAAATAATAAACAAATATCTTGGTTATTGATGCAAAATTCGGTATCCTAGTATTATGAATTAGGGATTATATTTGATATACTATATATTATTTTTTGCTTGCTGGGAATATCATGATTACATAACCAATACTGATCCATCCATGACATCATAATAAGGCTGCCCTATCAATTATTTATAAATACCTTATATATATATATATATATATATAATATTAGTTAACATTGTCAAAGTCAGAGGTTAGAGGTCTATACTGTTTTCTACTTACTTATATTCAATAGCGTAGATAGTGAGTTAGGGATGTCTGTTAGCCATTAAGTTGGCAGCCACTGATAAGTGAGTTAACCAGTATCTGTGTGGACCATTAAGTTGGCAGCCACTGATAAGTGAGTTAACCAGTGTCTGTGTGGATCATTAAGTTGGCAGCCACTGATAAGTGAGTTAACCAGTGTCTGTGTGGACCATTAAGTTGTCAGCCACTGATAAGTGAGTTAACCAGTGTCTGTGTGGACCATTAAGTTGTCAGCCACTGATAAGTGAGTTAACCAGTGTCTGTGTGGACCATTAAGTTGGCAGCCACTGATAAGTGAGTTAACCAGTGTCTGTGTGGACCATTAAGTTGGCAGCCACTGATAAGTGAGTTAACCAGTGTCTGTGTGGACCATTAAGTTGTTAGCCACTGATAAGTGAGTTAACCAGTGTCTGTGTGGACCATTAAGTTGGCAGCCACTGATAAGTGAGTTAACCAGTGTCTGTGTGAACCATTAAGTTGGCAGCCACTGATAAGTGAGTTAACCAGTGTCTGTGTGGACCATTAAGTTGGCAGCCACTGATAAGTGAGTTAACCAGTGTCTGTGTGGACCATTAAGTTGTTAGCCACTGATAAGTGAGTTAACCAGTGTCTGTGTGGACCATTAAGTTGGCAGCCACTGATAAGTGAGTTAACCAGTGTCTGTGTGGATCATTAAGTTGGCAACCACTGATAAGTGAGTTAACCAGTGTCTGTGTGGACCATTAAGTTGGCAGCCACTGATAAGTGAGTTAACCAGTGTCTGTGTGGACCATTAAGTTGGCAGCCACTGATAAGTGAGTTAACCAGTGTTTGTGTGGACCATTAAGTTGTCAGCCACTGATAAGTGATTTAACCAGTGTCTGTGTGGACCATTAAGTTGTCAGCCACTGATAAGTGAGTTAACCAGTGTCTGTGTGGACCATTAAGTTGGCAACCACTGATAAGTGAGTTAACCAGTGTCTGTGTGGACCATTAAGTTGGCAACCACTGATAAGTAAGTTAACCAGTGTCTGTGTGGATCATTAAGTTGGCAACCACTGATAAGTGAGTTAACCAGTGTCTGTGTGGATCATTAAGTTGTTAGCCACTGATAAGTGAGTTAACCAGTGTCTGTGTGGACCATTAAGTTGGCAGCCACTGATAAGTGAGTTAACCAGTGTCTGTGTGGATCATTAAGTTGGCAACCACTGATAAGTGAGTTAACCAGTGTCTGTGTGGACCATTAAGTTGGCAGCCACTGATAAGTGAGTTAACCAGTGTCTGTGTGGACCATTAAGTTGGCAGCCACTGATAAGTGAGTTAACCAGTGTTTGTGTGGACCATTAAGTTGTTAGCCACTGATAAGTGAGTTAACCAGTGTCTGTGTGGACCATTAAGTTGTCAGCCACTGATAAGTGAGTTAACCAGTGTCTGTGTGGACCATTAAGTTGTCAGCCACTGATAAGTGAGTTAACCAGTGTCTGTGTGGACCATTAAGTTGTCAGCCACTGATAAGTGAGTTAACCAGTGTCTGTGTGGACCATTTAGTTGTCAGCCACTGATAAAATGTAATGAGTTAACTAGTGTCTGTGTGGGCCACTGATATTTTATAGTTTTAGATAATCGCGACATCTGGTTATATATAGATAGAGATAGATAGATACTTTTAGGATTAAGTTATGTTTCTTGTTTTATGTATCATTTACTGAAATTATTTAAACAGCAGGACAAAACTGTATTTTTTTTTTAATACGAACATAATTGAAAGATGAGATAATGTTCACTAGTAAGACCTTTACAGGTAGTTGGACATTCTCATTCTTTCACATTGTAGGCTACATATGCCAACACATAAATCTGGGACAAATAGTGGCCGTAATTAACCTCCATAATATGTTCATGCATAGTAATAATGAAAATATATGACCCTACCTACTTTTAAAAATATATGTTTACAAAAAGGTAAGCTGAGCAATACTCGCCAATATACTGTATTTAAACCTGTGAGGGCATATAATACTGTCACTCATTCACAGCTCTTGAAGCAAGTTAATGTCTTGGGAACTATTCATAAAACTGAAGTATTAGAAAAGGAGAATTACTTTATTGACATATCAAGACAATGTTACTACTCATATGGTGATTTTAATAATTGTGTGAATCTTTTGGAATATAATTATCAAGATTAAATTCAACCTGTCCTATTTTCGTAATTTTCTTTGTAAATTTCATTAATCGATTTTAGGAGTATAGTTGGTTGTTGGAAGGAACATAATACTAATGTTCTTGTACTCGCGGCGCACAGTTGAGCAAAACCATAGTGGCATCACGGACCATCCGAGCGGGCCAAGTGCTGGAGGAGAAGGACCTGGTGGCTAAAGTAGCAGAACCCCGGGGTATCCCAGCACACCGCCTCGACTCACTCCTCGGGGGACGACTCAACAGGGATGTGGAGCAGGACGAGAGCGTCATGGAGGCCGACGTGTTGTGAAGACCCTTGCTCCCAAACTATCTTGTTGATATGACAGTTTATATATTGTGGGAAGAGGGGATTGTTTTTTGTTAGATGTCAATAAAATGGCCTTCAAGACTTATGAGCATAAGCAGAACAGAAGAAAGAGAAGACTTGAAAATCCGACGTGTTGTGAAGAAACCCACATGCACACGTTTTGTTGATTTGGGAGTATTTATATTGTGTGCGTGGGGGTGAGGGTTGGTGTAATATTTGTATTAGATCTCAGTAAAATGGCTTTTGAGAATTGGAGGCAAATAAACTTAAAATGTTTTGTTGATTTGAAAGTTATTAATGTGGGGAGTCTTTTGGTTACATTTTAATAAGCCTTGTATTGTGAGACTTGCATTCAGACTGTCTTGGTAATTGAGTGCTAAATATTGTTGGGATTCTTTTTGTTGTAATCTTAACAAGATGGCCTCTATGACTTCTAAACAAAAGAAGAGGAAAAATAAGCTGAGGCAGAAATATTGTAAAGCCTGCACACTGACTGTCTAATTGATTTTGAGATTAAATATGTGTGAATGTTTCGGTTAATTATATAAAAAATATGGTTTTAGAGATTTTGGGGTAGACATTCTGAAACTTTCTTGTTGATGTGAGAGTTTGTATAATGTGAGTATTTTTTTAAATTATATATTGACAAAATGGCTTGGAAGCAAATTTACACCGAAGCCTTCACACAAATATAGGTTTGACTCCTGCAAGGAGATAAAGAAAACCTAATATTTAGTAGTGGCCCCGTAACCATTGACGATTATGCCTATTACATAAGGCCTCCTCTTCAAACACTCGTTTACCGTAGTTTGAATCTACCGCGCAGAGCATAAACAATTTGAGGAGCCTTCATCATGAGCGCACGCAACCTCACTCATGGTTCTGTCATTATGAAATTGGGTTCTCACTACGAAAAAACTTTGTAACAAATAATAAATAAAAATAAAATAAGAATAACTATTCATAAGCTTTCCATATACTCGTGGATGTACTTGTGTGAATATTTGACCAGACGCTGACTTCAGGCGTCATACTTCCTTCACTGACATATCAAGTAAACCAAAATCCTTAATACATCAACAAATGGGAAGGGGATGGTCGGGAGGGCCCCAGTCGTCAATGATTACGGGGCCACTACTAAATATTAGGTTTTCTTTATCTCCTTGCAGGAGTCAAACCTATAATTTATTAGTGGCCCCTCCATCATTGACGATTATGCCTGATATCTAGGACTGGAGGGGGACATTCGTAATCATATCATAACTCTAGCAAAAGCAGATAATCAAACAACCACATAGTATTCTTACTTTGTAAAAAAGATATATTGTTGCGCATAAACTTTATACAGCACATATATACAAAAAGGGGTACAAGCAGGAGCGTGCTTCAAAGAAGCCTGCTTGAAAAAAGGGTTAACTCTGAGACTCAGTACACAGATCTGCTAGTTAAGAAGGCACCCCACTTAAAGTAAGTGGTGAAAAATAAAAACTTATAAGTCTACATGTGCACATATAAACCCCATTAAACTAGTGGATAAATTCCTAAAAATATACCCAAACATAAAAGGAACTCTTGTACTTTCGCAGAAGTACCGAACTCTTATACTTATGCAGAAGTAATTACATCAAAAAATAAAAGTCGCAGTTGCAACTACTGAGATTTCTTAAAATTATATTGCTTCACAGCCAAAACTACTTACAACAAGAATTGTTGTTTTACTACTATTGTACTTTAGCACAATTTCCTGTAATGAATACTACAGAGAAATTTTATATCACAACACCTACAAACAGTATCACAGCTCGTATGCTCCGTACACATACTCCGGCGGGGTCTAGGGTGTCCTATGTTACACTGACTGCACCCCCCCCCCCCTCTTTTCTTAATCTAAACAATAAGTGACTTAGAGGCCACCTAGACCCTCTGCCTTAAAGCTATACATGGCATAGAAGGTCTGTCTAGAGCTACTGAAAGGTATCGAGTCAAAAACGTATGATTAGAGGACCATAGGACGCTATGTCCTCAACAGAAAAATTCTTAAGGAAACGCAAAGAGGCCGCCCATTTACGTAAATCGTGGGCTTTTCCCACGACGCTGGGATTACTCTCTTTAATGACTTCTACTAGGAGAGAAGCTATTTTACGTTTCATTAAGCGTTTGCCCGTACTTGTTACCCATAAAGCACCCTGTTGATTCAGAGGTGCTACTCTCAAATATTTGGTTAGAGCTTGCACTGGACATAAATTATGGTGCACTTTTCCCCTTTTCAACGCCGGCACCGTGAACTCTGAAAACACGTGTTCACTGTGTTCATTTTTGGCGATGAACCCTGGGGAAGGTGCAATGTGAATACAATCATTGAGCCTACCAAACCTTATGCAATTAGGTGTGTTGCTCATCGCCGCCAGCTCAGATACCCTGTTCCCGGTAGCCAAAGCCATAAAGAATACTGCCCTTTTTAAAAGTAAGTCAAAATCTGCAGTATTTTGGTACAGACGGGAATGAAGTAAAGACAACGCATTGTCCAGAGACCAGGTAGGCATGAGCTGACGGGGAGGTGGGCGGAGTTTAAAACATGCTCTCATGAAACCTGTTTCCTCCGCTAGTGGTATGGTTAGACCTGTAAGGTCAAAGAATGGCATCCTAATCGCTGTTAAGTGGTTTTTTAACGTTACTACAGATAGATGTTTCTGCTCGAACAGATAGTTTAAATAATTAAAAACTAAAGCCACCAAAGGTACGGTTTGTTCTGTCCTAAGTATCCAAGAAGTAAAGGACCGCCAGTGCGATTGATACTGTCTCTTTGTAGATTGGGTATATTGACTCATGAATTTATCGGTCACGTTTCTACCATACGGTGTTAGCCACTTGGCCTCCTGAATGTCCATAATGCAAAAGTCAGCGAGGTCTCTAGGTTGCCAATCGTGTCTAAGTGGAAATACCTGACCGGGAGCGACACCGGGTTCGGGCACCACGTTTTCAATTGCTGGTACCACAACTGCGCCGGCCACAGGGGCGCGATTAACGAGACTACGCCCCGATAATCCCGTAGTTTGTTTACTACGTGGCACATTAGAGAAGCGTCTGGTGGCGGAAACAGATAAACGGAACTCCACATGTTCCAGTCCGTCACCAGTGCGTCGGGTCCTCCCGCTGGCGTTATTGTCCGGCGGGTGAGGTACAGCGGGAGTTTGTGAGTCTCCTCGGACGCAAACAGATCCACTTGTGGACGGTAAGGCTCCGCAATCATTTGGTCGAAAATGGTTTGCTTGAGCGCCCATTCTACTGTTGTGCTCTGTCTCCGAGACAGAGCGTCTGCCCAGACGTTTGCTACGCCTGGGAGATAAGATGCGTGAAGATGAATGTTCAGCTTGCCGGCTAGAACAAAAATCTTTTCTGACACGTTTAGCAACTTCCGAGATCTCGTTGACCCTTGTTTCTGAATGCAGTGAACCGCATTCAGATTGTCCATCCTGAAGGCCACCGATTTGTCCCGTAAAGTAGAGCCGTGAGCCTGAAGGAAATACAAGGGGACTAGTAACTCTTTGACATTGATGTGGGAGGTTTCTGAATGGGACCAAAGCCCTTGACCCTGATGGCCGTGGTTTGACTGAAAGCCCCAACCTATCGTTCCTGACGCATCCGTGTCTACCCATACCGTCGGCGGAGGAGAGGTCCATGACATGACCGAGTGCAATGTTTCCCTCTTCGCCCAAACCGCTAGTAAGCTGTGTATTAATTTTGGGATGGGCCATAATGTTTCCGCCGGCAATAGTGGAAAAAATTTGTTGCCCTCCAATATTAAACGTTTGACTTTCAACCGGCCCAACTTTACAGTTAGTTGAATCCAGTTGAGAGAGCCGACCAGAGATTCCCAGACTCTCCGTGTCGTAGTCAGACTGTGAAGAAACATAAACAGTTTCTTGCGAAACCTGTTCCGATTGTCCACACTCTGACTCAGAGTGAGAGCAGCTGTGTCCCAGACTAGCCCTATCCACTGGACCACTCGTGAGGGAACAAGGTTTGACTTTACCGGGTTTACCTTGAACCCTAGAGATTTTACATGATTTAATGTTATGTTGACATGATTGATGCATAACTGTTCCGTCTCTGCCACCACCAGCCAGTCGTCTAGATACCACACAATCCCGATCCCTTGTTCTAACATGGGCATCAGGGCTTGCCGGACTAATTTCGTGAATAAGCGAGGTGCTAGGTTCAATCCGAACGGCATCCTCTGAAAGAAATAAGTCTGATGCATTATCCGTAAGGCCAGAAATCGTTGAAACCTTTTGTTTATCGGGACGTGCCAATACGCGTCTGTCAGGTCTAAAGAACACATCCACCCTTCCGGCGGAAGTGTTAGCCTTATTTGATTCACTGTTAGCATCCTGAAGGAAACGTTGTGAATGTGGAGGTTCAGATAAGACAGGTCTACGACCGGCCTCATCTGAACACTGTCCCTTTTGGGCACTAGAAAGAGTTTGGACGTAAATACTGGGTAATTTTGAGGGACCGGGATGATGACATTCTTGGTGATCATCTCTTGGATCAGTGACTCCACCTCTAATGAAACAAAATTTGCCTCTGTCGGCTGACGTAAGCGAGGTCGCCGGAGCCACTGCCAGGTGATGCCTTTGCGTGCCACCATCCTCGCCCATATGTTTAATGGCCATGCGCGATGACACGCCCGGAACGACCAAGTTAGCAGACAAGGGTTCGCCGGCTGGACTACCCTCTGATCCACCCGCCTTAAGACTGGCCCTGGGAGTGAGAGAGACCCTAGTTTTTTGGTGGTGGTGGTGGTGTATGCTTCGATGACTGGCCGGGTTTGGCAGGAGACGGGCCCTGGCCCGGTCGTTGATACTTCTGTCCTTTATGATTACCTGAAAACTTTCCTTGCTTGTATCTGTACTGAGCCTGACTTTGGGTGGAAGAGGACTTAGGCAGATGAAAGGGCTTTGCCCCACCAGGCTGAGCTTTTGCGACTAGTTTGGGCTTGGGAAAATTGAAAGCAGGTTTCTTAGATGGGGCGGGACTGTGCTTAAAGGCCTGAGCCATGTTGAACACTGTTTTCCACACCTCCGGGGACATTAAAGAGGCAGTTAGAACAGGGGACATAACCACTTGATTTGCAACCCTATCCGGGAGCTTCCTTACGAGAGACATCCTTAGATCTTGTCTTGCCCGCACCGCCTCTAGCAAGGCTGTACGGATATCTCCCAGTGACTGTATAGAAGTCTGGAGTAGCAAGCGTCTAGATAGTTCGATAGCCTTTCGGACTTCCGCGTCCGCGATTGCCTGAGCAGATCTGAGCATTGACTTCACTACCTGTTGTGTGACAATATACTGGGAAAACAGTCTATATGCTTTCCCACGTAGCCTAAACTCCCGGTCTAGGTGAGCAGTGGACGGTGTGGAAAAGGGATCTTTAAGCTCGCATAGATTAATTTTAGGGGCAGCTAAAAATGCAAATAAAGCAGAGGGAACTCCGCCGGCAGAGAATACCGGCATAGAGAACCAAGAATGGCTTTCTTGTGGAATTTGGTGTGAAGATTTAGAGGTAAAAGTCGTTGCAAAGTTCTGAGCCTCCACTTCCCATTCCACCCAAGGTCCCGGACCCAACTGCTCCACCTTCAAAACTGGATTTGCGGCTGTGTCTGTGAACGTCTTTAAACCTAACTCTGGTGTTAGAGCTGACAGTGCTTTTATATCATTGAAACCGTCATGCTTGGTCCAGTCCGAAAACAGTTTTGAAGCTGACGCAGGGGGTAGGGCAGGTGTAGAAGTATACACAAAATAATCATGGTGATAATAGTTAGGAATGGCCTTAATATTAACATCAAGTACATCCCTAGAATATCTAAAGCACGTAACTTCCTAGATTTATTCCCTTGGATTACCCACTCACGTGGCACCGGAAGCTCCCCCGACATAGTGGACTGTGCTACCTCTGGCTTTGCTGGGAACATTGTTACCCATGACTCATCCGGCCCGTATAGGAGGGGCATAGCTCCCTTTCGGACCGGCGCTTTGTCTAATGGGGGAGGATTTACATATGCTACTACTCTCACATTGGAAGTAGTCAGTGCCGCCGAAGTTGGCCTAGTAACCATAGTAGGTGATACAGGGGGAGGGTGCAGAATTTGTGTCAAAGCAATAGAAGTAGCCAGAGGTCGGACATTCGATGCCGTCGTGGAAGCTCCCAAACCAACTGTAGGGGTCTCCGGCTGCTGACCAAAAAAACTTAGTTAGTGCATTCGCTAGTAACCCATTAATTTCATCAGCTGTGACAAATTTAGCAGAGGCTGAACTATGTGGCGAATCATTCCTACTCTGAGAGTCGTCTATCAATGAACCTGACTCTTGAATCTCCATCTCAGAAATTATAGAACCCTCATCCCTTTCCCCCGGCCTCTCAGGAGAGGATTCCGCCGAAGCCGGGACCCCCTCATGCTGCCATGTTAAGTCCGGGATGGACGATGGGATCTCAGCGTCCCGGTGGACGTCGGCCACTACCTTTGGTGCATAAGAATGATGTGAGCCGTCACGCCATGGCTGGGAGAACCTCCAAACTCCCCGGTCTTGGCCGGAACTCACTTGTGAGCTAGGTGCCACACCAATTACTGAGCCCTCACTCGAGCCCTCTAAAGGGTTATAACTGCTGGTAGAACTCTCTAAAGCTGGTACATGTGAACTGGGAATAATATTAGGTGACAACTTGTCCGCCGGTATATCCCCCACCACAGTCTCTGACTCCACTCCCGACCTGTCAGATTGGACCTGAGACATGTCGGGAGTAGAGGCAGAAAGCGAGGCACGAGGCTCCGGCGAACGCCGGGAGGACTTTCGTACATGAGTATCCTTTTTTGAAGACTTGTGACTTTGCCTTGACTTTGACTTTACACTAGGACTGTCCTTGGTCTTCTCCTCCTTGCTCTTCTTCCTCGAAGGTGAAGTAGAGTGACTATGTGTCTGCTGTCGGAGGGGAGACCGTGACCTGGACCTCGATTTTGACTTGGAAGTTGTCGCCGGGGGTGTCGGCTCTCGAGGTCTCTTAGATGTGCCAGGGGAGGGAATAAGCACTGTACCCTGCCCAGTCTCAGCCGACTTACGCACATTTACTTTACTTCTAGAAGGGGGATGTTTAAGTGGGGGATACTGAGCAATCAATCTTTCCCACAGAACTACGTTATCGCACTGAAGAGCTTTATGAGCCACTGAAGTAGCATAAGTAGATAGGAGTTGTTTGACCTCGCACAATGCAACTGCCGCCGCCAAATTATCTTTCTGTAAGACTTTGATACTTAACTGACTACAAAAAGTACAATTCTTAGTCACCCACAGACCCCTTGACCGGTCCAAGCATTTGACGCATCTGATGCATAGAGTATGCGCAAACATAGGGATCCCTGAACAGGAGGGTGTTAAGCACAGAGCAAAAACAGGGTCTAGTGGCGCCATGACAGAGACTGGGAAGAGCTAACCCACCCCCGGGCTCCTTCTGGTCCTCTGTTGACCCGCCGGAACTCCGCCCTGGAAAAAGAAAATTTCCAGGAATTAATGCTCATAAGGTTACCCCAAAATGTTCTAACACAAGTGTTAATGAACCGCCAGGCAACAAGATGTAATACACCACTATTACCTCTTGTTACCCTGTAGGTTCCTATGTAAAGATTTTAGAATATCTTTACTTGTCCAAAAGATTTAAGCATATCCTCTGACATGATATAAAGACGAGCATATCTTTATAAATGACGCAGTCTTCCCAGTGGTTTTTTGACCACCGGAAACCCATATTAAGATGCCGGCCTCCTTATTATATCGCAGTTAAAAAGGGGGTAAGCCTATCTTAAACTTTTTTAGATCTGACTTCTCTCGAAGCCTTCATAGATCGCCGTATTTTGAAGGCCGCGATACCCAATTGTATCCCTTAATTGTCTGGCTAACTATACCGAATTGCAAATCCGTTCAAGGTTCAACCGCCGGGTGTGAAAGTAATATAAATGTTAACCCCAATTGTTCCTATCCCCACTTCTTTGCAAAAGATCGCTGGGGTTGAAAGACCAAACAAACAAAACAGCCTAGTTTTTCAATGGCTTTGCAAAAACCGGGAAAAACTATACTCAACCGGTGTCCGCATGAACACCTAGTTAAACGGGTATAGCCATCCCGCCGGGAAACACACAGTAAGCCTGAACACAGGCTCCACCACAGAGACGCAGTCCTGGAGACCCCTCAGGCCACCACTCGCCGGGGGAAACTAGCCTATTTTAACCACGCGTGATATAAAACTCGGCAACCAGCCGGATTTTCTCGGTGCAATCGAAAAAACCCGCTGGAAAAGGCAACCAGCCGGATTTTCTCGGAGCAATCGAGAAAACCCGCCGGAAAAGGCAACCCACACTAACCAGACGCAATCTGATAAACACAAATAGGCCCTGGATTAAGCCAAAACACAACTAATCCAGGACACACATAACACGGTATTACATATTCAAACCATAAATCAATAACATTTGTACATGTAAAAAGCTACGAGAGGCTGGCTAGGCCTAAGCAGACGGAAATAACACTTAATCACGTCGTAATATAAACAAAAAGCACTGTAACATATCACAACAGGAACAACCGCCATCACCACATCGTAGAAAAAATCCCGGGAGAGGGAAGCACTGACTCGGGACCTAGAAAAAACTTCACTAAGTGAAGGAAAATACGCTAGGAACGTCAGTAAACAAACAATAATGAAACTTCATCAGAAAGATAAGAAGAAGCCTGATAACGCGTAGTTAAAGCCAACTAAATAACTAGGCTAGCTAGCCGCGAAAAATGCAACACGCGTCCACCACGGGACCACGAGGGTACACCCGAAATAGGTGTCCCAAACACACGACCCCAATACACTGAACTGCGGGAAACCCGTCCCTGACACTCCTGCTACGCATATCCTAACCTTACTCGATACATCCCAGAGTAAACAAATGAGAAAAAACTCACTAGGGACGCAGCAAATGCGGAACCAGCGGAGCGTGGGGAGACACGTCAGGGCAGGTTGAGCGCAGAGCAGAGAAGGAAGTATGACGCCTGAAGTCAGCGTCTGGTCAAATATCCACACAAGTACATCCACGAGTATATGGATAGCTTATGAATAGTTATTCTTATTTTCTTTTTATTTATTATTTGTTACGAATTTTGTTCGTAGTGAGAACCCAATTTCATAATGACAGAACCATGAGTGAGGTTGCGTGCGCTCATGATGAAGGCTCCTCAAATTTTGTATGCTCTGCGCGGTAGATTCAAACTACGGTAAACGAGTGTTTGAAGAGGAGGCCTTATGTAATAGGCATAATCGTCAATGATGGAGGGGCCACTAATAAATATGGCTTGATGATTTTGATGATTTTTATCTGTCGTGAGAATGATACCATTTTAGTTGTATCAAAGCAACATATGGCCTTCAAAACTTTATGTGATTATTGGTATGGGAGTAATGATGGAAAACAAAAAACAACGGATATGTATATATTTTTTTATTTTTTTAGTATTATTATTATTATTATTATTATTGTTATTATTATTATTATTATTATTATTATTATTATTATTATTATTATTATTATTATTTGTGTGTGGGGTTTTTTTTGGGGTGGGGGTGGGTGGGTGAATGGATTGTTGGAGAAGAGGCAAGATCTGTGGTAGGTGTAGGTAGTGTTTGGTGAATGGATTGTTAAAGGAGAGACAAGATCTATGGTAGGGTGGATAGCTGTTACATGAATGAGATTGGCTGTTTGAAACCTGGTGGCTAACGCTAGAGAATTCCCAGGATATCCCTACAGAAGTAATTGTGTCTGTGGTTCACTTATATAATAATATTAACCAGAAACTAGGATCATAATTTTGGTATAATGATAAATAGATATATTTAGGCTTTTATTGTTGTTGGTGACATTGATCATTTATCAATGACACAGCCTTCCTTACTCGTCGAGAGAGTGATATGTGTGAAAGAGGTGTGAACAGTGTCATATACGATCGTTAAACTGAAAAGATAAGTTGTCAAATTCCACAGGCCAAGGTGATAATGATGCCATAGTTAAATGTAAATATTGTTTGTCAAAATTTAGGTGTCAAGGGTTTCATACTGCAACGTCAACTGTGCCCACATGGGATGTTAATTGCTGCCAAACTGTCAGAGGTGCCAGGTTAAAGTGTCAATTTTGATTGGCCACTAAGACGAGGATTCCATGCCGAAAATATCAGAAGGGTGCCAAACTAAGGTGTCAGACAGGATGACAAGCATACCAGGTTATGATGTTGAAGATGGCATTCTAGGATAGTAATGGTAACAGTTTGAGATGTCAAGGTTGTCATTCTGTGATGTCAAGATTATCGAAGAAGATTTTGAAATGTGCGATGTTATGAACTTATGAAAGTTTTTGTTCAATAAGCCCAACTTGAAAATTTGTATATGCCGACAAGGATGAGTATTAAGGTAACATGGGATGTGAGCTACTATGAGCTTACAGTCACTCCAGTCCATTATCACTCCGGTCCCTTTCCCTGATCACAAAACTAACACCAGTCACTATAGCCTGCACTAGCCAACTTGACAGTTTTTAACCTGGGAGGTATTCACAGTAGTTAACTCTTTCATTATATGATGACACGCTATTCAAATTTCATTTATGCCAAGCTTTGATAATTTTGGACTCAACAAATTCCTTCGCATATTGAATAAAATAGTCTATTGATAGACATAATATAGAATTAACAAAACAAAAATGCTTTCTCTTATACTGAAAAGGTTAAATTTTCAAGTTAGCTGCCGTGGGGTATAGTCACTAATCACTGTGACTTCTATTCACATTCCCATCAATATCCTATCCTTCCAAGCTAATAATTATCATCTAACCTTCCCTGACTCCCAATGTATAATTACCGTTGTGACCTGAGCCAAAGTGACAAGAGGCCGGAGTGACCTGCTCCCCTGCTATGATGGCCAGGGTGACCTGCTCCCCTGCTATGATGGCCGAGGTGACCTGTTACCCTGCTATGATGGCCGGGGTGACCTGTTCCCCTGCTATGATGGCCGAGGTGACCTGTTCCCCTGCTATGATGGCCGGGGTGACCTGTTCTGCTATGATGGTCGAGGTGACCTGTTCCCCTGCTATGATGGCCGGGGTGACCTGTTCCCCTGCTATGATGGCCGAGGTGACCTGTTCCCCTGCTATGATGGCCAGGGTGACCTGTTCCCCTGCTATGATGGCCGAGGTGACCTGTTACCCTGCTATGATGGCCGGGGTGACCTGTTCCCCTGCTATGATGGCCGAGGTGACCTGTTCCCCTGCTATGATGGCCGGGGTGACCTGTTCTACTATGATGGTCGAGGTGACCTGTTCCCCTGCTATGATGGCCGGGGTGACCTGTTCCCCTGCTATGATGGCCGAGGTGACCTGTTCCCCTGCTATGATGGCCGGGGTGACCTGTTCCCCTGCTATGATGACAGGGGTGACCTGTTCCCCTGCTATGATGGCCGGGGTGACCTGTTCCCCTGCTATGATGGCCGGGGTGACCTGTTCCCCTGCTATGATGGCCGAGGTGACCTGTTCCCCTGCTATGATGGCCGGGGTGACCTGTTCCCCTGCTATGATGGCTGAGGTGACCTGTTCCCCTGCTATGATGGCCGGGGTGACCTGTTCCCCTGCTATGATGACAGGGGTGACCTGTTCCCCTGCTATGATGGCCGGGGTGACCTGTTTCCCTGCTATGATGACAGGGGTGACCTGTTCCCTTGCTATGATGGCCGGGGTGACCTGTTCCCCTGCTATGATGACAGGGGTGACCTGCTCCCCTGCTATGATGGCCGGGGTGACCTGTTCACCTGCTATGATGGCCGGGGTGACCTGTTCCCCTGCTATGATGGCCTGGGTGACTTGTTTCCCTGCTATGATGGCCGGGGTGACCTGTTCCCCTGCTATGATGACAGGGGTGACCTGCTCCCCTGCTATAATGACAGGGGTGACCTGTTCCCCTGCTATGATGGCCGGAGTTACCTGTTCCCCTATGATGATAGGGGTGACCTGTTCCCCTATGATGCCAGGGGTGACCTGTTCCCCTGCTATGATGACAGGGGTGACCTGTTCCCCTTCTATGATGGCCGGGGTGACCTGTTCCCCTGCTATGATGGCCGGGGTGACCTGTTCCCCTGCTATGATTGCCGAGGTGACCTGTTCCCCTGCTATGATGACAGGGGTGACCTGTTCCCCTGCTATGATGACAGGGGTGACCTGTTCCCCTGCTATGATGACAGGGGTGACCTGTTCCCCTGCTATGATGACAGGGGTGACCTGTTCCCCTGCTATGATGGCCGGGGTGACCTGTTCCCCTGCTACAATGGCCGGGGTGACCTGTTCCCCTGCTATGATGGCTGGGGTTACCTGTTCCCCTGCTATGATGGCAGGGGTGACCTGTTCCCCTGCAATGATGGCCGGGGTGACCTGTTCCCCTGCTATGATTGCCTGGGTGACCTGTTCCCCTGCTATGATGGCCTGGGTGACCTGTTCCCCTGCTATGTTTGCTGGGGTTACCTGTTCCCCTGCTATGATGACAGGGGTGACCTGTTCCCCTGCTATGATAACAGGGGTGACCTGTTCCCCTGCTATGATGAAAGGGGTGACCTGTTCCCCTGCTATGATGACAGAGGTGACCTGTTTCCCTGTTATGATGATAGGGGTGACCTGTTCCCCTGCTATGATGACAGGGGTGACCTGTTCCCCTGCTATGATGACAGGGGTGACCTGTTCCCCTGCTATGATGACAGGAGTGACCTGTTTCCCTGCTATGATTATAGGGGTGACCTGTTCCCCTGCTATGATGGCCGGGGTGACCTGTTCCCCTGCTATGATGACAGGGGTGACCTGTTCCCCTGCTATGATGACAGGGGTGACCTGTTCCGTTTCTATAATAGCCGGGTGAGTTCCCTTGCTATGGTGGTATGGCTGGGGTGATGAATGTGTCGGATTTGTTTATTATGGTTTGGCTGAACTGATACACTGCTGTGTTTAAGACCTTGAAGAAGCAAGTACAAAGTGAAAAATCCATATAACGGACATAATAAGCACTTTGTAATAGCTTGCATAAAGTGGAATATGGTGGAAACACATTATTTGTATTAGCTTTGCATCATGTTATTTACCGTTGCCAAGATATGAACCTGGCACATATACTGAGAAGGTTTGACTGTATTTGTCCCCCAAAATTGGTTAATGCCTAGTACTAATGCGTAATGTGAAAGAATGGTCTTACTCACTTTTAACAAAACAATTACAAAACCCCAGATAACTCAATCCCATTACCCCTTCACAGCACGTATATTAGGTTTAACTCTTGTCAGCTGTATGTTTGCATATATTGTGCATAATATAATATTATGCTCAGTACACCTTTTATTTTGAAGGGGAAAGCAATGATAAAATACATTATTGGAAGTGTCAACTGAAAACATTGTGGCAAACTATAATATTTTTGAAGACTGTTGTGAAACAATGTTATTTTCTTACCTCTCTCTTGTTGGCATAATTCACTTTCTTTCTTTCTTTTCTTTATGCCCTGATATTTCACTTGAGCTCATTAGCTAGTGAAAATATTCTTATAATTATCGGCACATAATTCCTTGGCAACATTTGCCATCACTTTTGTATGTTAAAATTAAACTACACGTAGAGCCAAAATAGTAAACACTTAAACCCTCTCCGACATATGACGCGAATTTGAGCCTATTGGGGATACTTTAAAGCCTTTGTTACCATCAGGGATATTTATAAACCTTTAGTTTAGTTACTTCAACCTCTGCAGTTGTCTTTGAGTTAGCTGTGGGCAGAAAACTAATTTTGGAGAGGTAAGTGAGAGAACTCTATTTCTTATTGCTAATCTGGCAACCTCTGCGTCATATGTGCGTGAAAGGGTTAAGGGGCTTCATTATGTGGATAAGTGTTGGTGTTTATTAGATCAGAGCCTGGATACTCAAAGATGACATAAGTTACGGCAAGGTGAGAAGCATAACAAACCAAACACGTCACGTTAACAGTGTCCACATCATAACTTTCTCATACTTATTAAAAATATAAAAATATAATTAACATTAGTTGTAATAACCAGTCATTACGTTCCATTTAGTAATAATAGTGCTAGATTATTACGATCTTGGGAATTAAGATATGCCGATCAAGGGGAGATAAGGCACGTACATTTTTTGAGCGTCCGGCCCCTGACCCACAAGTGTTTTTTAGATATACTGAACAAATTGGGTTGCTTTGAAAAATTAGTCCTTTGTAACCAGTGACAGTGCTGGACTAGGTAAATACACTATGTGAGGAGGAGGTTTTGTCTTGGCTTATGAATACGTTTCATAATTTATGCAATTCATTATCAAAACTGTTATTAGTAATCTGCAATCAGAATGTTTTCAAAATGTTTATGTAATGATTACTGTATGTAGAGATGTATGTAGAATCTTGCCTTTTCAACTTGTTCCAGTATTGTCTTCCACTAACTTTCTTGTGACGAGCCTGGATGGCCACAGCTCCTGCTTTACTAAACAGTACCACCAAATAATATCCTAAAGCATCTTAAGTTTGAATAGGTAAAGCTACTTTTAATAAGAGCTTTTATCTTTCCTACTCTTCATTTGTGAGTGAGACTTTGCATTTATTATGTATTAATATCAGTTAAGCTGAAATAATGAATTATAATGCTACTACATAATGTTAAGATTTAATTTGTTTTACATCGATAGAGGTTCAAGTAGCTTTCAGATATTATTTTGTGTAACTGTGTTCTTTTTCCAGACCTCCCGCACCCCATTCAAGGAGCTCCTCTTCACAGTTCCAAGGCATCCTGTTCCACTCAATAAATCAACAATTAATTCCACCAGACACGAAGGCCTACTACCTGATGCTTGCATGTCTACTTTGAGCTCCCCTTTACCACTTTCTGATAGCTTTTCATATCACTAACCAAACCATTTTGTATTGAAAATGTCTACGTCTATTTCTATTTTGATCACTTTTTATACCACTAACTGCTGTAAATCAATAAAACCGAAAACGAACCTCCATCAAGTCCATTTTAAGATCGTGGCTATAATGAATGGAGAGGTATCAGAGGGCCAATGAAGATGGAGTGACCTAATAATAAACGATGGAACTGCCTCTCATTTCCTTATTTTAATATAGCAAAATATTTAAGATTATAAAGGCTCATATTTCTAGATAAACCCTATCATTGTTGAGGGTAATTACTGTAGATTTATCGTATTCCTAGCCAGTCATTATGAATTGCTAGTTTTTGCAATTGCAATGCTAATTGCTGGAATATTTATATAGTACTCTAATTGCAATTATAACAACCATCGTATCATATTGACTGATTAAGAAAACGGCAAGACTATTGTAATCACCACCGACAATGATTGGGTTTGTCTAAGAATACGGGCCTAGGACCTGGAACACAGAGCCTTAGCATTTAAGGGAGGACGGTCCCTGGTTATGATTGGAGGTTTATTGGGAGGAACAAACTGTCACATAGTTCAGTACAATCAAGCAGTGGTGGGGCAAACTTTAATGACCGACAATCTAGGTCTCAGCTTAAATGTCACTTAAAAGATGTTTCAGTTATTTAAAGCATCTGTCAGTTGCTAAGGTATTTTTGTATTAAATATAAATTGTCCTGAAAAAAACATTGATTTTGTTAGAAATATTGGTTCTGCAAGATTGCATAGCGATACTATGAAACACAAATAATTAATGTAGAATCCTTGGCTACTGCATGTAAGATCATTTCAATGATAGCTTAAAAGTAATTACATAGTTTTATGCGTAAGATGTTTCACATCGTAACTTATCACAGGCTTCACAATTTTTTTTTTATACATATTCGAGTACACTATATTTTTGGTTATAACAACATATATGTACTGTAATATTTTTGGTTATAACAACATATATGTACTGTAATATTTTGGTTATAACAACATATATGTACTGTAATATTTTGGTTATAACAACATATATGTACTGTAATATTTTTGGTTATAACAACATATATGTACTGTAATATTTTTGGTTATAAAAACATATATGTACTGTAATATTTTTGGTTATAACAACATATATGTACTGTAATATTTTTGGTTATAACAACATATATGTACTGTAATATTTTTGGTTATAACAACATATATGTACTGTAATATTTTGGTTATAACAACATATATGTACTGTAATATTTTTGGTTATAACAACATATATGTACTGTAATATTTTTGGTTATAACAACATATCTACTGTAATATTTTGGTTATAACAACATATATGTACTGTAATATTTTGGTTATAACAACATATATGTACTGTAATATTTTTGGTTATAACAACATATATGTACTGTAATATTTTTGGTTATAACAACATATATGTACTGTAATATTTTGGTTATAACAACATATATGTACTGTAATATTTTGGTTATAACAACATATATGTACTGTAATATTTTTGGTTATAACAACATATATGTACTGTAATATTTTTGGTTATAACAACATATATGTACTGTAATATTTTGGTTATAACAACATATATGTACTGTAATATTTGGTTATAACAACATATATGTACTGTAATATTTTTGGTTATAACAACATATATGTACTGTAATATTTTTGGTTATAACAACATATATGTACTGTAATATTTTTGGTTATAACAACATATATGTACTGTAATATTTTGGTTATAACAACATATATGTACTGTAATATTTTGGTTATAACAACATATATGTACTGTAATATTTTTGGTTATAACAACATATATGTACTGTAATATTTTTGGTTATAACAACATATATGTACTGTAATATTTTTGGTTATAACAACATATATGTACTGTAATATTTTTGGTTATAACAACATATATGTACTGTAATATTTTTGGTTATAACAACATATATGTACTGTAATATTTTGGTTATAACAACATATATGTACTGTAATATTTTTGGTTATAACAACATATATGTACTGTAATATTTTTGGTTATAACAACATATATCTACTGTAATATTTTGGTTATAACAACATATATGTACTGTAATATTTGGTTATAACAACATATATGTACTGTAATATTTTTGGTTATAACAACATATATGTACTGTAATATTTTTGGTTATAACAACATATATGTACTGTAATATTTTGGTTATAACAACATATATGTACTGTAATATTTTGGTTATAACAACATATATGTACTGTAATATTTTTGGTTATAACAACATATATGTACTGTAATATTTTTGGTTATAACAACATATGTACTGTAATATTTTGGTTATAACAACATATATGTACTGTAATATTTTGGTTATAACAACATATATGTACTGTAATATTTTTGGTTATAACAACATATATGTACTGTAATATTTTTGGTTATAACAACATATATGTACTGTAATATTTTTGGTTATAACAACAATATGTACTGTAATATTTTTGGTTATAACAACATATATGTACTGTAATATTTTGGTTATAACAACATATATGTACTGTAATATTTTTGGTTATAACAACATATATGTACTGTAATATTTTTGGTTATAACAACATATATCTACTGTAATATTTTGGTTATAACAACATATATGTACTGTAATATTTTTGGTTATAACAACATATATGTACTGTAATATTTTGGTTATAACAACATATATGTACTGTAATATTTTTGGTTATAACAACATATATGTACTGTAATATTTTTGGTTATAACAACATATATGTACTGTAATATTTTGGTTATAACAACATATATGTACTGTAATATTTTTGGTTATAACAACATATATCTACTGTAATATTTTGGTTATAACAACATATATGTACTGTAATATTTTGGTTATAACAACATATATGTACTGTAATATTTTGGTTATAACAACATATATGTACTGTAATATTTTTGGTTATAACAACATATATGTACTGTAATATTTTTGGTTATAACAACATATATCTACTGTAATATTTTGGTTATAACAACATATATGTACTGTAATATTTTTGGTTATAACAACATATATGTACTGTAATATTTTGGTTATAACAACATATATGTACTGTAATATTTTTGGTTATAACAACATATATGTACTGTAATATTTTTGGTTATAACAACATATATGTACTGTAATATTTTGGTTATAACAACATATATGTACTGTAATATTTTGGTTATAACAACATATATCTACTGTAATATTTTGGTTATAACAACATATATGTACTGTAATATTTTGGTTATAACAACATATATGTACTGTCATATTTTTGGTTATAACAACATATATGTACTGTAATATTTTTGGTTATAACAACATATATGTACTGTAATATTTTTGGTTATAACAACATATATGTACTGTAATATTTTGGTTATAACAACATATATGTACTGTAATATTTTGGTTATAACAACATATATGTACTGTAATATTTTTGGTTATAACAACATATATGTACTGTAATATTTTTGGTTATAACTACATATATGTACTGTAATATTTTTGTTTAAATCGTGGGATTCAGTTAAGCTTAGTATATTGGTCAATGCTTATGAGTACAGTACAAATAGACATTCTCGATCAATCAACTACCATACTGTAGTTTTATTCTAGTAGGAGGATCATAATACTGATGTAGCAGTACTCTTTTAGCTACTCATATTCACAATTAAATGCAGTCACACTGAGGCTTACAATGCAGTACATAGTGACGAGCACGATACTGAACCAGCAGTATTGTAAAGCAAACAATTAGTTGTAAATATCACTAACAGAATAATTGCCAGATCGCATTCCAAGAGGGTGTGAAACAAAACAAAGTTGTGACAGGCTCTTGTATGGTAGGTACAGTCTAAAGCATGAGCTCCTTCCCGCTTTTGCTTCAAGTGAAGTCGTTCATGGGCAAGGGTGAAAGTTGATCCCACCAGAAAGAGTATTTAGCTACAAATAATATCTACACAACACTTTTCTTAGTGCTGTGGAGAGATTATCTTTACATGATATCCTAGGTCAATGAGTTCCAATATCACTTAATAGCCTTTTATTAGAGATTGTGCTAATAGGTTGAGCTTTTTGGAAGGTACAGCTAGAACTGTATGATTTCGGAGTCTGGTCCATCGACTAAAGTCAAATTGAAGGTAATTGAAAGCTTGAATGCTTGAACTACTGCATCAAAGTAGTGGGGCAGGAGGGATTCAGTTGTTCAGGGATTGACTTCACTCAGAACAAAGGAGGTAAAGTGGTTTGGATTATGACTGCATACAATAATCAACAATGATTTGAGCCTACATGGCTGAGAAGTAACATACACAACTCATGCGGGGTTCACCTTCCCATGGGTGCTCAAAAGAGGTGCAGAAGTCCATTTCCTCTGGCTAATAGCAAAAAGAAATGGACGTCTGCAGTTCTCACTGCAATGGCGGAAATTAGAGGTTCGGTAGACCAGTGTCACATGTACATATGTGTATGTTAGTATCAAATCAGCATGGATTGAGCTGATCACTCTGGTTACGGACTGCTTTTACATCCACAGTCACTCCGACAATACAATATTGTTCCACATGCACTGCACACACTATAGGCCTACACGACAATTGGCGATTGGGCCAATAAGCTAGATAATCAAACAGGTTGCCTCGGAATATAATGGCGATTCATTCATGGCCTCCCCCTCAGGGATCAGGATGTGAGGCAATAGATAGATAGATAAATACTATAATATACATTAGGCTTCGAACTCAGTGATCAAATAATCAGAAGTGTTTTGGTCGTAGGCCTACACTTTCTCGTTTAGGACTTGGCAACTTTAGAATAATAATGTGAACGTGTACAACAAATAATATGAGCATTGTTATTTGGCAGGCATTTCTAAATAAAATATACCACCCCACATCCAATATGAATAAAACGAAAAAACAGATGGATTATCACACTCCCCACAGAGGACTATAATTCACCTAAGCTGTAGGGGTCATTGACATTTTCTGACATTACTGTCCACAACTGTACATTCTGACATTGGCACAACGAATCGCTAATATCTTGGCTGTTAAGAATGTGAAAGTAATTGGTTGTGGATATGAGTGTAGGTGGTCTTAGCCCCCCACGTTGAGTGTAGGTGGTCTTAGCCCCCCACGTTGAGTGTAGGTGGTCTTAGCCCCCCACGTTTGTTATCTGCTTTCTGACATTCTTGAAGGAGACATTATCAAAGTGTTTGTCAGTTCTTGAAGATATGACTCTTCGATATTTACTACTAGAGACAGCTTTCATATGATGGTAACTGTAGAGGTCCCACTTATTTGTATCTAGTGGTCAATTTTGTAGTGTAAAGTTAGACATCCACTTTTCGGTGGTAGAGATTGTACTTGTGAACAGTAGTTGAAGCCAAGTTCTTGGTTAGATGTTTAGTATATTACTAAAGTCTATTTATTATGACAAATCTAGAAATCTAAACTCCCAACCACTGATAGCATATTAAGGACTTGACCCATCGAGTTGATATTTCTGCCTTTTGAGAGGAGTAAACCAGGGAGTAAGGGTGGACATTTACAGCCTGGTTGCTTCAGCTCTAACTAAATTACAATAGGCTATAGATAACAATGTCTAGTCTTGTCATAATGAATAGATTATATATTGTTACTCCATATTTATTTGACTGTGTTGAATTATTTCGTCGGACTAGTGTTTGTTGCATGTCAAACGTTTTGTCTTTTTGTAGATGCAATGCACCTCTTTTTAATTACTCAATTATCACAAGATTTGTTTTTATTAAGCATCGACTTATAACATACAATCATTATTTCATATTTTACTGTGTGAGATTATTGTTACCATTAAAGTAAGTATTACCTTATTGGCCAGTGGCAATCATAGGTTTACTACCAGTTTTATAAGTGAAGGTAATATAGAGGCGTATCTGCAGTTGTGAGCCTTACATGGTAATTTATTAGCCCTTTCAGTATTAGGACGATATTCCTAATATTATTCTGGATAACATTATATAATTCTATACAACATAAGCATTCAAAGGGGTAAGCATGGTCTCAATTAAAACTCTGACTCCTATAACTTTTTCCAAAAGTGAATGCAATCTTGAACTGATATTCAGAATAATATTAGGAATAGCGTCCTGGTATAGTGAAAGTGTTAACCAGATAGACTTTGTTATGAGCCCTGTATGTCTGCTCAAGTAGTGCTCAAGCTAATGATAGCATTATGAAAACATGTTCTCTTTGTCTTAAGCTTACAGTTTGGGAAGTGAAAGGGGTATTACACTTTGCTATATATTTGTTTTTCACAATGAGTGAGTGAATACCTAAAACGATTAACCTTTTCTTCATAAAAGGTACCTTAAACTTGAATGCTATATTCCGCAAAGCAAGATTATTTTCTTTTTGTATTTGAAGCAGAACAGCAATTCATGCATGATTCATACAGTAGCTAAGTAAGAATTTTAGCATAAATGTTTGAAAGTGTTATGACAAATATAACCAATATTCACAAACATACAGACAGTCTGGGATGTAATTATCTTCTAATTATTGTAATAACAGTCGGGGAAATTGTCACCATAATTCAGGATATGTCGACCATTGAGTCTAGTGTAAACAGTAGATAGGTATCGTATTTGGTTACCTAGGTCCCAGGGATAACATCTACTCCTAAGCAGCTCCTGGGTAGCCTATTACAGCACCAGCCTATTTCTTTATCATGCCTCATTCCTCCTCAGTCTTCCGTCAATGTAAAGTTTCCAGTAGGCTACAGCATGGGAACTAGCCAGGTGGAGATAGTGGACCACAAGAATTTGAGGCATTTGAAATACTGTTTTCTTCTGAAATGCATCATATGTATCAATGTGCAAGCTTATACAAACTTTTAGTGTAAAATTGTCATAACCTTAAATGTAAATGAAAGCATTGGAGAATTTTGAATTACGGTTCGGCAAAAGAAGCAAAGTTTGATGTCCTTTTCATAGACAACCAAAATTAGTCAAGCAACGATGGTTATTTGTCTGCCTGACTTAACTAGTTTTGGCCTGTGAATTTTCTCAGACTAAAAATATGATTTGCTTCCATTGTTCTGTGCTATTATGTTCGTCTTGGTGGTAATGCTAATGTTAATTTTAATAATAAATAGTTAATCAAGTTGACTAAAACTGGGTTTATTATTCATATTTCTGACTATCTGAAGAAGTCGTCTTGATGTATTGTAGATCTGGACTAATTTCTAAGACATCAGCTTAACTTGAAATATTTTTTCCTATTCAGAAGTGCAGGATGAGGCTACTAGGGGGTTTGCTTGATAATGCAATAAGAATAATGATCTAAATCAACTTCCTTTCATTTCTGATAAAAATGGAGGTTCTTTGCATGAGAGCACTAATTTGCTAGAATATACAAATATGATACACGTACGGTATTGTCAGACTTCTTGATATGTTGCTCAGTGTTTTGTATTCCTCTTAGAATAATGATAATGTCGATGATTAAAACTAAGGTAACTAATGTAGAAGGTACTAAGGAGAGCATGTTAAATAACATGTTTATTCAAAAGTGATTAAATAAGTACTGTTTCTGATGCTTCTAATAAGGTAAATAGATTTGTATATATTTTCCAAGATTATTATTTCACAAAGGTACTGCACTCCATATCCTTAAAATAGCTAGCTCTGATGATAAATGAAGAACACAATATATATTATATTTACACCTTCAAAAGTTTGCAGGTGGCAGAAAAGCATCACTTCAGATATCTATATTACCATTATATTAGCCTCATTAGGCTATTCATGGTGCAGTTGAGTGTAGTACATGATTAGATAAATATCCATTATTCGATAAAATGGATATTAATCGTAGTTATGTGCTGTACTTATGACTGTCGTGATAGTGTAATGATTGAGGGGAGATGGGCCGTTTATCTGGTCCCCTTTCTTTTTCATGCTTATACCCATTAGTTTTGAGATATTTAGACGTTTGCCCTACTAGTTTGTCAATATTAAGCCCTTTTGTGGCCTTTAGCTGTCGATTTATTTCCTGGCTAGCGATAGCGAGCCTGTAATTGTGGAGGAACCGGCCTTCGGCCGTGAAATTTTTCTACCGGAAATGTACACATTAATCTCGAAGGGAGATCTAATGGATGTTTTTTTTTTTTAAAGTTTGATAGAGATCTAGGGAGGAAACTAAAAATAAATTAATATATAAATAAATAGACCCCCCAAAATAACCACTATCCTCTTAAGAGTGTTTAAGATTTGTATGTAGTAACCCAGGTTCGAATCCCGGGGAGATCACATGCTTTCATTAATTACATTGGGTGGTGTTTGGTGTTGGAATGAAATTTATACAAATAGATTATCTTCATGCAAAGAACCCCCATATACACAAGCATCAATAGTGGATATTTGTTCTCCTCTTTCCTCTAGCCTAAATACTGTTGTGTTGACAAACTTTACTCAGGATCATAATAGCACGCTCAAGAGTCTAACTCCGGTTTCTTAGAGCCATAGTAGGGGGAGACACACAGTCACTTTTCCTGGCAATCTTCCTCGACAAATCTGGTCTGGTACGGTTTCAATTAAAGTTTTCAAAATTTCACAACCTAAACTGTTTAATGATAAGATCTCCAGAGAGAGTAGAAACCGTTGTGTCATTGTCATATAAACTATTTTCCGTCATGTGGGTATAATTCCCCCATGCAAGTGTTCACAGTATTTGTGAATTTCCATCACCTTACTGTCAGTCTAATTGCCGATGCCAATGAATAAGAGACCCTAAAAAAGACAAATTTGTCAATCGAAAATTGCTGGATAAGATTCTGGAGTGATTTCACCTTTCTAGTGCATCAGGCTGCTGTAGTAAGCTTGTCAGAGCTCATTAACAGTCAATAATATTATACACCTATGGTTTTGTAGACACTTAAAATCCGAGGTCGAAACTGCGTAACTTATTCTGATGTCAGGTTCCATTCTTGTGTAGAATGTGAAAATGCAATATATGCATTTTTATTTTCACTACAGTCACTCATACTTCAACGACCAATGATAAACCTGATATCATAATAACATTAGTATCAGTTGGCTTCTTAGATCATATTCTGTTTGTAAATGAGTGGACAAAATAGGTTTATGATCATCAAACAAAGCAGTCACAAACGGAAAACTTATGTAGAATATTGTTTGGTTCATACATTTTTCATCAACGATTTATACAATGTTTATAACCACAGTTTATATAACTTTATTGTAATCATGTTTTAGTGTATTGTACAGTATGTGATAAATCCAATTATTGTTTATGCCAATGTGGGGAAAACTATACCATTTCTTATTAAAACCTTTTTGTATAAGTTTCTAGAATTAACTTTATGAAACTGAAAAATGAACAGGGTGTTTATTGCTGTGATACCGAAAACTATTGCATTCGTTATTTTGATTTACATGATAACTATGATCTGTTCATTATGACGAGTCTAGATATTGTGACTCTTAACCTTTTGTAACTCAGCTAGGGCAGGAGCAAATGGGCTGTACATTTCCACACCTATCTACTCGTTGACTTTTCCCAATTGGTAGAAAATTTAATATTATCTTGATTGCACAAATCCTATTCAATACGGAAGAGGCTACATACCTCTTTAGAGTTGGGTTATGCATTTCTAGAGTTAAAGAGTTAGACTCATCATAATGAATAAAGTATAGCAAGTTATTATATTGTTATGACCAATAATCATGTCAAGAAAATTATCTTCACTTGCTTTGTAAATAATCATCCAGATATTTAGTTACTCAGATGGATTATATTCAATTAAAATAAAAACAACTGTCAGCTTTATGAATTCTAGTCAATTTTAAGATATTTTAAGTTTAGCATTGCATTAATTGAGAATTATGGAAACTTGTGAATGTACTACGATATAGTTAGAAAATATTTAGGGCTGTCGACAGCAAAAAATAAAAAATAAAAAAATAAATAAAATGCAATTAAATTCACCACCCACAAGAATAACAAATACAAATCTACATTGTTATGCTATACAGTATGTGTTCCTTGCATGACGAGTAAAATGTCGATTTATTAGGGGTTCGGCCCCTACGGGGAACCCCTATTGTAATCATTAAACCTGGTTTTTCATCCAAATTCTTCTTACACGCCGGTTTCAATGCAATAACTCCAGAACCGCTCTTTGGATCAGGATCAAACTTTCACAAGAGGTGTGTTTTTGTATTGGGCAACTTTTTATATGCTGAACATCCGGCATGGCGGCCAAACAGGTCCGTGGCAGCCTATTTCCCGAAAAACGTGACGCCTAAATACCGTCTCTCCCACTCATAGGAAACGACTGGGCTTTGGCATACGGACTCCCCTACTAATGCTCCACAAATGTTATAGAGAAGGTTTTGCTTTTGCACGTGGGTTTTTTTCCGGCAATCTTGAAAAAAAATCGAATTCCACTTAAAATTCCACATCTTGAAAACTACGCCGATTATCAAAGCCATGCTTGCGTAGTTGGGTGAGGCTCGCGATTCCGAACGTTTTGATACCAAAAGAATATAAATGGGTGGAATAGTTTGGCTGCAGCATTGAAAATTGTCTATTCTTAAATTACTTTATAACCGTATTCGCTACCCACACAAAGTTTACCGTCTACAGTCTATAGGCTTCCACGCATCCCCCAGTTTTGCTTAATAACATAGTCACTTTATTATTCAGATCTATAATTTTGTTTTTATTTAACTCTCTCAAAACAGTTCGAGTCCCTACGAATTCCAGCAATTATTTAGCCAACCTACCTATACATACCTACCCTACCAAATAATAATGATAATTCAAATTTATTTTTAGTGAATGACAGAGTATTGGCTAAGGTTTATAACAATTCCTCCCTTTGCCAAATACTTTGTTTAATAACAATGATATGGACCTTTAAAGTTTTGGCAATTGCCTGTGTGACTTACCCTGCCCTTCCTTCCTACCTCCCTCCTCCCTCATATCTAGCAAATGTATCAACAACCACTCTAGTGAACTTTCGGTATTTAGTTTATTCAGCTTAATACTATTTATCCACATAAAATAGAAACCTATCACGATTGTTGTCTAATACAACCATAGACAGTGCTATTACATATTATTTGAACATGATGTCGAATTTAGCAGTTGCTGTTTACCTTGAACAGTAATGACAGGACCGAAAGCTTCTCTTGCCGTGTAGTACTCAAAGAAAGCAGGGTTACTTAAGCCGGCCCATACCGAACTGTTACCAAGTCAGAGAATCAGAGGTAACTTTCACAATGCATTATAACCCTAGACAGACACCAATATACCACTAAATCATACAAATATCACTACAAAAAAGATAGGAAAATATTATATTAACACCTTACGAGCGGCCAATGCGGTTTATTTATATGTACCGCACAGCGGGGTGTTTTTAGCCAAAATAGGGCTGTTTACGTGATCATTTTCATGCCTAAATAAGACCCAGAATGTAAAACAAGTACCTATCCCTGAAAGGGCATAAACAGAGCTTTCGAATGACACCATAACGATCCTTTTATGATGGCTAGTTTTCTTGCAATAACCGTGCAACGCGAGTGCAAAAAGAATGTAATTCGGTACTTTCCCCATATAATTCAGTATGTAGCGAGTGAGAGAGGGAGGAGGGAGCTGATATTCGTGTCAGTAGGTTCGCCGCGGTGGTCTGGAGCAGTCATACGCTCGCTAGTCTCCTGCCACCACTTGTCTCTCTCTCTCAGCAACATTACGTGCTGAAATTGCCACTCGACCTATGTCGAGCGCCGCCACATAGTCCAGCTTTATTTAACTCGACTTATGTGGTGAGCCGCTAATTAAGGGTTAATGTCCTAGGTATTTGAAATTATGCAAATGAGTAAAAACCATTATGATATAATGATAATGTTGTTTAGTCCAGTCCAGTCCAGTAGTAGTTGTGAGATATATCTTTATATCGACTCCCGCTGTATTTTCTTCACTGTTGTGTCAGCTTTGAATAATATTATTTTGTTCCGTTTATTCCATATTAACTTTATGTAGGTTTTGGCTTCTTCAACGTTGGTATTTTGATTTTTCTCGAAGAATAGAATTCTTCCAAGTAGGGCTCCGGTGTCTTCTTGGTAGGGTTGCTGCAGGCCTTGATAAAGTCTTCTGATGTTGCTGTATGCTTTGCAATGTAGGACGAAGTACTCCAAACTCTTTCGCTGCTCCTCACAGGCTGGGCAGGTCACATCTTCCCCTAGAAATTGATTTCTCCATTTGAGTTTCAGAGTATTTGTTCGAGCTCTTCAGCAAAGTACTTTCTTGATTGTTTTCTATCCACTTCTCCTCCTCTATATGCATCTTGAATCTTCTGTAGATGTTTAGTGTTGATTTTTCTTGCATTCCCTTTCTCTATCTTTCTGTGTCCCATCCATCGATCCTCTTTTTTTAAATTCCTCAGGCTTTAACCGTTCTATTTGGTGAAGACTAATATTGACAATTTTCATATAGTCTTTGAGCTTTACTGTCCATCTGTTTTTGTTTTCGTTGAATTCTTAGAGGAATATTTCCCTCCTCAGATCATTTCGGTTCTCCTTTAGAGCATGTTTTGTGAAGAGAATCTTGGACTTAATGTCTCTTGCAATGCTCGACGAGGCTCCGATTTCTCCTCGTAGGGCTTCAGTGCCTGTGTAGCTAGGCACTTGTAGGATAGCTCGGTAAACCTTGTTTTCAATTATCTGCAGTTTATTTATATCTTCTTGGGTGTAGCTTATGATTTCAGAGGCATGCAATATTGATGGTAGTGCTAGCCCCTTCCAGGAGGTTTTGCCTATTAGGAGCCTATTACAGCACCTCTCTACTACACTGTAAGCTACATTAGCCACCCTGTTAGCTTTACTGATGCTTTCAGTTATGTAGTCTTTGAAACATGTTCTTTTGTTTGATACCTTCACTCCCAAATAGGTGATACTGTCTTTCACAGATATGTTTTCTATTTGTTGTGGTGCTTCCTTCATATTGAAAATTATTATATTGCTCTTTTCTTTATTAATGCTGAGTACACATTCGTTGGCCACCTCGATGGTTTTCTGTATAGCTTGTCCAGCTTCTCCGACATTGGAGCTGAATACAAGACCGTCATCAGCATAAAACAGTGCTGGAATATTGAATCTCTCCTTGAAGCCTAGGTTTTCATCTTGAAGCTTTTTTATAATTATGTAGGTTATTATCAGGAACAGTACCGTTGACCAATTGCATCCTTGTTTTATGCCGCTGGTGATTCCTATTTCAGTTTGCTTTACTCCATCCAGAAGTAGCTGTGTAGAGTCTCTGTTGTATAATTTTGCTACTGCACTAATAATCCTGGGGTAGATGCTATGGTCCATGAGGGCTGTAATTAGTTTTGATCGATCCACAGAGTCGAAGGCCTTGCTGAAGTCTACAGAGAGAACTATTAATGGTTGCTTCCTTCTATAACTTTCATCGATACAATATCTTAGAATATAGAGGTTGTCAGAGATTCTTCTATTTTCGGTGTAGCTGGCTTGTAAATCACTTCTCCCTTGTGTTAATTTAATGTGGTTTTCTATTTTGGTTTTCAGGATGCCTGTGAATATTTTATAGGACGTGTTCACAAGGGCTATTGGCCTTAGATCTTTTGCAGTAGGCCTCTTTTTCTTAGGAATTAATACGGTATTTGTGCTCTTCCAACTTTCTACTTTGCTCTCGGTCATCAGTATGTTGTTTAAGCACAGTCTTAGTTCCTCCATACATTCTTCACTTTCTTCTAGGGTCTTAAACAGCTCTGGTTTTATTCCGTCGGGTCCAGGTGCTTTTTTGTTTTTCGTCTTCTTCAGCTGTGTCTTGACATCTTTTAATGTTATTTGGGCTTCTTGTAGAGTCCTGGGTCGGGGTCTTTCTTGATTACACTCGAAGGCCATTTCAGAGTGTTCCCGCAGTTCTCTGGGTATCATTCCTTCATTATTTCCTTGATTGTTACCGACGATATTCAGTCTTCTTCCTTCGTCTTCCCTTTTCTTCAGCTCTTCTTCGTAATCCCTGTTCTTAGTCTCATTCCACATTTCATCGATCCTATTTTCATGTCTGGTGTATACTTTATTCCAAAATTGTTTCAGATTTTCTGGTGTGTCTTCTTTACGTATTTCTTGTCCTTCATTGTCGTAAATTGTTATTTTTTCTTTGTCATTCACGGTCTCTCCCTTTAATCTCTTGATGTGGTCCCAGGTTTTCCTAGATCTGTTGGGATCCTTCAAAATTTCATCTGTTATCTTTTCCTCATAGGCTCCTTTTGCTTGCTGCACTAGTCTTTGCACCTTCCTTTTCTGGTTGAGGTACATTTCCTTGCACCTGCAGAATCTTTCTTGATCACCCTGCTTTTCTGCCTTCCTTCTTTCCTTGTTGAATGCTCGTCTTTGGCTAATTTCCTCTTTTATTTCTCTCGTTAGTATCTGGCAACAGTGTTGCACTATAATTTTCTGAACGTATGCTAAGTTGCTAACTTCGGAGTATTTATCCCATTAATATACACATCTATCACTATTTAAATGTAATACATCCATACACAGTGCTATTACATATTATTTGAACATAATATAGGATGGTCTTTCCTTTAAACCATTTTCTATATCTATTCACGAAAAATATAGGCCTAGCCTAGGCAGCGCTACCGGTAGGTACGAATTTATCAGTTCGAATTTTGATTGAGAGTGGTCAGTGGGATTAGGCCTACGCCTAGCCTAGGGCTTAACATGGGATACTGTTTGGGGGTTGGGAATAGGCTCAGGCTGCTTTAGGCCTAATTAGGTAAAAATGGTCAAATCGAGACAATTGCACAGCCAACATAGCCTATTTATACCTTTCATTACTGCAGTTAAGCACAAACTTATTTTACAATGGAAAGTAATGCATGAGGAGGGCTGGGTATTAGTATTTTGTGAAATAACTTAAGGTAAATGTTTATCAGCAACCAGTGACGAGTTTTTCAGGTAATTTTTTTTTTTTTTTTTTTTTTATTTGATATAGCCTACAGTGTTGTTTAATACCAAGGACTGTCGCATTTTACTATTTTCCCATTATCCATCAATCTTAAGACACGGCCCCCGATAGTGGGGAGGGCTCGGGGTTTTTTGTTTTTCAACGTGGATAAAGCCAGTAAGAATGTGGTTAAATTAGCCTAACCTCACCTAACCTAACCTAACCTAGTATAATGGGTGGGGGCTGCCGCCCCCACACCCCCGCTAAATCCATGAAATCCGAGCCAAGTTTTGTCATTAACCTAACCAAATAACCTAACCTAGTAAAATAATATTATGGGGTTAACATTAGCCTAACCTAACCTAACCTAGTATTATGGCAAAAGTTGGCTCGGATTTAAGGGATTTAGCGGGGGTGAGGGGGCGGCAGCCCCCACCCATTATACTAGTATAGGTTAGGTTAGGTTAGGTGAGGTTAGGCTAATTTTAACCACATTCTTACTGGCTTTATCCACGTTGAAAAACAAAAAAACCCGAGCCAACTTTCTAAATGAGGTTACTGTGATTTTGGACTCTGAAAAATTGAAAAACCCGAGCCAAGTTTGGTCAAAACTTGGCTCGGGTTTTTCCATTTTCAGGTTTTGTTACTTTTAAATATTGTATTTTCAGAGTTCTTCCAATATTACCCCTTTATTTACGCCTTTTACCCCGCAATTTCCCTGATCTTCATAGCCCTCCCCACTATCGGGGGCCGTGTCTTAAGATTGATGGATAATGGGAAAATAGTAAAATGCGACAGTCCTTGGTATTAAACAACACTGTATATCAAATAAAAAATAAAAAAACAACAAAAAATAACCTGAAAAACTTGTCACTGGTTGGTGATAAACATTTACCTAACTTAAATTAGGTTAGGCTATAGTAAACTTCATTAGGTTATTAGGCCTATGAGAAAACAGGCCTAGGCCTAGCTTAATTTTATTTCACTGCTCAAAATTTTTTTTTTTTTTTTTTTGCTGTTGAGCTCTGCATGTCCTATATTCAGGTAGGCTTGGGTTTTAGTAAAATTGCATTAGGCTAGGCTACATATTTTTACTTCTATTGGAAAGCACAGGCCTACACAATAGTACACATGTTAAAGAATTTAGCCTAGCCTACCACAATTTAGCCTAGACTGAAAAAAAAAAAAAAAAGGCTAATTGCAGCTAAAGAATTTAGCCTAGCCTACTACAATTTAGCCTAGACTGAAAAAACAAACACAAATAGGCTAGCCTAATTGCAGTTTTGGTAAGAGTTGTAGTTGTGGGCATACCAAAAGCTTTGTTTATATAGCCTAGTCGCACGCTCGCAGTTAGGCCTACATTCGCGTCTAATTTAACTGCTGGGGTAAAGCCACCCTCAATCCGCCGGCCGGTAACAAAACAATTTACCCAACGCCTGGCCGTGGGATACAATAATGGGTTGAAGGGGCTTTATCCCCCTATGACTTATTGTCATCATATATATCACCAGCAGGGGCAAATAACCACAGTCAAATTAGACGCGAATGTAACTGCGAGCGTGCGACTACGTAAATAAAGGGAACGATAGACCCGCTAACACAACTCTTAACGCATTTTTCCCTAATGTATCAGACTTTTTTTATATTTATGACCTCAACAGTTGAAAGATGACAATTTTATGGTTTATTTTATACAAAAACATTTGCTTTGTAACTTAGATACTCATATTTATGCTTATAATTGCAGTGCGAGTGGGTTTTTTCTTTTTATATGTAGGCCTAGGCTAAACAAATGTTAGTTTTGTTTTATAGGCTAAACTAGGCTGAATTTATGTTAATAAATATTAATTGGAGGGAGCAAATCTGTCTAGGAATAGCCTAGATGTGGAAATTTACAGCCAATTTGCTCTAGCCCTTTTTGAGATACAGAGGTTAGAGATCGTTGGATACAATAATATGTTGAGGGGGTCAATCACCCCCATGACATATTGTCATCATCATATATATTGCCAGCAGGGGGCAAATAGCCTAGGCCAAGCCTAACTAAAACAAAAATCGCCGTCAAAATAGACGCGAACTTATATTAACTACGGCGATCGACCATTGCCCGCACCGGCCGTCCCCCGGTTATTGTTGAGGTCCTGAGGAACCGTATGACTTTGACGAGCTCCTCCCTCCGCAGTCTCCGCATCCCATGTAGCGTCTTATGGTACCTCTTCCCCTCCACATCCTACATATATCGCCTAAGTGTCGCCTCGTCGCGTCACTGAGCATGTGGATGGGCGTCCCTTTCTGGCTTCAAAGATGGATTCCTTCCGACAGCTCCTACTGGATTGTCTGGGGTTGGTTGATAAGGGCACCTCGCTTCAAGACATTGCTCTGGCCCTAGTACCGCGATTTGTAGGTCTCTGGTTCGCCACCTGATGACCTGCTATTGGGTTGTTGCCTTTACAGTGTTACGGTTCTACGAATGACCTAGAGTGAAAGTGACACGGTGGTGAATTTTAACCTTAGCTATAAACTAATTTAATTGTGACATAGGATCTCCGCGACTACGGTAGGGCCGGAGCGGGCGAGTATTCGCCTGAGGTTGCCCTTAACCCCCAAGACAAGACAAGACCAAATTCTAGTGCTGGTTTTACTCATATTTTGTGAGTTTTAATTTAGCCTAGCCTAGGCCTAAGTGTTCAGAAAATTTGCAAAATACACCCCATACTAGCCTACCCATAGCCTAATAGGCCTAGTGATTCTTCTTTGGCCTAAGTTCTGGAATGCATGTTGGAATAGCCTTCCTATAAATTGTAGGCTAGGCTACTTCCTTTTAATTTAAGTTTTATTCTTTGGAAAAATCTATTAGGCCTAGACCAGGGCAGAAAAGTACCGGTAACATTTAAAATGACGTGTAAAAAGTCGCCCATAAATGGCGGGCAGCTATGTTATTGTAATTTGGGAGCTTATTTCGTCTGTTGATATGAATTTGTCCTTAACCTCTGAAGTGCGCATGGGGGTAATTGGAAACGTCCCCCTGTGCTGACGTATTTGAGGTGTTTCCGTCACTAAAATATTCATTGTGCCATTAATAGCATTAATATTTATCCATATGCGCCTATTATGGGTTGATTATAAAGGTATTAACCTGAAACAACAATAAAACGAGTGAAAACAGCGTTTGGATGGTCAAAATCGGAGATATAGCCCGCGAGTTGTATAATGTATGGGTGAGGCAATCTGCTTTCCCGCCAATTTCCCCCAAGGCCACTGAGACGCAGTCGATCGATACTCTCTCTCTCTCTCTCTTGCACTCGCTTGCTATCAGTGATGACCACACCCTCCAATCGGATTTCTAATGTTAGCACGAAAATATACCTCAGAATAAGGGAATAACAGGGAAAATAGGTGATAACTGAAGGAGAGGAGGAAAGTGGGGAAGGAGGGGAGGTAGAGGACTGAGATTTTGCATGGCCCAGGGGCCAAAAAAAAAATAAAAATAAAAAAAAAAAAATATAAAAAAATATTTTTTTTTCGATGTCAAAAGTTGATTTTTATTTTCTCTGACTCTTAAGAGTCTTCCCGCAGTGCGCCGGGGGAACTCTTAAGAGTCTCCCCGCAGCTCCCGGGTTAATTGGGGATCCTATGAATTAGCACAGATGATGATGACTTACCGTACATCATAATACGGGGGGGCAGAGCCGCAGAGACCCCCTCAACATATTTTGTGTCCCACAGTAACTTTTAATGGGATGAATGTAGTTACCGGGTGTACGGTCGTCATGTTTACATAGGGCGATCGCCGCGGTTAACTTCGCGTCTATTTTGACGGCGATTTTTTTTTCAGCATATTTCATTTTATTCACTTCCTTTTATATTTAGGCTATAATCTAGCTTTGGCACGACAATGACCCTAACCTAGTCTTTCTTAAAGATTCTTCTAATCTTCCAGTAGCCTATAGCCTAATTTAGGTCATTTTAACACCTTACGAGCGGCCTATGCGGTTTATTTATGTGTACCGCACAGCGGGGTGTTTTTAGCCAAAATAGGGCTGTTTACGTGATCATTTTCATGCCTAAATAAGACCCAGAACGTAAAACAAGTACCTATCCCTGAAAGGGCATAAGCAGAGCTTTCGAATGACACCATAACGATCCTTGTATGATGGATAGTTTTCTTGCAATAACCGTGCAACGCGAGTGCAAAAGCAGGTAATTCGGTACTTTCAGTACATAATTGAGTATGTAGCGAGTGAGAGAGGGAGGAGGGAGCTGAGATTTGTGTCAGTAGGTTCGCCGCGGTGGTCTGGAGCAGTCATACGCTCGCTAGTCTCCTGCCACCACTTGTCTCTCTCTCTCAGCCACATTACGTGCTGAAATTGCCACTCGAGTTATGTCGAGCGCCGCCTCATAGTCCAGCTTTATTTAACTCGACTTATGTTGCTCGCCGCTAATTATGGGTTAAAGGCACACAATTAAATGGTTGGTATTTTAAACGACACTACTGCAGCATTATGAGAAACAATTTATTAGAGATAATAGGCAACAATAGATTTGCCATATTTTTCTCCATAGGCTATAGTCCGAATGGAGGATTTTCGTTATCGACAAATTGAACAAATTCCCACTTCACAGACAAAATAGACAAATACACCAAAAATTGGGGTGTGGGGGCGGCAGCCCCCACCCATAATAGCCTACTATAATAGGTTAGGTAAGGTTGTTAGGTTAGGCTAGGCTAATGTCCTTTCAAAGGGGTATAGGCCTAGTAAACACTAGGATAGCCTATACCTGGTCAAAGGTAAGTCCTGCTGTAGTCAACTTGAATGCTACCTTAAATTGTAATATTAGACTAGGCCTAGCCTATAGATAAAATAGCCTAGCCTACTCATTTATTGTAGCCTATAATATAGGCCTAGCCAGGTAGAATGTAGAGTTCGGGCGTACCGCCACCATTGTTTACTCTGCGCAGAGCGGCGACGGAAGCTTGCCATCATGTTCCCGTCCATTTTTAATGCCGTTGGATACGATAATATGTTGAGGGGGGCAAACACCCCCCCATGACATATTGTCATCATCATATAATTTGCCAGCAGGGGGCAAATAGGCCTAACCAAAAAAAATTGTCGTCTCAAAAACACAAAATAAACGCGAACTTACAGTAACTGCGGCGATCGACCATGTAAACATGACGGCGGCGGCGGCGGTGGACGCTTGCGATCATGTTCCCGTCTATTTTGACTACCATTGGATACAATAATATGTTGAGGGGAAGGCTTTGCGGTATTTTTTTCGGTTGTTTGCCCCCTACTGGCAATATATATGATGATGAAAACATGTCATGGGGGGCAAAGCCCCCCTCAACATATTATTGTATCCAATGGCATTCAAAATAGACGGGAACATTATCGCAAGCGTCCGACACCGACACCGCCGCCGTCATGTTTACATAATAATGTCGATCACCGTGGTTAAAGGCTGGTTCACACATAGCCGAGTCGGTGCGCGAGCCCAACACGAGTCACACTCGCCGATTTCGCCGTCGCTGGAGGCCGAGTCGGCCGCGAGTAGCAATTGCTCCCGAGTCAAGGAGAGTGTAACACGATTTAACTCGAGTCAATACGAGTCAACACGTGTTCATGCAAGAGTCTGTACGAGTAACTGAGAGTCAAAACGAGTGTAACACGAACCCAACACGAGTGTCAAAAATTGGAAAAATAATGGCCACATTCCAGGGCACGTAAACAAAGAGTATGGACGAGTCTAACATGAGTCAACGCGATTGTTACACGGATCAACACGATTGTTATACGGATCAACACGAAAGACAACGCGTTGACTCTCATTGGATCTCTGTTGCACACGTGTTGACTCGTGTTACATACGTGTAAACTCGTGTAAACTCTCGTTGATTCGTCCTACATTTTTGAAATAACGGTATTTCAATTGACACCCGCTTTTTCGTGTTACACTCGTGTTTTTTTCTCAGTGGATCGTGTTTACTCTTGTTTACTCATGTTTTCACTCGTGTTTGAATCGTGTAAACTCTGGCATCATGGGGGCACCAAATTTTGGCACTCTTATTCGTGCTTTCTACTCTTGTTGATACGTGTTGCATGTGTGTTACATACGTGTTGTTGCGTGTAGACACGTGTTGCTTCATCAACGTTGAAATGATGACGAAAAGCGACGAATCACCAAAGAGTGTTACACGGGTTTACAAGAGTCAACACGAGTTAACACGAATAACGAAGAGTTATTCAGAGTCAAACACGAGTTAACACGTATGTACACGAGTCTACACGTATTTAGGCCACACTCGTGGGTACTCGCCACGGGGCCCAAAAATTTCATGCATGCATGAAATTTTTGGACCCCGTGGCGAGTACCCACGAGTGTGTCGAGTAAACAAAGAGTATACACGAGCGTAGCACGAGTCTACACGAGTGTTGAGGAGTATCGACGAGTCATTGCCGAATTGCAAAATTTCATCACTCGTGTTGGACTCGCGCACCGACTCGGCTATGTGTGAACCAGCCTTTAGTTCGCGTCTATTTTGATGGTGTTTTTTTCGGTTATTTGCCTCCTGTTGGCAATATATATGATGATGACAATATGTCATGGGGGGGTGACCCCCCTCAACCTATTAATGTATCCAAAAGCAGTCAAATAGACGGGAACATGATGGCCAGCATCCGCCGCCGCTCCGCGTAGTGTAAACAAGGCTGGCGGTACACCCGAACTCTACATTCTACCCCACTAATTTTCCAACTAGCATAACCGATGATTATCAATGATCAATCCCAGTCAGAAACGTCCATGCTTCCCTCCCATAAGTCAATGTCGGGATTACCACACTGTCATGCAAGGACTTCTTTACTTCCATGCTGACCACCCTATTTCTTCTTACTGCTTTCAGAGTTCCTACAACGCTCTTCCCCTGTTACACTCTCTCCCACACTTCTTCATCCATAGGCCTACTCACATCTTTACTCAACACACTGCTCAAATACTTAAATGAGCTGACATTCTTCATAGCCGTTCAACCTCACTTCACACTCTATGGTTGCACCCCTTTCAAAGACCATAATATTGCTCTTCCTAGCATTTACCTCCAGATTCCGTTTTTCACACACTGTTCCAAACATATTTACCTGACCCTGCAACTCCCATTCTCTATCGCTCATCAGAACTGTATTGTCAGCAACAGTAGTACCGGTACTGTACTGTTGAGGCAACTTCCACTTGTTTCCTTCCCTTATTAGCGGTACACCAACATCCGCTGCTCTTCCTTGTATTTCTTTCATGACTCCATCCATATACTGTACCGGTATATATTGAACAACCATGGGGACATCACACACACCCTTTCTGTAACCCAACATTCAGATTAAAGAACTCGCTCTGTTAATTATCCACACATACTGACACCTTTGCACCCTCATACATGCTCTTCATTGCTTTCAGCAACTTGCCATCTACTCCGTATATTCTCAGTACCGGTACTTTCCACATACCTTCTCTATCAATTCTGTCATAGGCCTTCTCCAAGTCCATAAATGCAGCATACAACTTTTGTCGCTTCTCCAGATATTTCTCCACAACACAGTTCCGGGCAAAAATCTGAGCTACACATCCTCTTCCCTTCCTAAGATGACTACAGTATGCTAACCGTTTCCCCAGCAATACTGACTGAAAATGCCCAAATATATTGCATGTCCATTTCAGATTTATCTAAAATATGTAAAATTACACCAAATACCAACTACAGTAGCACTGAAATCAATAAAACACACTAACAGGATAAATAAATGGAAGAAATACTCCAAAAGATTAATATGTTAACCCTTTACCCAGCAATACTGACTGAAAATGCCTAAATAGATTGCATGTGCTCTTCAGATTTATACATACATACATACATAACATTTTAAGACTGAGTGCTCCACACAGATGTGCAGTTTCAGTCTCTTGTCCTAATGGCGGCGTTCCAGGCAACCCTGTTAACCCGGGAACTGCCGGGAGACTCTTAAGAGTTCCCCCGGCGGACTGCGGGGAGACTCTTAAGAGTGAGTGAAAAAAAAATCAACTTTTGACATAAATTTTTTTTTTTTTTTTGGCCCCTGGGCCATGCAAAATCTCAGTCCTCTACCTTCCCTCCTTCCCCACTTTCCTCCTCTCCTTCAGTTATCACCTATTTTCCCTGTTATTCCCTTATTCTGAGGTATATTTTCGTGCTAACATTAGAAATCCGGTTGGAGGGTGTGGTCATCACTGATAGCAAGCGAATGCAAGAGAGAGAGAGAGAGTATCGATCGACTGTGTCTCAGTGGCCTTGGGGGAAATTGGCGGAAAGCAGCTTGCCTCACCCATACATTATACAACTCGCGGGCTATATCTCCGATTTTGACCATCCAAACGCTGTTTTCACTCGTTTTATTGTTGTTTCAGGTTAATACCTTTATAATCAACCCATAATAGGCGCATATGGATAAGTATTAATGCTATTAATGGTACAATGAATATTTTAGTGACGGAAACACCTCAAATACATGCGCACAGGGAGAGGTGTCTAATTACCCCCATGCACACTTCAGAGGTTAAGGGATGCTTTACTTGTCAAGTTTTTGGATTTGAGATCGGCACGTATAGTCCGATCCCAGGTCTTACTCGGTCCACCCCTTGGTGCAGCTTCCTCCACAATCGCAGACCTGCATCTTTTCACCCAATTTTGTTCATCCATTCTCTCCACATGTCCATACCATCCCAGTTTACTTGTACGCATCTCCTCGCTAATACTCTTTATACCTAAACGTATCTTCAGCTCATCATTTGTTATTCTGTTTACATCCTCTATCTGAAATATGTAAAATTACACCAATTACCAACTACATTACCAATTTTTTTAATAAAGTACACTAACAGGATAAAGAAAATGTAAGAAACGGCCCTAAAGATGAATTTATCTATCTATCTATTAACGGACGCCTTGATCCCCGAAGGATTGGCCACAAACGAAACACCCCTATGCACCTCTGTCCCCAGTCAGTCCACGTCCCTCCTCCCATCCAGCACCGCTTTCACGCATATACTTCTTAACTCCATCCTTCCACCTCTCTCTCGGTTTATTTCTCCCTCTGTCCTTCCACCTCACTCGTACACTCTCTTAGTCATTCTCTCGCTTCCTATACGTTCCACATGGCCGAACCATCTCAAGGTGTTCTTTTTCGCACTTTCCAGTACATTCACACCACACCTCTCTCGTACTTCCTCATTCGTCTGTCTATCCCTCCATGTAACTCTGCACACACTTCTCAAGTAACTCATTTCCATCACTTTCACTCTTGGTTTGAATCTCTCCAACAATGTCTATGCTTCGCTTCCGTAAGTCAGTGTCGGGATTACCACACTGTCATGCAAGGACTTCTTCAGTTCCATGCTGACCACCCTATTTCTTGTTACTGCTTTCAGCATTCCTACAACCCTCTTCCCCTGTTGCACCCTCTCCCACACTTCTTCATCCATACTCCCATCTTTACTCTGTACACTGCCAAGATACTTAAATGAGCTGACAATCTCCATAGCCTGACCATTCAACTTCACCTCACACTCTGTGGCTTCACCCCTTTCGAAGACCATAACCTTGCTCTTCCCCGCATTTACCTTCAGATTCCATTTTTCGCACACTGTTCCAAACATATTTACCAGACCCTGCAACTCCCATTCATATCGTCAGCAAACAGCAGTACACAAACATCCACTGCTCTTCCTTGAATTTCTTTTATGACTCCATCCATATATATATATATATATATATATATATATATATATATATATATATATATATATATATATATATATATATATATATATATACATACAGTATGCAGGAAAATCCACAAGGAAAGAAGAAAAACACGGAGTCCCAAGCGCTTTTGTGTATTATTACATCTTCAGGGGAGGTCAGACAGACACGTGTTGCTGTGACTTTATTGCATATATATAGTATTATATATATATATATATACCGTATATATATATATATATATATATACACATATATACCGGTATATATTTAATTCTTTCAGACTCATATGACGCGATCGTGTCATATGGCAGAGTGAGCCAAAAACTCATATGATGCTACCGCGTCATAAGTTTATGATGCTATTGAGCCAGTCTTTTGGCTGGTAAGTCCCATAAGTTAGATCTACATGTGGAAACATCTAGCAACTCCCTGGCGTCCCTGTGAGAGCCCCGCGGGGGTAGAAACAGTCAGTCTCTTCCCAGCAGCCAGCCTACTAGGTGGGTGTGCGTGGCCCTTTAAACCAAGGGGCCTCCATTTTGCCCAGCTTGGCTGGTATTACCGCCCTAATATAACCCAAACGAAGGGCTATATCATTGGGTTATCGATGGATTATTGTGTTAGTCTTGTTTAGGGTATAATAACCATGTTAGTGATGTGTTATGCTAGTCTGGTGTACGTGACCAAGGTGGGCTCCACGAGGGGCCATGGTTTTTGCCTATATGTTTCGCTTGTTTGTGGATCACTTTCATATAATATCAAGTCAATTATATTGCTATTTATCAGTTCAAGTAGTGTATCTTACTTGTATTAGTGTTTCTTAGTGAAAACACTTTCATTACTGGTCGAGCATTCTCTGGTGTAGGCTACGTGACCAAGGTGGTGGAGCCCACGAGGGGCCCTGGTTTTTGCCTATACATTTCGCTTGTTTGTGGATCACTTTCATATAATATCGAGTCAATTATATTGCTATTTATCAGTTCAAGTAGTGTATCTTACTTGTGTTATGTTATGAGCGGGGTTCGAACCCATAACATAAAGAAACATTCCACTAAAAACCACAAAACGAGGACTTATTAATTAGCCTCACAAAATGCGGAAAATATGACTATCAGTTTCAGTCAAGAATAAGTGGTATGTTAAACTTCCACAAAAACTAGCAACTCTCTTTGTAGTCACTAAAACCTTGGTAGGTGAAAAGATGTGGCAAGTTCATAAGATATCAGTTGATATCAAATAGCTGTTTTAGCCTAAAAACCCCAAAGTTATTCCTTTCTTATCACTCGTTCAGAATTAGTTATCTTTAGTTACTTTGACTTAGATTTATCCCAACAATCAAAAGAATAATATATTAGCATATAAAGGTAAAATATAAAGAGTATGTAAAATAAAATTATAATTTATTTAAATGATTAATTATACACAAAAGTTACTTCTAGTGAAAATATCAAATTTGAGAAACATTGATGTGAAATAATAAAGAAACTCTTAAGAAAAATAATACATAGTTATATAAATACCCTCCAAGAGAGTAAGTGAAAACAATTAATAAACATAGAAAAAATCCTAGGCGATACTTATTCAACTCATGGTGATTCTTTTACAAACGAACTCAGGGCAGGTCAGCTTAAGATGGTGGTGGAGAATACACTACCTGCTGTTACGGTAATAATAATAATAATAAATTGAGTAGTGACAGGGGGTTAGGGGGAAGTGGGGATAGGACAAGAATTAGTTGGATGAAGTGAGTTTTAGGAGGAGAAAAAGGTGTCCAGGCTTAACAGGAGCTGCCTGAGGGTTTTGCTGATTTAACTGCTAAAGGGACTGGCCAGGGCTAGGTCGACAGGGGCGCGTTGGGGGAGGCTCCTTGCTGGCACGGGTATCATCTGCCATGTCTGGTCGGGGGCGTGTGAGGCTGGAACTGTGGGTTATTATACGGGTAGGGAATTTAAGGCCATATATTTATCCTCCCGGCCCGACTGGGAGTCCCGTACTAATAGCCCGTTGGTGATGGTGGTGAAGGTGATGAGTGGTGGTGGTGGTTGTCATTTTTATTTCCTCGGGAGGTCTGGGAAGCCGCGTTGTAGAGCTTCCTCCACTGTTAGGCTGCAAGTCACGTAGTTGTTTTGGGGGTTCTTCGTGTGGAAGTAGCAGTTGCAGCCGTCACGTTTCCAGTTTTCCATACAATATGACAGGAATCCGTGGAACTCAGGTGTGATGCAGTCCTTGTAGGCATAGCTCATTGTCATGTTGAAGTCTGTTTTGAGGTGTGGTACACAGACTTCCATGAACAGTTGGTGAGGAGTTTTTGCTGTTTGTGGTGTGGGTGGCTGGGGCTCGGGAGTTGCAGCTGGTAAGGTCTCCTTGGCTACTGCTGGTGTTGTCTTCTGCCTCTTCTTGTCACTTGCTGCATCCTCTGGAACTTGATAGTAGAGGTCAATGACTGGTGTCATCATCAGGTTGTAGTCAAGTTTTTGGCCGGTTTCTTGCTCCATCTCCTCTACCCCTCTGTCAGGAGAGGCAGGAGAGCTGGGGACTTCTGCAGGTGTTGGTGGTGGCGTTTCTTCAGGCTGCCTCTGCACATTGCTCCTGTTTAAAGGTCGGAGCAAGTTGAGGCGCTTGGGTGGAGTTTTTCTGGGCCTCAGAGCTTGTGTTGGAATAAGCTCCAAGGGCCAGGTTGGTTTTGGTGTATTAGGCCTGGGGAAGGCGATGGTGGGGAGGTTGTTCACCATGAGGAGGTCGTTCAGACAATCTCTGAATGTGTTGTGGTCCCCACCAACGAGAGCCATGGCCGTTGTGACAACAATCTGGATGAGGTTTGATTGGTCACAGGGTGGCTGGCCAAAGCCTGCTGGTGGGTAGTCAAAAATTCCTTTCTTCGCCTCCTTGATTCCCCTGGCATGCCTGGAGCCTTTCAGGGTTGCCCCTTCAGGCCCAGATACACTGGTGGCTTCGTCACCCTTTTTGGTCTTTTTGATGGTGAACCTTACCCTCTCATTGTTGGCAAGAGAGGGTGTAGAGTGGCGGGGGTTTGGCTTAGAAATCCCTGCTCTATGAACAAAGATATCCCCCCCCCCGTCGTCTCTGGTGATAAAGCCAAAGCCTTTTTTCACATTGAACCATTTTGATTGGCCGGTGAAAAACTTGGTGGTGGGCGCCATGGTGGTAGGGAGAAGCGTGGACCTTCTCTGGTGGGAGCTCAGGATGTTACGTGTGTTACGGTACTAGCACTAGCGGCTTATATACCCTTAGCGCACCTGGCTCTGATACCAACTTCTTTAACTGTATTAATCTCAACTCATTATATACTTGCTGAATTAAAGTATTACTTTTACCAAGAACTCTTATGATATATCTTGTAAACATTACTTATGATTAGAAAAGCCAAATACATTATTACCTAGTTATAATCAATATCATTCGTACGTCAGGCAACGAAGAAGAGCAAGGGGGTTGGAAGAAAGGGGGGAGAATGAATAGGGTTACGAGTGTAGGACGATAGGGGGTAGAATGGAATGTGAACGAAAGGGGGGGTAGTCTGCACGAAGCCTCCCTCACCTCACTCGTTCCTGTACACTCTTGAACAAAAATATCTTCCTATATGAAACGAAGCTGTCTACAGGTCGAATTAATTATACCGGGCTCATAACATTGCATACGATGTTCAATCATAAATAATTAAAGATCGTACCCACCATAACAAGCCCAATACCTCAATTACAACCAGTGACACTTTAATGAAATAGAAATCCCTAACACTTGTATTAGTGTTTCTTAGTGAAAAAACTTTCATTACTGGTCTAGCATATTATGTCGCCATGCTCCCTCAGCCCTGTGCATTTTTGCTCGATAATTTAGAGGTGGAAAGTGCTTGGGAGGTAAGTTTTTTATTGGCAAAAGCACTCTACATATACGGCTTGGTGGCCACGAGGGAATCTCAGCAGTGTGAGTAAGTACAGTCAACATTTTTATGTCGCCACGAGTAGGTGGTGGTGGTGGTGGTGGTGGTGGTGATGGCGGCCACGAGTAGGTGGAGGTGGTGGTGGTGATGGCCACGAGTAGGTGGAGGTGGTGGTGGTGGTGGTGGTGGTGGAGGTGGTGGTGATGGTGGAGCGGTGGTGGTGGTGGTGATTGTGGTGGTGGAGGTGGAGGTGGTGGTGGTCGTGGAGGTGGAGGTGGTGGTGGTGGTGGTGGTGGTGGATCGGTGGTGGTGGTGGTGATGGTGGTGGTGTTGACACCAATAGGGTCGGGTCCCTTTTCTGACCGTGGGTCAGGTCAGAAAATGAACCCAACCCTATTGGTGTCAACACCACCACCATCTCCACCACCACCACCACCACCTTTTTATTATTTTTATTATTTTTGTGTTTAGGCCTATTTTATTATTTGTATTATTATTATTTATTATTATACCTGTTATTCCTGTGTATGGGATCACCCATAAAAAAGTATTTATATTTGTATTTCATTTATATTTTTGCTTTTTTATATTATTATAGTTTATTATTATTATTATTATTATTATTATTATTATTATTATTATTTATTATTATACCCAACATTATTATTATAATGTCCCTTACCCCAAACTCTATTATATATAATTATATATAAATATATATATATATATATATATATATATATATATAATATATATATATATATATATATATATATATATATATATATATATATATATATAATTATATATAATTATAAATATATATATATAGTTATATATAATTATATATATACTGTATATATATTTTTTTTATATATTTTTATATATATATATAGTAGCCTATATATATATATATATATATATATATATATATATATATATATATATTATATATATATATATATATATATATATATATATATATTTTTATTTTTTTTTTCCCTATACCCCACCTCCCTCCGCCTTCAAATTTCTGTCAACACGGTGGTGTTAGTTGTGGTGGTGGTGGTGGTGATGGTAGTTGTGTGGTGGTTTTCACACCTTCGAATACCACTCCCTTGGCTTCACACCTCCCAATAGGATACCTGGACCTGAGTGACCCTTCCCCAGACAGTCACTTGATCTCTTGTATATACTGTATGTTTTGTATTTTTATTATTATTATGCCCCCTCCCCCATTATACCCCCCTCCCCCTCTTCCCCCTGCCCCCCATATACAATATATATTATTATTAGGCTAGTATCTATTCATTATATATTATTATTATTCTACTCCCCCCTCCCCCCTCCCTCCTCCCCCTCCCCCATTATACCCCCCTCCCCCTCTTCCCCCTGCCCCCATATAAATATTACTAGGCTAGTATCTATTTATTATATATTATTATTATACTCCTCCCCTCCCTCCTCCCCTCCCACCCCCTCCTCCTCCTCCTTCTCCCCCTCCCCCTCCCCCATTATACCCCCCTCCCCCTCTTCCCCCTGCCCCCATATAAATATTACTAGGCTAGTATCTATTTATTATATATTATTATTATACTCCTCCCCTCCCTCCCCCTCCCCCTCCCCTCCCTCCCCCCACTCCTCCCCCTCCCCTCCCCCTGCCCCTCTTCCCCCTGCCCCCATATAAATATTACTAGGCTAGTATCTATTTATTATATATTATTATTATACTCCTCCCCCCCCCCCTCCCCCTTTCTTCCCCCTGCCCCCATATAAATATTGCTAGGCTAGTATCTATTTATTATTATATATTATTATACTCCTCCCCTCTCTCCTCCCCCTCCTCCTCCTCCCCCTCCCCCCCCCTCCTGCCCCTCCCCCTCCCCCTCCCCCCTCCCCCCATATATATATACATATATTTTTTTTTGGGGGGGAGGATTTTTTTTGTTTGTTTTCCAATTGTAGATTGATATATATATATATTTTTCTGTTTTTCTGTTTTGTATTTTTTTTATACCCCCCCCCCCCCCCTCTCATTACAGATCAGTTACACATCTAGTCGACAGCAGGTAGCTATGAGTAAGAAACGCCCCATCCCGGAGGACCAGCTGGCCTCCATCCTTGCCACAATCCTGGACATGTCCAGCAGCGAGAGTGAGAGCGAGGACGACATGGGGAGCGATGAAGAGGAGTGGACGGATGAGACGGATGAGGATTTTACCCATTCTCCACCGCCCAGGGGGAAGAGGAGGAGGATTCTCATCGAGGGCGACCCTTCACCACCTCCACAAACTCCACCTCCACCTCCACAAACTCCACCCGTCGCCCTACCTCGCCGCTCATCAACACCCGTCGCCCTACCTCGCCGCTCATCAACACCCGTCGCCCTATCTCGCCGCTCATCAACACCCGTCGCCCTACCTCGCCGCTGCTCATCAACACCCGTCGCCCTACCTCGCCGCTCATCAACACCCGTCCCCCTACCCCGTACATCACTACACATCGCCCCACCTCATCCATCCCCACCCGTTCTACCCACACCCCTCCTACCAGCATCCATCCTACCATCAACATCCACTCATGTCTTCACACCACAACCATCAACATCCACTCATGTCTTCACACCACAACCATCAACATCCACTCAATGCTTCACACCACTACCATTCCCGAACTTCCACACATCATTCTATTCTTTTTCTTCTCCTGCTTCACGACGCACCCTGCATGGCAGTCCCTTGTTACCTCACGTAGAATCACCGGCCAGCAACATCTCAGACAGCCCCTGCATCCTGGCTTCACTCCTGCCGGTGGGTAGTCTAAACACCCCGCCATCACATGTCCTGTCTCCTAACGTAGCCTCCCCCTCGCTGATCTCCTTGGGTAACAGCGGGGGCAGCGAGGCGCGCTACATGGCATTTGTTCCGCCTGAACATCGCCAAATCATGCACGACGAGATTGCTGCGGCAATCGATGAGGAGCTTCCACAAAGGCTTCCTCCTGCCCCACTTCATCCACCCACAGCACCTTCTCCATCACCCTCATCACATCCACCATCACCCCCACGGCCTGACTCCACCACAGCACCTTCTGCATCACCCTCATCACATCCACCATCACCCCCACCCCCTTCGTCTTCCGCAGAAGACGACCCCCCACCCCCTCCCCCTCCCCTCCGAAAATCTGGGCCCATGAAGGGCCGAGGTGGTAGGCCCAGGGGCCGCAGAGGTCAAATACGTCGTCCAGGTGGACGACGTGGTGCTCTCCCAGCACGTGCACCTCCACGCCCCCCCACCGTGTATGCTGAGGATCACGAGTGGACTTCAGACCCGTTCACACCCAACGTTGATCCTTTCACTGGAACCCCTGGCTTGCGGGTTCCAGCATCAGTGACACCACTGCAGTTCTTCCAGCTCTTCTTTACAAGAGAACTGCTCAGGTTCCTGGTGAGTGAGACCAACGTACTGTATATGCCTTATTCGTTGGTTCTCTCTGGACAACATTCAGTGAGGAGGACATGGCCAAATTCCTTGGCCTGTACTTCCTCATGGGTGTGAACAATCTCCCCACTGTGCGTCACTACTGGTTAAATGATGGAGTCCATAATTACCCAACGTTTCGCAAGACCATGCAGGTCTCCAAGTTCCAAGCCTTGCTGAGCAATTTCCACACATTCAACAGCAAGGCAGTCATCAAGCAGACCAAAGACAGGCTAGTGAAGATCCGCACGGTGATGTGCTACCTGCTTGCTGGCTTCAAGCTTGCCTACGTCCCGGAGAGGAAGGTGTCCATCGATGAAGGCTGCCTTGGGTGGAAGGGTCGCCTTTCATTCAAGTGCTACAACCCGATGAAGCCGACGAAGTACGCCATCAAGCTGTACATCCTGGCAGAGTCCACGACTGGTTTCGTGTATGACTTTCAAGTCTACACTGGTATTGGTCAAACTCTCCGGAAAACGGTTGAGGGTTTAACGGAGTCCCTGCAAGGCATGGGTTACAAGTTGTTCATGGACAACTATTACAACTCAGTTGACCTGTGCCACCACATGCTCACACACCACCAGATCTATGTGTGTGGCACCCTGAGGCTTGCACGAGGGGCTCCGAAGCGGTTGCGCGACATTGCCCATGCAGCGACACTGGAAGACGATGCAATAGAGGCGATGAACAACGGCACAACCCTAGTGAAAGACAAACGGATTGTCAACATGGTGTCCACCTTCCACGACCAGAGCACCATACCAAAGCAGTCCTTTGTCAAGAAGAAGGTACAAGGCAGGTGGCAGCGGAGTCACAAGAACATCATGAACCCCGTTTGTGTTGACGACTACAACCGCCACATGGGTGGGGTGGATCATTTCGATCAGATGATCCAGTACTACCCCATCCAGCGAAGGACGGTCAAATGGACGAAGAAGATCGTATTCTAAACTTCATCCAAATGGCCCTCTTCAATGCCTTCGTACTCTTCAAGAAGTGCAACCCCCGCAGGAAGGTGACTATGCTGGCGTTCCAGGAAAGCGTAGTCCGTTCCTTGTTGTACTTCAACCCTGCAGAGTGGCCTTTGTCGGGGAGACGCATCCGGCGTGCACAGGATTTGCCGGAATGTCAGTATGAGCCATGCGCCCGTCTCAGGCGAGGCAGGCGGCGTCGGCAATCCTCCGGAAGCTCAGCTGGGTCGCCCCCACCGGACGACAATCCAGACTCCCCAGCCGCTCCTGCTGATGATCCTGGCACTCCTCCTTGTGCTCCTGCTGCTGGTGGAGGCGTTGGGGGAGCACTCCTTCATGACCCCCCCCCCCCCCCTCACCAGGTCCAGATGCTGCTGCTGCTGCTGTTGCCGTCGGGGGAGCACTCGCTGAGAATGCACCCCAGGCGGCACCAGTATCGGACGATGCTACTGATGCTGAGGAGCAAGTGGATGTCCTACCACTTGACCCCCCCGCACCAGTAGTACCGGGTGCAGCTGCTGCTGCTGGTGGCGCTCGGGAAGCACCCGTCATGGATGCCAACTGGGCTCCATTAGTAATGGACGTTCAAGCTAGGGCTCAGGCACCAAGAGGCCGTCGGAGAGGTCCTCTTCGAGGAAAGGGTTCCAAGCCACGTCCTGTTGTATTGGACCATGACCGGTACAACAGGAACTTGGAACACGTTCTCGAGAAGATCCCTGACAACAAGCGAAGGCGGTGCCATCTGTGTTACATGAATGACCAAATTCGCAAGGACACGAGCTTTCGATGCAAGTCTTGCCTCGTTTGCCTCTGCATCGATGTCAATGGTTGCTTCAACAAGTTCCATCAACTCGATGCAGATGTCCTATAGCCAGGATCTTTGCACGATTCATTAATTCATTTATGCATTCTCCTATTCACCTTCATTATTCCTTTCCAATCACTATCACCCATTCATTCATTCAGTCTTTATGCATTCTTCCATTCACCTTCATCACCCTTTCATTCACCTTCATCACCCTTTCATTCATTCATTCAATCATTCAATAATTCATTCTTTCAATCATCACTTCAGAGGTTCGGGGCCCACCTTCATTCACCCATCATCATAAAAAAAAAAAAAAAAAAAAAAAAAAAAAAAACACAAGTCAATTTCTTGCCAATTTCTTGCACTACAGTGGATATAGGCCTCCTGGGGAAACCACTCTAAAAAAATAACGAGTCAAGTGCAGTACCTCTTTGGGTGGCTTGGAAATTTGCACATATTTCTCTGGTTTGACACCTTGTATATATATATATATATATGTGTAAATATATCCACACACATACATTACCATTACCATTTACCATTCTTTATATTTTGTGTGACACCTTGTATATATATATGTATATATATATATAATTATATATATATATATATATATATATATATATATATATATATATATATATATATATATATATATATGCATTACTTTATTTTATTTACGTGTACAATAGAATTATTTCTGAATTTATTACCTGAAGATAACGTGGCTTTCTTGTTTTGTTTTTTCAGTGTCAACCCAGGAGCCATTTCCCTTCTCGTTGGAAAGGGTTGTGGCCCTACCAGGTAAGTAAAATTGACAACCTTCATGACTGATATGTCTTCGATGAACATTATACAATTATTGGCAAGGAAAATTATGTAAAAGTGTTGTATATTGTGGCAAAGATATACAACTGTAAAAACATTCTCATATATTTTCATAACAATAACAATGCATGGAAATAATTGTGCATAGCTCACGAACCAATTACGCTATATTATTTTGGTTTTCACCATTGGAAAGAGCACAATTTTCCGATTCCGGTGCTATATACAGTTATATACATATCCGAGCAAATAACGCAACGACGAGGTGGGGAACAGCTCGGAACCCGGCTAGCATCGGCGGAACAGAGACGGGTGAAGCGTAAATATTCACATTTTGGCTCTTCATTTCAAATATTCATAGCGCAAAAAGTATTTGTCGTAGGAATTTCTAGTTTGTTTTATACTCATCAGCATTATTTGCCGTATTCATACAGCCTAAATTTAAAACCATACACTTCGTAGCAACGAAATAAATCGAAAATGTTATAAACCATATAAATCAAAATAATTTTCTTTTTCAGTCACTGCTTGAGAACTATTGAAGATAAACAATTTCTGTTTTCAGATTTGGAAAGAGGAGAACAAATACTATTATTTGAGCAAAAAAAATATATGGTCATCACTCACAATTTAAAGATAAGACAGTGTGAAGACAATTGCATGGGAAATAATTGTATTCCGAACTCATTTACACTTTCATATTTCGATTTATTTATATGTTTATTCTTTTTTTATCATGTACTATAAATATTCCTCTTTCCATTGACATATGATACATCACAATAAACAGCATTCTGGTGGATGGAAATAGAGAAAAATGTAAGGCTTCGACAACACTCATGAGCCAAATTCAAGACTGAAAAACTATGTCAAGCGCCTCCTCGGACTTATTTGGACTTAATATGTCGCAAGGAGTTAATAACCATGGGGACATCATATACCCTTGCTTTAACCCAACATTCAGATCAAAGAAGTAGATCTGTTCATTCTCCACACATACTGACGCCTTTGCACCCTCATAATTATATACTCCACACTACTTTCAGCCGGGGCTGTTCAGCCAGGCTGCCTAGGGAACAATAACAACAACAACAACTGCATTCAGCAACTTACCATCTGCTCCGTATATGCTTCCTTCCCTTATCAGCAATACACAAACATCCACTGCTCTTCCTTGTATTTCTTTTATGACTCCATCCATATACTGTTTATATAGAACAACCATCGGGACATCACACACCCTTGCTTTATCAAACATTCAGATCAAAGAACTCCCTCTGTTCATTCTTCACACGTACTGATACCTTTGCATTCTCATACATACTTTGCTTTCAGCAACTTGCCATCTACTCCATATATTCTCAGTACTTTCCACATACCTTCTCTATCAACTCTGTCATTCCACTCGTTGCCTTCCCTTATTAGTTGTACACCAATATCCACTGCTCATCCTTGCATTTCTTTTATGACTCCATCCATATACAGTACAGTATATATTGAACAACCACAGGGACATCACACACCCTTTCTTTAAGGGGAGCGTCCGCCATGGGGTATTAGAGGTGCAAGTTGAAAAATCCTAAATTGAGATTTTCACTGCTCCCGTGAGGGCAACACTCTAGGCATCTCCTGGCAAAATTTTAGACTCGTAAAATAAAAATTACCATAAATACAGCCCCCCCCCCCATCCCCCCCCCCTTATGCACCACCGTACTTACGTTGTATATGTGGTATAGTGTATTGTATATGTGTATAGTGTGGTATAATAAATTGCACTGGATCTTAGTATCAGAACATGTATCAAATCAATCAAGAGCAAACAGATGCAATAAATCGTAATTTGAGAGAGGAATTTAGTTTTTCGCCTTTTTCTCAAAACTATAATTATTCGAACAAAACACCTAAAAACTTTCGTAATTTTGGTCCGATTTTAATAAATAAAAAACCATTGGAAAGAGGAGAGTAAATGCAGTAGAATGTACTGTGGAATTTTTGATAAACCCATAACTTTTTTGACAGGAGGCTTGAAACCGTTTAACCCGTGGAACCCGCTTAGTTTTTTATTTTTTGTTCACCAGAACCCGGCCCGTTTTCAAAAAATGGTTTTATTCCAGAAACAATAGCGAATGGGTTAGGAATGAAGGAAAAAACACGAAAAACCGCTCAAAATGCTTAAAGAATGGTCCTACAGAGCCCCCGAAATCGTATTTTACAAGAGTACAAAATTGAAGGTAATTTCCTCCAAAAACCAGGTTATTGCGCGCTCACGCGCACGCACGTGGACTTTGAGAGTTTTCAACCATTGGCACGGTTGCGTGGGATACGTACACAGTTCCCATATAAATCTGAGCCCTCTCGAGTGGCTACACCTGAGGTTACGGTCGGAGCAATTAGGGTGACTCGTCAGACGCGTCGCTGGGGCTGTGCGTTACATACATAGACGACGCGCCAGACGCGTCGCTGGGGCTGGACGGGTTAAATATATAAACAAAACAAAAAAATTAATACAAAACTATAAGGTGTATCAAAAATCCCTCTGTACATTTTATTGCATTGTTTCTCCTCTTTCCAATGGTATTTTTTTTATGTAGATTGGACCAAAAGTTTTTTAGTTTTTAGGTTTTGAAAATTTGGCCAAAATACGAAAATCCGAGGTACCGAAAAACTATTCATCCGAATTTATTCATTTTTGGATATATTCTTCCTAGAAGTGGTATCTATCACCTGTAAAAAAATGAACACGATCGGACAATTTTGAAATACATGGCGGACGCTCCCCTTAACCCAAAATTCAGATCAAAGAACTTGCTCTGTTCATTCTCAACACATACTGACACCTTTGCACCCTTATACATGCTTTTCACTGCTTTCAGCAACTTGCTATCTGCTCCGTATATTCCAAGTACTTTCTACATACTGGTACCTTCTCTATCAACTCTGTCATAGGCCTTCTCCAAGTCCATGAAGACAGCATACAACTTTTGTCCCTTGTCAAGATATTTCTCCACAACATATTTCAGGGCAAAGATCTGAGCTACACATCCTCTTCCCTTCCGATGATGAATACTGTATGTTAACCGTTTCCCCAGCAATACTGACTGAAAATGCCCAAATACATTGCATGTGCTCTTCTGATTTATCTAAAATATGTAAAATTATACCAAAGGGGAGGTGTGGTGGAGTGGTCTTGCCACTGGCCTGGTAATCCAAAGGTCCCGGGTTCAAATCCCGATGTATCAATGGGAAGATATTATTGGGATGGAATTTGTGCTCTACCTAGTATCAGTGCATTACCACAAGCCCACCGAAACGTCAAAAAAATACCCTCATTGTTCCCTGATTAAATAGCACTGTATGAATATTCCCATATTCAAAATATGCTATAGGGGTGCAATGCCTGGTGAGTTATCTGCTCAACAGGTGGCGTTGTGTGTGTGTAAGTGTGAGAGTCCGAGTGTAGGGGGTGAGACAGTGAAGCACGGGAACGAGGTGGCTTCAGAGATGGGGTCGTTTCGGGCCATGAGTGAGCACCGTGCCTCATGTGAAGGCAAGATGGCAGGTGCTCGTTGTACTCTACGTGCTTCACATGTCTCACTCCCTAGACTGGAACAAGACCTCACGGGCTTCACTGTTCATTGTAAAGCGGTGAATGTTAAGGCTCTCAGCCTATGCCCGAGAGGAAGTAAGTTGGAATATAGAAAAAAAAAAAAAAAAAAAAAGCACAAAAATCAATCAATCACAGAAACAGGATAAAAACATAGAATAAATACCCCAAAAGATGAATACGTTAACCCTTTCCCCAGCAATACTTACTGAACATGCACAAATAAATTGCATGTGCTCCTCAGATTTAGCTGAAATATGTAAAATTACACCAAATACTAACTACATTAGCACAAAAATCAATCAAGCACTTTAACAGGATAAATAAAATGGAAGAAATAGCCCAAAAATGAATTTATCTATAGCCTACCGGTATATATTGCCGGACACCTTGATCCCCGAAGGGGTGACCACGAACGAAAAGCCTGCGTATTTCAAGCTCGCATGAGTTATCACTCGATCGTCTTTTAGAGCTTTTTGGCCCGGGGTAATTACCACACCATCGCGTCATAAGGAGTTTGAGGGGGTTAAATTGCTAGATACATAGAGGAAGAGGAATGCCAAGTAAAGCTAAACAAAAATATATAAGATATTTTTAACATGAGGTTGCTTATAATAATTTGTACCTCTGTAGTTTCTCCATGGCTAACCAAAAAGGTCACATTCCTAAAATGCCCCAACTTTTTTTTAAAAAGGCCAAGCTTCTGTACAGAAAAAATGCCACACACCATTACCTTTATGGTGCCCCTATCAAATAATCAAAACAACCACACTTCTTAACCCAATTCCCGCGGGGCCCCTCATATGACGGAGACGATTTTCCGGCTATTTTGTAGCCTGTGAGCCAGGCCCGCTTTTGCAAGCAGCACGGATGGACGTCAGCCGGAGCCTACAGGCCCCGCCACGACACTGAGGTTTGTGTGAGAGAGAGCTCACTTATTTGCAGCATCACACATAGCGAAAACAGAAAATAATTGATAATTTTTAGCGATTTCGCCTATCGGATTTGGTAATTTTTAGCAATTTTGCCCTTCGTTTGCAAGATCCTTACAAGAAAACCAGACGTAGTACAGGGATGATTCAGGAGTAATTTGAAAGCTATTACCGTACTTTCATGAATACATAATTGTACTACGCTCTGGCTTTTGCTTTTGCATGAAAATGAGCAGGGAATGAAGGCAATTTCGGGCAATTATGCCTACTCGTACAGGATTAATAGCTTTAACCAAAATGGTCACACTCCTTAATGGTCTAAGTGGCCATAGCCAAAATGGCTTACACTATATTCCTTCTGTACTTTCTCCATGCCCGATAAGATACATGATATTTTGATATATGTGACACAGCCCTATCCAACACAATACCCTGCGTGCAACCCCGCTCGAACCCCGCACAACGTTGCTTGCAACTTTAATTATTATTATTATTATTATTCACAATAATCGTTGATCATAGTATAATGGATTAATATTGATAGGCATATAGGATTCTACTATGTGTGGCATGTTATCATACTTCGTTTTCTTTGGTGGAAATTGGCTAAATATATTTTGTCTCAATTGGTATGCTCACAGAAATAACGTGTTTCACATGTTCTGTCACATTCGCTTAGGTTGGTGGCTAGGTGTGGTTCATTATGACCTTCATACATTTTGCCAGGGTTCATCAATGTCATATATAATCCTTACTGTCTCTATCTGGAGATCTTGAATGACTCCGTTGAGCAATAGTATGCATTTTGGTTGGACTGGATAAGCACTTGTGCCTCATTTGAAGCCATTTATCAAGTGACTCAAACACAGTTTCTGTATGTACTGTACAGTACGTGGATTGTCAATAGGTATTAGTGACTGCCAGGTATTGAATAAAGTGTGTACTATTTAATAGACTACTTACAATATCTAAATCATGTCTGATAAGTGTTAGATGACAATTTAAAAATATTTGAAGCAGTTAAACAAAGAATTAGGCAAATTGTACAGCAGTGGGTCGAGTACCTATGGCACACTATAGATTTTGTAGTAAGAGATCGTCCATATTTGTCTTAGGAAGCACTGTTGGTGCCATTAATTGACAAAGAGTGGAAGGATATATATTTGTTTTATAATGCAGTATTTAGATCCAAAAACAAAACTGTATATCCTGTACTAGTATTGATGAATATTTATTATAGGGACGGATATATTGATTGAGTGTAGAGGGGCTAATGATACCAATGACAACAAAATGGCGGAGGTTGGACGGTTTTTGTTATTATAAGGTATGTAGCCTAATATGGCATGCTAAAGGGGAATACACATGTTTTTTTTTTTAAAGAAACTTTCTATTGTCAACATTATTCCAGCAACATCTCGGATATTTTGCACAGGTAGGCCTATATGGTAGTTAGAACAATAAGTGTTACACACTAAGATAAATGACTGGAGAGTTTAGAATAGATAGTCAGAAAAGATTGTCGCAGCTGGCAGAATTAGATGAGGCAGTACAAGATATGAATGAAAACTTTACTAGAATCATAACAGAAGCATCTATAAGTGTAGTAGGAATAGCAGGCAAAACTATTTGTAGCAAATTTAACTTTAAAAAAAAAAGGATCATATCAAGAAGATAAGTAATATGACAATTATAACAGAAAGAGGCAAGGTTGAAGCAGCATAAATATTGTAACTAAGATCACCAACAAGAAAAAGACCGAAGATAAACACACATTTAATATGACTAAAGCTGAAGAGACTTTAAGAAATTATGGAAGTATGAAAGCAACTAAGAGAAGGCTTGGTACAAGGAAAAGTCAAATGGTCAGCCTAAGAATATCAAACGGTGAAGTAAGTAACAACAAAGATTACATAGTCAAGGTGGCTGAAGAATGTTCTACTAAGATATACAGCAGTGAGGACAGACCCGAAGATATTATTCAGGGACATGTAAACATTAATGTAATAATAGAAGTTAGGACACCTTTAAGAGAGACAAAGGGAGGTAAAGCAAGTGGTGACGACAATCTAACTATTAACCAAATCGAAGATGCAGGCGATATAGCCAGACTATACAGTACACAAAATATCCGCAATGTCGAAAGGTTCCTAAAGCCTGGAAAAATGCTACCATTATTCTCATTCACAAAAAAGGAGTTGCTAAATCCTGAAACATTATCGACCAATTAGCTTGCTTTCTGTTTTGTATATACTGGTCACAAAAATCGTCACCAACCAGATAGGTAGAACACTAGTTTCAAATCAGCCAAGAGAACAAGCAGGTTTCCGAAGTGGGTACTCGACAACAGATCATATGCAAATTATTAACCAAGTAATTGAGAAAACAGTTGAGTTAAAAAAAGCCTGTGTATGACATTTATGGATTACGAAAAGGCATTTGATTCAATCGAATTTCTGCTGTAATGGGAGTGATTCGAAAACAAGGAGAAGAAAATTATGTGCAGGTCTTAGAAGACATATATACTGATGGAACAGCAACAATAACGCTCCACAAGGAAAGTGATAAATTACCAATTAAGAAGGGGGTTAAGCCTATGTTCCACTTACAAGAATCACGCGTTAACTTGCCACGAACTTCAAAGCGCTACGGAGTAGTTTCGGAATGACATGGAACACCACGCCATATGGTGTACCTTCATAGCCTTGCGAACTGTCCCGGAATTTAATGGTTGACAGCCACGGCGACCTACAACAACCTACGGAGCAATAAAGATGAGCATGGAAGTGGCACAAACTACCCATGGCATCCCACGCAATCCCACGAATTGCCAAGACAACCCACAATGTTTGCTTCCGATCACTCTAAAAGACTAGTACCTGTGAAATAAAGACTTCATTAAAAGTGGCTTCACTTCACAGTAGTAAAATCGGGGAACAGTGAAAACATGTCGTCTGAATATATTGAAATATAAATGTAGTGAATGAGTTACAATACTCGAAATTATTCATTGTATCAAAAAATTGCAAGATGGGGAATCTGTTAATACGTTAATTTTTATGAATACTCGCAGTGTTCAAAGTGATAGATAAATCACAAGACTTCCAAACTACAGAATATATATATATATATATATATATATATATATATAAACAAAGTAATCTTGAACAAAGCGATTTCGACCACACGTCTATTGTGTTTTGTTTGTTTATCGGTATACTAATATGCCGGTACTATCGATCGTCTAGAGTAACTCTAGATACAGAGAAAATGGGGAAAATACACTATAGGCGAAAAGACAGTTAGGCTAGGCTAGTCTAGGCTAACCGATGGAAGTGTCCTGCTCAATTTCGAATTAATGATGTTATAAATATCTAAATGGCATACTTATGTAAACAGAGTAAACACAATATACATGTAAAGCATCAGAATTCAGGGATCACACACATACACACAAACCCGAGTCATCTCTAACGCTTTCGTTTACGTAATTAATATATAGTTAGAATATATCACTTAACCATGTTTTCATATACATTAATATGTTTACAAGGCATGTCTAATTCATTATACAATAAGAATAGTAAAGGCCAAAGAAAACTTCCGTGGATTTTTTTTTTGGCGGCCGGCATAGCAACACAATTACAACACAACAAAACACTTGAGTGTGAATCTTCAGAGTGTTCTTTAATATTGTCCAAGTAAAGATGCTTTATGTGCTTTATTGACCAGTTACATGTTATATTGTAGATGAAGTTGTAGATTAAGGGTTAGGGAGTCATATAATACACATATATATTGGTATATGTTATATGTTAAGGGTTAGGGAGTCATATAATACACAAATATATTGGTATATGTTGGTCGGTATATTAACGGCCGGCATAGCCACACAAGAACAACTCGCAACACATAAGTCTGAATCACCAGTCTGAGCTTCTTTTTGTCCAAGTAAAGATGTTTTATGTGTTTTATTGGCTAGTTACATGTTGCATCGTAGATTAAATTGTAGATTAAGGGTTAGGGAGTCATAAAATACACAAATATTGATTCAGATAGAGCAAAAAAGGGGTTAGTACAGATGCGAAAGTTGGTGCACAACTTATTTTTGTCCATTGACACAAACTGCCGGTAGTTGGGTCAGTCTGGTTGACACATGTCCAGTTAAAAGACATTTCACTGTAACTCAATATTCAAGTTGCTACCACATTTGCATTAATTTGGGGAAAAGACATTACTACATTGTTTAGTAGGTTATAACACAATACACAATCAAAGACATTACTACATTGTTTAGTAGGTTATAACACAATACACAATCAAATACAGGTTTCCGTAAAACACATAACCTTGTCGAGAAACAAGGGGCTTCGGTGTCCCGGGTGTTTCCGCACTCTCCTATGCCCCTCGCCTGGGAGCGGCTTCGGTCACCTGGGCATTCTTTACTGGTAAAGCTGGGAGGGTTCTGTGAGGGCGCTCGGTCACAGCCTTGGCCTTTCTCAGGACCTTGGGGCTGCTTGGCCTGGGGATCAACAACAACAACAACAACAACAACAACAACAACAAGTCGTTGCAAACAAAATATGTTCATTTCAACAAAAGATCACAGTGCAAATATTAAACATAATTAACTTGATATACAAGTTCATGCCAAATTTGCATTAATATTGGGACTAGTCATTAATAGATTGCTTTTTTTTTTACTAAACAATTACGCATACAGGCTATGGAGAATGTCAGCTCATTTTAGTATTTGGGCAGTGTGTTGAGTAAAGATGGGAGTATGGATGAAGAAGTGAGGGAGAGGGTGCAACAGGGGAAGAGGGTTGTAGGAACGCTGAAAGCAGTAACAAGAAATAGGGTGGTCAGCATGGAAGTAAAGAAGTCCTTGCATGAGAATGTGGTAATCCCGACAATGACTTACGGGAGCAAAGCATGGACGTTGGTGGAGAGAATCAAAACCAAGAGTGAGAAGGGTGGAAATAAGTTACTTGAGAAGTGCGTGCGGAGTTACATGGAGGGATAGACAGACACATGAGGAAGTATGAGAGAGGTGTGGTGTGGATATAGATGTGCTGGAAAGTGTGAAAAGGAATACCTTGAGATGGTTCGGCCATGTGGAATGTATGGGAAGCAAGAGAATGACTAAGAGAATGTACGAGAGTGAGGTCGAAGGACAGAGAGGGAGAGGTAGACTGAGTGAGAGGTGGAATGATGGAGTTAAGAAGTATATGAGCAAAAGCGGTGCTGGATGGGAGGAGGGGCATTGACTGACTGGGGACAGAGCGCATGGGAGCGTTTCATTCGTGACCACCCCTTCGGGGATCACGGCGTTCGGCAATAGATAGATAGATAGATGAAACTAGTATAATAATTAACACTCCTTACTTCGAATGGCGCTAGCACATTGTTAAATATGAAACATAAAAATTACTTAGTATCCAAGCTGCGCCCAATTTAACGCATCTCTCCTTACCTACTCGCAAGCCGCCATGGGCCATGACCTAAACACTTTAACCCTTTCCCTGCGGGTGATGTTCCTGAACGCCATGGCAATTTACAGCAATTTTCAGGCTTTAAAAGCCTTTAAAAGCCGTAGAAATCGAGTGTCAGTGGACGGGAGCGTGAGGGACCTCCATCCGACCCTCAGATAAGCCAGCCGCTCACTGACTAAGTCTCTGGTCTTGCGCGGCTGTCTCGACAGTGTTGCCGAGCGAGCAAGAGCTAATAACTAGCGAGTTTTCCCGAATGTCTATGGCAATGCTGCGGGTGAAACCCGCCACCTACGAAGCTCGTTCTGGTGTAATTTTGAAGCTATTGTCGCCTAGTTTTCGACAGAATATAATTCATTTCATGCAGATACTTGATTATACATTCAGGAGTGAATGAATATGCGCTAAATAGCGCAAATAAGCCCGCAACGTAAGTGTTAAACACTTTAACCCTTTCGTTGCGGGTGACGTTCTGGAACGTCCTGGCAAGTTACAGCAATTTACAGGCTTTAAAAGCCTGTAAAAAACGAAAAAATCAAGTGTCAGTGGGCGGGAGCGTGAGGGGCCCACCTCCGACCCTCAGAGCACCGAGCGGCTCACTGAGGTACACTGTGTCTCGCGCGGGTCTCTCTCTGTGTCTCACAGCAGTGTAGCCAAGCGAGCGTGTGCTACCAAATAGCGGGTTTTCCGCGTTTCACTGGCACAACTGCGGGTGAAACAGACCACGTACGGGGCCCGTTCTGGTGTCATTTTGAAGCTATTTTCAGCAGAATACACTTCATTTAATGCAGATGCTTGATTTATCATTCAGGAGTGCCTGAATATGCCCTAAATAGCCCAAACATAGCCGCAGCCAATGGGTTAAACACTTTATTATGGTCATATCATGATACATTGTTGAAGAATGAAAATACAAAATAATTCAGGCAATAAAACACATGTAATGACAAGCTTTTTGTAAGCCAGAAGGCTTTTCAGGCAAAGATTAAACAAAAAATAATTCTTAGGGATATTAATACAATTTGATTTAAACAATCAAGGAAATGGGGCAGTTGCAAAGGTCACACCAGGCAGTGACACAGGACGCAGGAATTTCTTATTTATTTATTTATTCATCTATTTATTTGCTTATTTTTATTTTATTGAGAAAAAACTCTATATATTTTGTTTTGGTTTGAATGGAGAAATAGTACCAGGATTCTTAAGTGGCCGGTAGGTGAGGTAGGTGAGGTAGTGGCATCATGATTGTCATCTTGTTACTTTGTTACCTATTCTCGGTCCTACTGAAACAGCCTTTCCATTTCGGCGAGATTTTTTTTTTATCGTGATGTCATTACTGAGATAAGGTACAAACTTCTTATAACCCTTCGTGGCACACTGAAGTTTACCGTGCAGTTTCTTCCCATACCGTGGGTGGTCACAACGTTTTTTTAGAGCTGCAGAGTGCCGAAGCTATAAAGAAGAGCTTGGTTGAGCTTAGATTCTCTACGTGAAATGACGGGGTTGCTACCACCACATGCAACAACCAGTTGCAGAATTGCCAGTCTGCAGCTGGGTCCGCCAGCCAAACACATCACCAGGAAGCAACGAAGAAGTAAGAAAATGCAGGAGCCACCCCTATCACCCAGAAACCCTCATTTTCTTTCATGCCAAGCAGCAGTTATGAGCATGGGAAACTGCACTAGCGAACCACAGCCCTGCCTTCAAACGACACCAGCCAATGACAGGCCAGCATTCCTTCCTTCACCAGATCTACACTACGATGAAGCAATGTTTATGCAAGTTGAACACCAGCGACCAGAAGATTACAGATATAAATGGACCTGAGCAGGAGTACCAGTTATGCCGGTCCGGTAGATCCAATAACCTCCGGACAAGAAGCACTAATAGGCCAGCAATACATCAATATGTCTGTGAGAAATAAATTGACTACAGGGTATCTTGGTAGTGTTGGCAACAGCCTTCCAATAGGGTAACCTCATTAGAGTGAACCATTTCCTGCCAGAACATGGTGATTGTAAATATTGTAAAGGATAATTAATATTAAGTAATTTAGAACTATAAGATTACCTTAACCAAGTTAATTTAGTTATAAAACTTAGAGGTACTGTATTAGGGATCAGTTTTGAAACTCCCGCGATCGCAGACGATATCCACAATTTGTAGTGGTAATCTCTACCTCTAGATATTATGTTTACTAAATCGTTGTGAAACGATATTTATATTAGTATTTATATAATTGAATGCTTATTTTTCATTTATATGATAAAGTGAAGAGGGAATGAACCCTTGGTAATGAATTAGTATAATTTATTTAAGAGTCGGAAATTGAAGTTCCGATCAGACGCCATTGAACTGTTGAGCTAATAGGACATGTCCCGTGACCTCTTCCACCACACTCCCCGCGCCCGGCACGGAGTCCTGACCCTTTAACCCTTAGCCCTTAACCGAAGCCGGAATCCTCTGAACTACACTAGGACCCTAGTTATAGCTAAGTCATTGATATACATGGCCATTTATACAATGTTTAGTTAGGGTATCCTGAGAGATAGGCTATCGTGGGTAAGACTAGGCTACTAAACAACCCTCATCTGCTCCTATAGTTCATGCCATAAGGTAGGCTATCTCATACTTTATTTATATTTATTTTCTATTTTGATTGGTGTGGTAAGAGATCACTATTGGCCAAATTATCCCCCACATTTTGGTGCCCCGAGTGAGGATTCCGATCGGTGTTAGGTCCAGGTTTATTAACAGTTAGGGTCCCCACTTCTGTGGCGGTAATGTTTAAGGACATTTTTGTGGGACATTGTTTGATCCCGCGCCGTTATGAGGTCCCTAACTGTGAGGCGATGGGTGAGTGGCATTTCAATTATTAAAGCGATAGCATGGCGTTTAAATCCTGTGGTAGAGGACTGGTAGGAGGGTCTGGAACGTTGCGTTCTCTGGCGTTTGTGAAACTCGGAGCTTGAGCTTCGTTGCAGTCCCTAAATTCTCCCCATATTTTGATAATTTAGGCCATTTTATGTCTCCGTCCTTAATGTCACTCGCATCTGAAAGACCAGGTAGACCAGCTAAATGCTCGGGACGGAGCATACACCAAATTTAATAAATAATAAATGTGTTCTCCCCCCCTCCCCCCCCCCCTTAGAAAATGCTACTACCACAGGTACCCATGCACTAACATCTGGGATAAGAAATTAATTATTAATTAATAAATTACAGCTTGAGCTTCATTCCGGTACCTAAATTCTCCCTATTATTTGATAATTTAGGTAATTTTTATTCTTAGTTTCTTACAGTAGATCCTCTGGAAAAAGGCAAACTATGCCTGTGTATCCAGCTCAGTACCAGTACTTGCACTGCTGCGGTCGTTCACGGTGTTGGCGGCGGCGGTAGCAGACGCAACATTTTTACTATTCTGTATTTTTGTTTTATAATCAAACTTCAAATCTTGTCTTCCCCATGCTTTATCAAGATTACTTTCAAACTCCCTTATTGATTCGGAATCGACTACATACTGGGGCAGTGCGTTCCACTCATTTACCACTCTATCACAAAATGAGTTCTTTGCCTTCTCAAGCCTATTTCTTTCTTTGTAAATTTTCTTAGAGTATCCTCTCGTTCTTGTTCCCTCCCGTATCAAGAAGATACCTTCACACACATCCTCATCGTACTTTCCTGACACTATCTTAAAAGTCTCTATCATATCCCCTCTCTTTCTCCTATATGCCAGTGTCGGAAGCCCCAGAGTCCTCAACCTTTGCTCATAGCCCGCGTTCTTCAACATTGGTACCAGCTTGCTAGCTCTCCTCTGCACTTTCTCCACTGCTTCTATATCCTTTACCATATATGGAGCCCACACCTGGTTCGCATATTCCAGGTGCGGCCTAACCAGCGCTGTATAGAGATTCCTGAAGATTTCTTCGTCAAGTGACACAAATGTCCTCCTTATCAGCCCTACAATTCTATTGGCTTTGTTTATCTTTTCCGCTAAATGTTCTGAGAAATTTAACTTATTGTCTATCACTACTCCTATATCCTTTTTTGCATTCACTTCCTCCATCGCTTCATACATACTGTATCCTACCTTGTCTATCTTGCTGGTCCCAATCCGCATGTACTTGTATTTTTTTGGATGAAAAGGCATTAACCAATGCTCAGACCATCCCTTCATGCCCTCCACATCTCCTTGAAGCAAACCCATATCTTCCTTACTCCTCACTCTTCTATACAGCTTAGTGTCATCCGCATACAGGTATACCTCACTTCCATTAGTTATAACTTCAGGTAAGTCGTTGATAAATATAACGAACAGCAGTGGTCCCAACACAGATCCCTGAGGTACCCAACTTGTAATTTCCCTCCACCCAGAGCCTATTCCATTCACCAGTACCCTCTGTCTCCGATCTTTCAGGAAGGCTTCTATCCATTTCACACATTTCTCCCCTATATTAATAGTTTCTAACTTTCTCTATTAACCTTTTATGTGGGACCTTATCGAAGGCCTTCATAAAATCGCAATATACCACGTCTATTACATCACCATCTTCTAGAATTTGCATCCAATCATCTACCACCTTAATTAGCTGTAGTACCGTCGACCATGCCCGGCATGAATCCGAACTGTCTCCCACTGAAAAGTTGGTTTGACTTCATATGATCCATTATTCCTTCTCTAATTACCGTTTCCATTAGTTTACACACAACACTTGTCAAACTGACTGGTCTATAATTCCCTGGGTCATTTCTCTTTCCCTTCTTAAATATAGCTGTTATGTTCGCTTCTCTCCAGTCCATCGGGATTTGTCCTGTATTAAACGATACCTCAAATAACATTTTCAATGACTCTACTAACATCTCCCCTCCTTCCTTTATGATTTTTGGGTGTATCCCATCCGGTCCCGGTGACTTACTTCTGTTCATTTTTTCTATAGCCCTTCTTATTCTAGCATGGGAAAACTCTATTAGGTCTAGTGCCGGTGCCTGTTTGATGGGAATAGTAGGCACTGCATCATCCGACTCCACTGTTAGTACCCCCCCCCCCCGAAGTATTTCCCCAGCACCTCTGCTTTCTCCTTATCAGTCTCCGCTCTACTCCCATCATTCAACCCCCCTACCAGCTCTGGGATCCCTACTCTTCTTGTTAACTTTTCCTGAATGTACTTCCAGAATATTTTTGGATTATCCTTCACATTTCTAGCTATCTCTCTCTCCCTCTCCTTCACCCCCCTCCTTGTTTCCCACCTTATTTTATTGTTTATTTGTCTGCGTTCCAGATCCACTTCTTTAGCTTCTATACTAGACCCCCTGTTCTTTTTTAACAATTTTAATCTTTCCCACAATCGTTTCTTTCTTCTAATCAATATCCAAAGCTTTCTTTTCATTGGCAATTCTGGGTTAGTTCTTTTCCTCAATTTTGTTTTATCCTTATATTCCCTTACTGGTACACTTTTGGATACAGCATTCTCCAGTTTGACTCTTAATTTTCCTCCACATTCCTTCAGCGTCTTCACTGTTCAAGTATTCCCCCCAGTCAATGTCCAAACACCGTCTCAGCAGCTCATAATCTGCTCTATCATACATGTATATTTTTCTATTGCTTCTATTATCCCTCTCTGATTTAATGTTACAACTAAAGCTTATACAGTCATGGTCACTATGACCTATAGGGCTATCCACATTAACATGTTCCACTATATCCTCTTCATTGCTAAAAATCAAATTAAGTACACTCCCCTGCGTCCCATCTCTATATCTTGTCATCTCTACAATATGTTGCGTTAAAAAACAATCTCTCACTTTCTCTATAAACTTATTTTCCAGGCTACCCTGTCCCGCTGGAGTAGTACAATTTGCCCAGTTGATCCTTGGCAAATTGAAATCTCCAATAAATTTTGTATATAATTTTGTTCTCTCTATTATCTATCTCCTCCATTGCTTTCAGTAGGTTATCATCCTCTCCCCTGCTATTATTTGGGCTTCTATATATAGAGGCAATTAGAATTGATCCTCTTGCACATTTTACTTCAATACACAAATACTCACAATACTGCTGTCTCATATCCACCTCATTAACCTTGAGCTCTTTTCTTACATAAATAAACAGTCCTCTTCCGACCTCTGCTCTAATAGCATTTCTCTCATATAACTCAAAACCCTCCAAACTATATTCCACCAGTTCCCTTTCAATTCTAGCATTTTTTGGTCTTACTTCCTGTAGGGCTATGACATCAGGTTTTTCCTCTTCATCCTGCAACCTACATATCAGTTCTCTTTTCTTGTCCTGGGTAAACACATCCACATTACTAAACATAATCCTTAATCCACCTACCATTCCTTCAGCAATTACACCATCCCGCTCCTCCATTTTTTTTTTTTTTTTTTTTTTTTATTAAGGTGACAGTTACAAAGTGGTGTACAATCTATCTTATTCTAGTTACATTGTAGTTTATCTTATTGTACCAGTACCTCCCTACAATCAACCTAGTTGTTCCCAAATTCGTCCCTCCGCCACGACCATTTCAAAGTCCAAGTCTCTCACTCTTGTCCTCTGTAGCAGGGAGGACCTTGTACCCCTGAGACATAGGAGTGCAGACCTGAGAAGAGAGAAAGAGAGCCGGCATCTCATCGATGTTATGACTTGACTTCTATGCTGGCGCTTTTTCTCCGATATTTGTTCAGCTAATCTGGCATAGAAGACACTTGCAGAAGGTCCCATACCTCCCGACGATGAGAAGACCAGAGGAGTAAAGCTTCCTTGATCCCTGCTCAAAATTCTTTCTTCATAAGCGCGTTTTTTCTCACTTTCGTTTCTCAAGTATGCCGCCTTGTGTCCTCGCTCACGATATGTTTGTGCTCTTGGGTTGAAGATTCTGATGTCGAAAAAAGCCCGTTGTCCCCTCGTCCAAAAACCTCGAGCACTTACGTCCACTCTTGCTTCATTTGAAGTATTTGCAGTATTGTGGGCCAAGCGCTGTCCGTCCATAGGCAGAAGTTCCGGTTCGATTCTGACATCATGGCACACCTCGTCCAGCATTTGTGCAGTGATGTCTCGTACTTCATCATGCCGGATACAGATGAATCCTCCTTTCTTACAGGTCATACAGTGGTCTGGGTTGTTTATTTCACCGCATGCACATTTCAGCGGCAGGTTCGAAACTGGCCACCCATACCTCAAGGCTACGGCATCATTGAATTCTTGTTTATTTAAGCTGAAGCCTTTCTCCTTTATTGGTAATGATGTGAGCCAATTTGAAGCCCCCGTGTCTTGTGCCATCTCAACTCTCATTTTCAGTTCTTCCCGCTCCTCCAGTCCGTACCCTACTCCCCCGTTAGCACTACTGGGTCTGCCTCTTTGTCTCCTGTCTCTCCCTGTGACACCTCCACCCTGTTCTCCTCCTCCGTCACAACTCCCATCACATTCTCTTCCCTCCCTGATCTCCCCCTCCCTTCTACTCTTATAAACCACTTCCTCACTTTTCCGTCCCTCACTCTCCAGTAAAAAATTATCTTATCCTCCTCACCCAACTTTCCATTATTTTCATCAGCCTTTTCTTGTAATTCCTTAATTTTTTTCCTTTGTTCTATACTCAAATCCTTCTTTAGTCTTATGTGTTTCAGTTTATCATTTGTATTTAGCCTCCAACTAAAATTTGTCACAGTCTCTGCCACTACCCTAGTTTTAAACTGTACCCTTATAGGTCTCATCTCTCCCCTTTTATATCTACCTATCCTACTGACCTCCTCCACCTGCCCTTCCCATCCATATTCGTCCTCATCCACACCTTTCATGACCTCCTTCACTGTCTCCATATCCCTCACTTTTCTTACTCCATTATCATTCATATGAGTCTCTATATCTCCATACAAGATTACACCCCTATCCCTGTCCATGGCCTCCCTCACGACACTCTCCTTGTTCTTCATGACCCCTACAACTGCACTCTCAAAACTTTTTTGGTCATATTCATTTCTTCCTTTTGCTCTTTCATAATATCCTCCAAATCCTTGACTTTTTGTTTACCTACCACCGTCCATGCAGTTGACTCCTTTACTTCCGTGAAACGTCCTTCGTATTCCTTCAGCTGCTCCTTCAATGCCATATTATCTGCTCCCAGTTCATCTACCCTTTTCAATACCATCTCTAGGCTCTCATTAACTGCCAAAATAGGCCTGCATTCACTTCCTTCGCTAGGCCTATTCCTTTCCCCACCTGTCACACCACACATTACACACAGTGCCTTAACTTTCTCACCAATATCCCCCTTCCATTTCTCCGTATCACTCATCCACTTTTCCAAATCCTTCACAACAATACTAACCTCTTCTAACTTCTTATCTGTGCTCTTAAATCCCCGACATGTTTGTTTACAAACTCAACAACTCACAACACTACCGCTGACCCGTCACTACACACTCTTATTACACTATATATCATCCCTCCACCACACCAATATATCCTCCAAACACTTCACTAAATCCTTCCTCTTCTTGCTAGCCCCGTATGCACTCGATATTCCGTGAATTAATTGTCCATTCCCATAACATATGCCGGAGCCTCAAAACTTGCGTCCGCCTTCCGCCATTGTGTGCCGCCAACTGTGTTATGTTTCTCTCCTTAACCCGGCAAGCGCGATAGGCCTCACGGAAGGCTTCCTATAGGGAACGCGATAGGCCTCACGGAAGCAGGACCATAAAAAAAGCCTTCCATAAAAAAAAAGGGCCTATCAAAACAAAGGAATTTGTCTCTAGGTGAGATAATTCCCCTCCAGTACTCATCCATGTAAATCTCACCCACCCCCCTCCCCTCCTTCCCCACCTTATTCCCCCCTCCCTCCCCTCCTCAATTATCACCTATTTTTCCTCTTATTATCATCATTTATCGGTTATTTTTTCTCTCCCGCGATAATGTAGCACAAGGGGGTTGCATAAAAGATCGTTATGCAACACCCAGACACCGGCACACACCGCCCCGCTCTCCTCAGTTGACTCCCAGACAGCGAGAGGGGAAGGCTGCCTGTCTCTCTCTCTCGCCTGAGATTATGACCGGGTGGCCAATATCTTCGTTTTTCACCACCCAAATGCTTTTCCCACTTATTTTAGCACTCTTGAAGGTTCATATATACATCATATATGTAAAATAAAAGCATACCGAAAACAAATAATGGTTTATATTGTAAATATAACGAATTCTGTCAGAATCCAGGGCTAGAAATGCACAAATAACTACCCTAGCACCTACATCTATATCGCGCTTGTCAGGTTAATGTCACCCGCGTCTGAAAGACCAAGTAGACCAGCTAAATGCTCGGGACGGAGCATATATAAAATTAAATTCATTAATAAATATATTACCTCCCCCTACTAGCGTGGGTTCCCATGTATTAGGTAAATGATATTGTGGACTTAATGATTTTCAACTAATTATTCATCTGAATTTGTAGCAAATTATGGTACGCGTATAATACTAAAGATTAACAGCTAAATTAAGTATGTGTTAGGCTATAGCCAAATGTAAATTTGATTGTTGAAAATTAGTCTTCAGTATAAACATTAATAATAGTTTTGAAAATAATTAGGCCTACCCATTTTCCAAAATGACTGATACACTCTTGAGAAAATCTATGGTGGGGAAATTAGGCTGGGTAACTAGAGCATTAAATAATTGCCAGGAGGTAAAAAGACGTGAACCCTGTCCAAAGGAGCTGTTAAAGTCTCAAATCCAAGATCTTAAAACCCGGTGGGGTAATTATGAAGAGTCTTTCAATAAATTGGAGGACTTTTACATCAAACACGAGCAATCTGAAAAGTTTGAGGAAATAAAGCGAGCCTATACAGATGCCCGTGAAAATTATTTGGATCAACTAGCCGGGTTCGAATCCTTGGCGACAGAGACAGTTATCGGGACAGGGAGTAATGGTACCAATAATGGTATTGCGGCTCCGGGACAACAAAGCTTTAAGTTGCAACCTTACCTGAATTTGATGGGCATTCTGATTGGAATACCTTTTGGGATAAATTTAAGGGTTTAGTTCATGACAGGTCAGATATTTCTGCAGCAAATAAATGTTCATACTTGTTGGGTCAACTTAAGGGTTTTGCATTTGATCTTATTAAGGAACTTCCCATAACAGATGCCAATTATACAGCAGCAGCTCTACAAGTACTCAAGGAAAATTTTGAAGATACGGAATTGACTCTACAGTGCCTAGTTTACAAATTGATGGATTTATCAGGACCCAAAGCATACGTACCAGGATCTTCAATCATTCCGGATCAGCTTGAATTGTGTTTTAAAATCACTTAGTACCCAGAAAGATCTTGACTCAGCTTCTTGGCTCCTGAACCATATTGTACAACAATAGCTCTCTCAGAAAACCTGTGATGAATTGTACCACAGGTATAAGAAGAACTACTTCATGTATCAAGAGATAGAAGAGGGCTTAAGAGAGTTGTGCAAACACATGCAGGTTTCTAAGAAGGATACCGGTATCAAGGAAGGAGACAACAAGGTTAAATATACAAAAGCGTCTACAACAGGAACTAAGGAAAAAGCAAAACCGTTCAAGAAGGAAGAGGTTGGTACCTATGTGACCTCCGTCCAACAGAATAATTAAACTAGTACAGTATCAAAAACAAATGGTGTTTGGGAGAGAAAAAAATCACGTCTCAATTCTCCAGTCACCCAAGAAGTAACCAAAGATATTAAACCCACACCAGTGGTAAAACAAGAAACCCGGAAGGTGTGTATGTTATGTTCAGAACAACATTCCACAGCGTATTGTAGGACTTACCCAGATCTTAAGGCTAGACTTCCTCGACTCATCGAACTAGGTAAGTGTCTTGTTTGCCTGAGCTCAAGACATTCTATTGAGGAATGTGCTACTAAATTAAATATATGTTTTCGGTGCAAGACTGGTGTACATCATACAGCGTTGTGTCCCAAGATCAGTGAATTACAACCCAAAACTACAAGTGTGAATATGACTCTGACCACGGGAAACCCAATGCATACGCCGGCAGCTACTCCTACAGCCGAGGTTCAACTGATCAGAGGAAAAAAGGTTATGCCAGTCAAAGCACTCTTTGATGCTGGAGTGCAAAAGACCTTCATTGCTGGAGATGTTGTCAGAGCCATGAATTTGCCAACAGTAGGGAGAATGAACATGGCAATAACTGGATTCTTGTCAAATAAGGAAACGCAAACATTTGACGTGGTTAAACCCCTGATTAGATTAGGTAAATACAAATGTAAGGTGACTGCGGTGGTTAAGGAAGACATGAACACTTCTGTGGTAAATAAAGGTTTGAAGGAAGCATCTGATTTCTTAACAAAGAGTGGTGTCCAACTAGCAGACCATAATATAGTCTGACGTAGTAGGTCCAATTCAACTGAACATCGGCTCCGACTATTGTGGACGCTTCTTGCGAAAAATGACTTGGAAACATGGTATACAGTTAATTTCTTCATCGGGTGGATACACAATAATGGGATCTCTACCCACATGCGGCCCAAGTGAATCAGACAACTGGATGAATCCAGTCTTTGTGACTCCTGCACAATCTCTGGTGGTGGCTAGAATTGGTGCAGAATTAATTCCATCACAACTAGGAGACATTCAAGAGGAACAACAAGAACCTGTTCACAAAATTTGGGAACTGGACACTGTGGGTATAGAAGCAGATCTTCCCACCCCTGAAGACATCTTAACATATAACCACTACCTAGACACAGTTGAGTATAAGGATGGCCAGTACTGGGTAGGACTTCCATGGAAGATAAATGTCAACTGAATAAAATGATGGAGAGGTAGTGTCAACATCCTGAACGACTGGAAACTTATCATAAAATAATTCAAGAAAATGACTTTATTGAGGAGGTCCCAGGTGAAATAAACCACAAAGAGGGTCATTACCTTCCTCATCATGCTGTAAGTAAGGACTCCAGTACTACCCCCATCAGAGTGGTATCTAACTGCAGTTCTCGAGCAGCGAAGAATGAAGCAAGTCTAAATTATTGTCTCTATGTAGGACCAAATCTGACTGAAATACTGGGTGATGTACTATTAAAATTCAGGACAAAGAGATTTGGGTTTGTGGCAGATGTTGATATGGGTATATATATCGGGTTCTTAATGAGACACACTGGATAGGGGTTCACATATATTGGGGGAGTCTGGTTACATGCTTCTTGTCATCAAGGGAGGTTTAGGAAGCCATGCCTTGATATCGGCTCGCCTGTAGATTATATATTTAGCTTACAATATTATTACCAATATTGTAACATCCTCTCTCTTTTGAGAAGATAGCTACCAGTGAAATTGGTATTATAAGAATAATTATATTTTGACATTATGTGGTCCCCTAGGATTATTAAGTAATGCTATTCTATTATGGCACATGAGCTAGAGTAATAATAGTACCAATATAATCTCATAAAATAGATTCTTTATGTTTAGTTGGCACAAGGGTATACAATATATTTTTGTATCATATATATTCACTATTTGTGGATATTCTCATGTAGAACAGTATTATCAACTAATAATTAACCTACCTCACCTAGCAAAGGAAAGATGAATCCTTGGAATCTTTTATCACTAGGCTGAAGACTTTGGTAAGACACTGTGGATATGGAGAACTTCAAGATGAACTTCTGAGGGATAAAATTGTTTTGGTTGCCAAGAGGATACACTTCGGGAAAAATTCTTTAGGGAGGATAGCCTAACTCTAGATGTTGTACTTAAGATGTGTACTGCCTATGAAACTTCAAGGAGATCAATGACAGCATTTCGAAGTGACAAGCAGGAGTCTCTACACATACTCAGTGCAAAACCCAAGAAGAAGAGTAATCCACAAACAACAAAGACTAAGCCTAACCTCACGCAGTGCGACTGGTGTGGTTTAGCACATTATTGGGGTAAAAAGAACTGTCCTGCAATTGATGCCAAATGTCATAAATGCAAGAAAACGGGACACTATGCCAAGAAATGTCCAAGTAATGCAGCGACCGGCGGAGCACCAAGAAGCGCAGCGACAGGAGGCAAAAAGAAGACATCGCGCAGAGTCCATGCGGTAGAAGATGGAGACACAGAAGAAAACGACGACTCAGAAGATAACTCAAGAGGACGGGAATACATCATGAACGTATCGACCGGATCCAGAGGAAAACACATAATGGCTAATCTCATGGTCAACGGTAATAAAGTGAAGTTCCAGATCGACAGCGGGGCAAGTGTGAATGCCATTCCAAGTCATCTGGTACCGGAAGCAGAGCTACAGCCGTGTGAGTCAACTCTTCAAATGTGGAACTCTACTACAATTCAGCCGTTGGGAAAGTGTAGGATTGATGTCCGCAACTGCAAGCAACCACAAAGGTACTATTCTGTTGAGTTTGTTGTTGTAAAACAGGTTGTTACACCAATTCTTGGTAAGCGAGCGTCTGAGAAGATGGGATTCATCACAGTTAACTATGAAAACATCTGTGCAATGAATGACATCCTAACAGACTACGGAGACGTATGTGCTGATGAAGTTGGCAAGATACCAGGAAATGTTCATCTAACAGTGGATGAGTCGGTGAAACCTATTGCAATTCCTTCATGTAGAGTACCATTGAGCATCAAGTCGAAGGTTAAAGAAAAACTGGAGCAGTTGGAGCAGGAAAATGTCATTACTAAGGTCGACGAGCCTACAGAATGGGTAAGTCGAATGGTAGCAGGAACCAAGAAGTCGGGGGATCTGAGAATTTGCATTGACCCTCAAGCTCTGAACAAAGCACTCATAAGAGAGATGCACCCTCTACCGGAAATCGACGACATTCTGCCTGACCTTGCAAAAGCCAAAGTTTTCTCCAAGCTTGACCTCAAGAATGGCTACTGGCACTGTGTGTTGGATGAAGAATCACGCAAGCTGACAACATTTCAAACACCGTATGGGAGATACAGGTGGAACAGACTTCCTTTTGGTCTGGCTGTAAGTAGCGAAATTTTTCAGAAGAAGCTACAACTGGTTCTGGATGATCTACAAGGCGTAATTTGTATTGCTGATGACATTTTGGTCTTTGGAGTTGGTGACACTGATGAAGAAGCTGCGAGGGATCATGACTCAAAGCTGAGAAACCTACTGTACAGATGCCGAGCAAAGGGTCTGAGGCTGAACAGAGCAAAGACTGAGCTTGGTAGTACAGAAACCACATTTCTAGGTCACAAGATCTCGCGGGATGGTCTGATGGCTGACCCAAAGAAGATTGAAGCAATCGTGAAGATGCAAGCACCAGAGGATGTGACTGCAGTACGACGACTGTCGGGAATGGTGAACTACTTGAGTAAATTTGTACCCAGTCTATCGGATGTCATGGAGCCTATGAGGAAGCCATGCCTTGATATCGGCTCGCCTGTAGATTATATATTTAGCTTACTATATTATTACCAATATTGTAACAGCAGATATCTCCAAAGCCTTTTTGAGAATAGGGTTAAAGGAGCAGGACCGCAGCTTCACAAAGTTCCTTTGGTCTGAAGATCCTTTTCAGCCTGGTGGGCGGATAAAAGAATACCGCTTTCGGTCAGTGTTATTTGGTTCCTGTTATAGTCCTTTCATGTTATGCAGCACTTTGAGATATCATTTCCAGAAGACAGAGAAACCGGAAATGGGTCAACTGTTTTACATGGATAATCTTCAGGGCGTTGCCAACAGTGGAGAAGAGTTGATTGAAATCTACAATTTGGCAAGGCAAGAATGTAATAAAGCCAATATGCCACTACAAGGTTGGAATTCAAACTCTCATATTCTTTTGGACCAGATAAGAGGAGACTATCCTGACTACCAAATACCAGAATGTCAACCAGTACTAGGATTGCTGTGGAAAACAACTACTGATGAGATGTCTCTAAAGCCCCTCAAGTTTCCCGATGTAAAACTCACAAAATGCACGCTCTTAAGTCAGGTCTCTATGATGTTCGACCCATTGGGCATATTTAGTCCCATATCAATTAAAGGGAATATTTTAGTTCAGGAAGGCTGGAGAGAAGCACTGAGTTGGGCTACTCCATTACCTGAAAAGTATACAGAAGAGTGGAACAAATTGCAGGTGGAATATGAGAAGGTGTCATCAGTCAAGTTTCCTAGAAGATGTGATCCTACCTCTGATAATGAGTGTGCTCAATTGCACGTATTTTGTGATGCCTCATCTAAGGCGTATGGTGCAGTAGCTTATTGTGTCACTGAAGTCCGATCTGCTATGATTATGTCCAAATCCCGAGTAGCGCCTTTAAAACAACGTACCCTTCCACAGTTGGAGCAGACCGCTGTTGAATTGGGAACTAGGTTAGCTACTTATTTGAATAGTATGATTCCCTTTATAGGTGAGACATATATATGGACAGATAGTAGATATGTTTGCACTGGATAGCTAAGGATGATAGTCACATAGTTTATGTGCGTAACAGAGTACACAAAATAAAGGAACTGCAAATGAACTATACATTCATGCATGTTAAGTCCAAGGATAATCCGGCTGACTTGGTGAGCCGAGGTGTAAGTGTCAAGAAACTGATTAACGAAACTCTGTGGTTTCAGGGTCTGGTTTGGCTATGTCAGAGTGATTGGCCAGAACAAAAATCATACCAGAAAGTTAATGATGATCAAGTTCATATGGACCCAATAATTATCCCAGAGCTTTCAGTGATTGCCATCACCAAGTTCTCCAATTTGGACAAACTATTAATGTTTTTTTTTGTTTTTTGTTTTTTTAAAGGTGGGGGGGGGGGGGGGGAAGAGAGACAACACAGAGTGGGTGGAAGAGAAAGTAGGAAAGATGAAATACAGTGGAAAAGTAAAGTTGGTGAGCCGGCCACCTTACTGTTATTGTTTGTTTATTGTTCACATAATTTTACAATATAATTTTTCTGTGGCAAAATACAATGGTGCTGAGGGCTGTTTGCTAAATCTAATCTGTGATATATAATTTTCTATGGCAAAATACAATGGTGTTGAGGGCTGTTTGCTAAACCTATTCTGTGCCCATGCTGTAAGATGGGCTTAAGCTGTTGTAATTGCACTGATTACATTGATCGTATTTATCAATACCAAATATCAGTAACAAACTGTAACTAAATTTATGTTTAAGTTCCTGAGCAAGAAGGTAAAGATGGATGAATTAGACCCACTTACCTACTGGATCAAAAGGATACAAACTGAAAAGTATGAGGAGGAATTAACACAGCTACGTAAACCCAATCCCAAGCCAGCCAAAAGAATGAAGGACCTTGGGCTGTACCTAGACAATCAAGAATTAATATGTTGTCGAGGTCGTATTGGTAAAGCTGATCTACCCCTCAAAACTCGGCATCCGATCCTATTGCCCAAGGATTGCGACCTCACCAAATTGATGGTTTTAAAAGCGCATGAAACCACTAAACACGGTGGGGTAGCAGACACTCTAGCCTATATGCGGCAAAATTATTGGAGACCCCAGGGACGACAAGCTGTTAAACGCTGTATCAAGAATTGCATAATTTGCAAGAGGTATACAGCTATAACTATTCCTTACCCTGGTCCACCAGCTCTCCCGCCAGACCGCATTCACCAAAGGAAACCGTTTGAGGTAACAGGTATAGATTATACTGGTGCCATCACTCTCACAGGAGATGATGGACCGCCCAAGTAGGTATACATATGTCTATTCACCTGTACTAGCACTCGGGCGATACATTTGGAGATAGCGGAGGACATATATAAGCTCGGAAACCTTTATAAATTTGTTCAGAAGATTTGCCGCTCGGCGAAGTTGTCCCAGACGTTTGATTAGTGACAATGGGACAAACTTTGTGGGCGCATCCCCGCTAGTTTCAGAATTATGAAAGAGCAACGCAGTACAGCAAATGCTAGATTCTAGAAATTGTTATTGGTCATTCACAACTCCCAGAGCCCCTTGGCAAAATGGATTTACTGAAAGAATGATACGCATCGTGAAATCGTGCCTGAAAAAGGTTCTTCACAAGTCAAGAGTCACCTTGGATGAGTTAAGAACTGTTGTCACAGAGATAGAAACAAGAGTCAACAATAGGCCACTAACATATCAAGACTACTCCAATTTGGAAATTGAAGCCTTAACTCCGGCTCATTTATTATATGGTAGACGACTAGACCCAGTACCACGTTTGGACGTGACAGAGGAATTAGAAGATCCCACCATTAATGAAGCAGATGCACACTTACAATGAAGCTAACATAAACTTTGCAAGATACTGGATGCCTGGAACAAGCAGTAGGCATCAGAATATATCTTAAGCCTACAGGAGAGGTATTATGGTGCGAATTCTGCTAGTAACCGTCGCAAACCTGAGAAGGGAGATATAGTCTTATTGAAGGCAGACCAACCTCACTCCAAATGGCCCTTGGCAAAGATCCTAGAAGTCTATCCTGATCCCGAAGGAGTCATCAGAACAGTTAAAGTTTTATCTCGAGGACAAACAACTCTCCGAACGGTTGATCGGCTCATTCCTATGGAACTCACCATCCTACCGGAGGAGGAACAGCAACCCATTGTAATAGGGGAACCTAGACCACAACGAGCAGCTGCTGCTGGATCTCAAAGAAATTGGCGTGATTTGTTAGCCGCAGGTAATATAACATGATGCAACACATCATACTTCGCCGGGCCCCAATCTGTGAGAAATAAATTTACTACACAGGTATCTTGGTAGTGTTGGCAACAGCCTTCCAATAGGGTAACCTCATTAGAGTGAACCATTTCCTGCCAGAACCTGGTGATTGTAAATATTGTAAAAGATAATTAATATTAAGTAATTTAGAACTATAAGATTACCTTAACCAAGTTAATTTAGTTATAAAACTTAGAGGTACTGTATTAGGGATCAGTTTTGAAACTCCCGCAATCGCAGGAGATATCCACAATTTGTAGTGGTAATCTCAATCTCTAGATAATATGTTTACTAAATCGTTGTGAAACTATATTTATATTAGTATTTATATAATTGAATGCTTATTTTTCATTTATATGATAAAGTGAAGAAGGAATGAACCCTTGGTAACGAATTAGTATAATTTATTTAAGAGTCGGAAATTGAAGTTCCGATCAGACGCCATTGAACTGTTGAGCTAATAGGACATGTCCAGTGACCTCTTCCACCACACTCCCCGTGCCCGGCCCGGAGTCCTGACCCTTTAACCCTTAGCTACCGAGGCCGGAATCCTCTGAACTACACCAGGACCCTAGTTATAGCTAAGTCATTGATATACATGGCCATTTATACAATGTTTAGTTAGGGTATCCTGAGAGATAGGCTATCGTGGGTAAGACTAGGCAACTAAACAACCCTCATCTGCTCCTATAGTTCATGCCATAAGGTAGGCTATCTCATACTTTATTTTTATTTATTTTCTATTTTGATTGGTGTGGTAAGAGATAACTTTTGGCCAAATTTCCCCCCACAATGCCCAAGAGCCTGGAGGAGGATGTAATCCTAAGAAGTAAGAATTCTCCCAGAATAGGAAAAATAAATGCTGTATATGATATGAATATGTTACCTAGTTTATAAGTACACCTATATATATTACCCAGCCATGTCTACTATTAGTATTTAACCTCACAAGTCCATCACAACGAATTCACAATACCCCTATTGCCACGAGACTGTATAAACGAGAGTCAAGAATTAAGTCAGATATTGCTTCAAAGATTTAGGAGAAAAGCATGCAAACCAACCCTGCGGTACTGTACTTAGCCTGAAAAGGACAGGACAGCTAACCACAGCTAAAGCTTGCCCCAGCCCTGCCCCCCTGCTAGTGAAAGTGCTCGACCTGTGGTTCCCTCTGACATCAGGCACCTGAAGTACTGCTCGAGTGACACCCTACCTTCCTGAGGTACTGCCCTAGAATCTACGCTCTACGTCGACCAGCCCTGTGCTCTCATTACCATCCAAACTTACCCTAAGTGTCTCTGTATATCTTGAAGTTGTGATTATTGTTGTCGAGGTATAGGTTAAAATATGTGAATCGTGTAACGTGTGATTATAAACAGATCTGTGCCCAAGATCTTGTAATTGCGTAGCTGTTAATCCTTCTGAAATTAATAGTAATTCTTGTCTAAGCCCTGTGTTCAAGATCCTATATTATTCCTGTTTAAATATCCTCTAGAGCGTCCTACGCATACGTTATATACTTGTGTTCCTTCATTTATCACGCCACGTACTCACAGATTTTCCTAATACAGTATATGTATTCTGTTATGTATGTTGTAAGTTGAGGTCGACGTGTATTTCGTGTCTTGATTCCCCTTCTTAATTCATAACTAAGTACCTAGAACCTACGCCCAATTTCATATTTAATTTATCCCAGTGTAAAACTTATCATTCCCCCAGTTATATACTTTCCAAGTTCCCCCATCTCCCATACGATTACTCTATCGTTGTTGTGATTATTGTATGAACTAGTATTATCGTTCATGCGAGTATTGATGTAGATCATTTTTATTCTTATGATCTAGGAATTCTAGCATTGCATAGAGTCTTTTATCTAAATTTTCCATCATCTCGAATACACCACTTATTAAGGTGAATTCTTCATAAGACTCTTAACCTGTTCAGATATCTTGTTAACACTCTCGCATCCCCTAACTTAAATTGATTGAAAACCGTCAGCCCTTCTTTATTTTGCCATGCAATACCAGGCTGGGCGAGTTTTCGAAGCCTTGTGTTTTTCTGTATTTTCATCCACCAGAATGCTGTTTATTGTGATGTATCATATGTCAATGGAAAGAGGAATAACTGTACTACATTATTAAAAAAAAAAAACATGTAAAACAAAATTGCAATATGTAAGTGTAAACGACTCCGGAATAAAAGATTTTCCCGGGCAATTGTCTTCACACCGTCCTATCTCGAAATTGTGAGTGATGACCATATATTTGTATTTGCTCAAATAATCGTATTTTGTCTCCTCTTTCCAAATATGAAAACAGAAATTGTCTATCTTCAATAGTTTTCAAGCAGTGACCGAAAACAAAAAAAGTATGACTTTGCATGATATGGTTTATAACATTTTCGAATTATTTTGTTGTTATGATGTCTATGATTCTAAATTTAGGCTGTATGAATACGGCAGATAATGCTGAAGAGAATAAAAAAACTAGAAGTTCCTACGACAAATACTTTTTGCTCTATGAATATTTGAAATGAAGAGCCAAAATGCGAATATTTACGCTACACTCGTCCCCTTTCCGCCGACGCTAGCCGGGTTCCGAGCTGTTCCCCACCTCGGCGTTCCTTTATTTGCTCGGATACGTATATAACTTTATATCACCGTAATCAGAAAATTATGATCTTTCTACTGGTGAAAACCAAAATAATATAGCGTAATTGGTTGGCGTGCTATGCGCAATTGTTTCCATGCATTGTTATTGTAATGTAAATATATGAGAATGTTTATACAGTTGTATATCTTTGCCACAATGTACAACACGTTTATATAATTTTCCTTGCCAATAATTGTATTATGTTCATAGAACACATGTCAGTCATGAAGGTTGTCAATTTTACTTACCTGGTAGGGCCACAACCCTTTCCAACGAGAAGGGAAATGGTTTCTGGGTTGACAGTGAAAAAACAAAACAAGAAAGCCAGGTTATCTTCAAGTAATAAATTCAGAAATAATTCTATTGTACACACAAATAAAGTAATATATATATATACAGTATATATATATATATATATATATATATATATATATATATATATATATATATATATATATATACAAGGTGTCATAAATATATATATATTTATGCGGTATATATATATATAAAATAAATAAAATAAAAATATAAATAAAATGAAATAAATAAAATAAAATATATAAAAACAACAATAAATAAAATAAATAAATATATAAATAAAATAAAAATATAATAATAATATAAATACTCGATTATGGGCCTTGGGCTTGCTCGGGACCTTGGGGCTCATCCGCTAGATACCCTGGGGAACAGGAATAAAAAAAAAAAAAAATATACATATATGCGGTATATAAAATAAATGAAATAAAAATATAAATAAAATGAAATAAATAATATAAAATAAATAAAAACGTAATAATAATATATATACTCGATTATGGGCCTTGGGCTTGCTCGGGACCTTGGGGCTGATCCGCTAGACACCCTGGGGAACAGGAATAAAAAAATATATATATATATATGTATATAATTATATACTGTATATATATATATATATATATATATATATATATATATATATATATATATAAATAAAATAAAATAAATAAAAACAATAATAAATCCAATAAATAAATATATAAATAAAATAAAAAATATAATAATAATATAAATACTCGATTATGGACCTTGGGCTTGCTCAGGACCTTGGGGATGTTATATATATATAAAATATATACAGTATATAATATATATATAATATATACTGTAATATAACTAAAATTCCATAGAGTACTTACCATACCTCGTGTAAGCTTCCTGTAAGCATTCCTGTGACATCTTCGTGATTATAATGTATTTATTTCGTAGGCAGTATTTATTGATAAATATATTTGTCTTTCAAGCAAAAAATAGTGTAAAGTCATCAATGTTACCTAGACAAAACTGCATCAATACTCAAGGGGTTAACCAAGATTCACTCCCCTCAGTCACCAAAAGTCACAAGTAACATTTTATGTACATATATAATTTGAATTATTCACTAATCACTTTCACTGGGTAGATGAAATAATCCATAATTGCCTGTCTATAGCTAGGCATGGTGGGCCAGAGGGAGGGAGCCAAGAATTTAAAGGGCCGGGACCCTGCCTCACAGTCTGGGGGCCGGGAAACTACTGACTTTACAAAGGCCCGGGCTCCTCAGAGAGGGACGCTATGGGGTTGCTAGATACTTCCTTTTGTAACTTACTGATGCCTAACTTACCAGTCCAAATTGCGTCAAAATCGAGTCATAAACTTATTTTTGGCGAATATTTCTAACTTACAGGTGGCATTATGACGCGATTGCGTCATAAGAACACTCTTGGAGGGGTGGCGTTATGACTCGATCGCGTCGTAAGAATGCGAGAGGGTTAATACCCTTCTGAGTATTTTCATAGTACAACTTCGTCTTGTGCATCACTGTTAACATAATTAATATTTTGTTAATTAATTCCTTACGCTATTACCATTATAAGCGTTGCCAGGACATCTACTAATTAATCGCCTTTGATTGATTAGACTTTGTCTTTATATCCAGTTAGTATTTATTCTTCTTTAATTCAGCTATAATTATATTAATAACTTTACATTTGAATTTCTCGACCGAGTTCGTAATTATTGCATACGTTCGATTGAAGTGAATAATAAAGATCAAATCATAAATTACTTAATTTGAACATAGTAAATTGTGAAAAGAAATAAGTAATACCATGCCCCTAGTTTCATTGTATTATCTCTGAGATTAAGTTCATATTTACACAAGCTAGAATTGTATTTTCCAACATCGCAGTAAAGTATATGACCTGACCAGCTACCAACTCAAAAGTCACTAGCCGTAGCCAGTCTACCTGCTATAACGAGGCCACCGAGAGTACCAGGCCGCGTCGACCATACAGTGACGTCAGCAAGGTGGTGCTACATTCACGGACCGCTCTGTCTCCCAAGTCTATAATTACTCTCCCTTTTATATTTTATCAGTTTAATTTTAAATTAAAGTACACATAAAAATATATTTATCTTTTACTGTGTACGCAAAATTATATTATTATATATTATGATGCCGATATTATAACAACATACTTTGGTATTTACCGCAAATTACACTCATACCTTGAACAAGTATTTGTACAAGATGAAAACTTATTACAAGTATATCACTACTACTATTTTCCTATTGGAAAAAATAATACAAAATGCTATATACATTACTATATTTTATACACAGCCAATAAAGAGAGCCTTACTGGAGAGCCAATATAAGCGACATCCACTATTATTCGTGAACAAATACATATAAGTAACTAACTAATTTTATTACTATATAAATGAATATAAACACATACTTAATGTAACACACATAAACCCACACATATATAAATGAATATAAACATATACTTAATGTAACACACATAAACCCACACATAAAGGAATGACCTTTGTGCTAGGCCTAATCCAATCTCCGTTCCGGGATTATACTTTTTAAATCCGATTCCCTTACCTAACCAGTGACCACACCTGCAAACACACTCACCTTCACAATCACACACACACGCCTGCAGTCACAAACACAAACACACTCACACACACAATACAATAATTATACAATACAGTACACATAGTCTATTTGTCTAGGGTTTGAAGCTTTCTCTTCATGCCTACATTCTTATTAGCTCTGGTAGATGCTGGGATGTTATTTTCTTTAGCACAGTAATTATTTAATATTGCATTTGTAGAAGTATATACCACCATACTTTCTATATTTAATATTGCATTTGTAGAAGTATATACCACCATACTTTCTATATTTAATATTGCATTTGTAGAAGCATATACCACCATACTTTCTATATTTAATATTGCATTTGTAGAAGTATATACCACCATACTTTCTATATTTAATATTGCATTTGTAGAAGTATATACCACCATACTTTCTATTTTTTCGGTGTTATAACCATTTTCACACATATCACTAGGGAACAGGAGATCAGCATCTGCTAAAGCCGTAACTGTGAGCTGTGTTTCTATATTTCTTTGGCTAGTAGCATTTCGAAAAGCAGGAAGTTTAAACATTTTGTTAATAACAATATAGTTATACATGACCATGTTGGCTGTCACACTATTTGGGTAAATAAGAGAACCTCTGCTAATTCCAACAATGTAACTTAGATTTTCAGGGATGTCTTCATCACTATCTGAACACGTAATAATTTCTTTATAATTATGCATTAAATTTAATTTTCTTTATCTCAGAGTAACAGCAATAGCCAGCTAAATAAACTATCACTGGGATGATGTCTTTACACCTATCAATATCCTCCTTACAAACTTCAACATTCGTATGACATAAACCAAAATATATTTCCTCATCTGTTTTTACTTCTTCATAGTTAATTTCTTCAAAAATCCTTAAAATTACCTTCTTGTTGAGTATGGGTAAACTTAGTTTTAACACTGACATCATCCGTATCTTCTTTTCACACTCATATATTTATTAGTGGCCCCTCCATCATTGACGAACATGCCTATTACATAAGGCATCCTCTTCAAACACTAATCCGCCGTAGTTTGAATCTACCGCGCAGAGCATTTAAAAACTGAGGAGCCTTCATCATGAGCGCACGCGACCTCACTCATGGCTTCAGTCATTATGAATTGGGTTCTCACTACGAAAAAACTTCGTAAAAAAATAAAAACAAAAAGAAAATAAGAATAACTATCCAATAAGCTTTCCATCATATCGTGGATGTACTTGTGTGGATTTCTGACCAGACGCTGATCCAGGCGTCATTCCTCCTTCTTTGCTCTGCGCTCAGCCTGCCCGGACGTTCCTTTCAGGCTCCGCTGGTTCCGCATTCGTGGCGTCCCTAGTGAGTTTTTTCTCATTTGTTTACTCTGGGATGTATCGAGTAAGGTTAGGATAGGCGTAGCAGGAGTGTCCTGGGCTGGTTGCCCGCAGTGCAATGTATTTTGGGTCGTATGTATGGGGCATCTATTTCGGATGTACCCTCGTGGTCCTGTTGTGGACACGTGAACTTTTCACAGTTTGGTTTAGTTGGTGATGCAGGCGGCTTTCATTACGCGTTATTTATTGCTGCCTTTTATCCTTCTGATGAGGTAAGCTGTATGTTTGCTGACGTTCCCAGCGTATTTTTCTTCACTTAGTGAAGTTTTTTCTGGGTCCGTGTCAGGCTTCCCGGGGTTGGGAAGTTTTTCGCTTCGGTGGTGTGTTGGCGGTGGTTCCTGTTGTGATATTCCAGTGTGTGTTTATATTTCAACTATTTCTTGCCGTCTTCCTAGGCCTAGCCAGCCGCTCGTAGCTTTGCCACATGTCTAGTGTTATTATTTATTTTATAAATATGCCCTACTGTGTCATGTGTATCCGGGTTTTAGTTGTGTATTGGCTAATTCCTCGGACTATATTTGTTTCCTGGTTTAGTTGTGTATTGGCTAATTCCACGGATTATGTTGTGACCTTGGTTAGTCGTGCGTGTCTCTCCTCGGGTCGTTTTGTTCAGATGGTGTCTGTTCAGGGTGGGGTTTGCCTTCCGGCGGGTTTTTCTCGGTTTCACCGTGAAAAAACCTGACCGATGAACAGTGTTAGGCCACACGTGGTTGTTAACACTGGCTGGTTCCCCGGCGGGGGAGGTGTCTGTGGCTCTCCAGGACTGCGTATCTGTGGGTGCCTGGTTTCAGGCCTCCTTTATTTCCCGGCGGGATGGCTGTACCCATCCTTACATATATATTTAGTTATATATAAAGAAACGATGTTCGTGAGAACACTTGTTTTTATAGGTTTTTCTACCTGGTTTAACAAACCACGGGGAAAACCTAGCTGTTGTTTAGGCGTTCCTCCCCGGCGATCTTTTACAAAGTAGTGGGGTCAGGAACTTGTGGGGTTAACTTTTAGACTTCTCACCCGGCGGGTACACCTTAGCAGGGTGGGATAAAACGACTTAGGTCTCTTATAGTTAACCAATCCATGTGAGTGATACTCTGTGTATCGCCGCCTTTACTCTTACGGCATTTGAAGGATCAGTGAGGTTTAACCAAATCGATTTCCACACCCGGCGGGTGTCCCTAAGTTTAGGAACTAAGGAATTTATAAACAAATTCAATTTCGATTAACCTTAATTGGGTGATACTTTCAGTATCGCCGCCTTCTATTTTTACGACGATCGTTTGGGACAATTCGTTAAAAAATCAGATCTCGTATTTTCCTGCCCTGGGCTATTCTACTAAAATATTTCAAGGGCCGGCGTCTTTATGAGGGGGGGCTTTGTTACAAAATTGAATCTTGAGACAGTCACCACCTCCTACAGACTATAAGTGCCATACTGGACCATTATATCAGAGGGTATTCTTCATGTTCTTAGCTAAGAAGACTTGTTTAGCCTCTTTATACCCAGCCGCGTGGCGGGATGTGTTAGCTGTGTCTTTGCATCCCGTTACCCGGCGGGATATTAACACTTGTATGCGAACACTTGGGTTAACCTTATGAGCATTAATTCCTGGAAATTTTCTTTATTTTTCCAGAGCTGAGCTCCGGCGGACCAATACAGAACCGGCGGTAGTTCCTCTCACCAGTCTCTGTCATGGCTAATGTCACCCCAGTTTTTGCCCTGTGCATTACCCCTACTTGCGCGGGTATCCCCATTTTTGCACATACCCTTTGCATAAGGTGTGTTAGATGTCTAGACCGTTCAAGGGGTTTCTGGGTTACAAGTAATTGTTCTTTTTGCTCCCAATTAACTAATAAAGTCCTGTGTGACAATGACAAGACCGCGGCGGTAGCGTTGAGAGAGGTCAGACAACAAATGTCGGCCTACACTACCATTGTCGCACATAAGTCACTTCAATGTGACAACGTCCCACTTTGGGATAAGTTGCTGTCAGAGCACCCTCCCCCTAAACGTACCTCTAGAGTAAGGGGTTTTAAGCCGACAGAGACTAGCCAGGATTCTGTATCGTCTGTGGAGACGTTTAAACGCCCGAGAGAGCCTACTCCCCCGGCAGCCACCTCCTCGTCGCAGGCGAGATCGAGGTCAAGGTCTCCCCTCAGACAACGGTCTTCAAGTCGGGCCTCTTCCCCGGCTAGTAAGAAGTGCAAGACTGAAGCTTCCCCCAGGGACCATGGTGGTGATCCGTCCAAACCTAGGTCCAGTTCGCGGTCACACCGTAGCCATAAATCCTCCAAAAAGGATTCCCATAAGAAGTCCTCTCGACATTCTTCTAAGTCTAGTGCATCTCATCGTACCTCTACACCTGACAATGTTTCTGTTACAGCCTCAGAGTATAGTGAAGCGCCTGTCCCTAAACAAGATTTACCTATTGATATTTTAACCCTAGAAATGGAGAGTTCAGGATATTCAATAATTGAGAATGTTTCAGACTCTCAAGAGAGTGTAGGCCAGAGCCTAGGTGTTTGGCGTTTTGCTCAGCCAGGGTCTGTCCATCCACGTCCGACTCATACGAGTCACACAGTAGCCGAGGTCCACAGGGACGCGGCGCCCCATCCTCTATCCCTGATTTATCTTGGAAACAAGGTGCCCCTGCCTCGGCGGGGTCTTCTCAGGAGGATCGGGAGGGACAAGATGAAGTGTCATTAATTTCAGATAGGGAAGGACAAGGGTCAGGCTCAGGCCTGGACGCCGCCCATGATAATACTAATTCACCTGAAAGTTCTGCACCTAACCAGTTTGTTACAGCACAAGAAATTGATGGGTTACTTACTCATGCTCTATCAAAATTCTTTAATCAACAACGAGAAAACCCCACAATGGACTTGGGGGCTCCCTTGACAGGTTCTGCGGTACGGCCTCTGATAACGTCAATCGATTTATCTAAGATTCCTAACCCTCCTACTTTGTCACCGGCAGGGAGCTCTAAGCCAGCTACGGCGGCATTCACTACGTCAAATGTCAGGGTCATTACGGATGTTAATCCACCCCCTCTAGACAAAGCGCCTCTTAGAAAGGTAGCTATGCCCCTGCTTTATGGGCCAGACGAGTCATGGGTCCCTTTGAACCCCTCTAAGCCAGAGCTTGCCCAGCCTACCTTGTCAGGGGAACTCCCGGTACCAAGTGAGTGGTTTATCCAGGGAAATAAGTCTAAGAAATTAAGGGCATTGGATGCCTTGGGTAAGGTTTTGGATGTAAATATCAAGGCTATACCTAGTTATTATTATCAGGATTATTTTGTTTATGCATCTAAGCCTGCTTTACCCCCTGCCTCAGCTTCAAAACTTTTTTCAGACTGGTCTAAGCTGGATGGGTTTAATGATATTAAGGCTCTGTTGGCTATTACTCCTGAACTAGATTTACAGACCGTCACAGACGAGACAGCTAATCCAGTGTTGAAGGTGGGACAGTTAGGACCAGGACCTTGGGTGGATTGGGAGGTAGAGGCTCAGAACTTTGCAACCACTTTCACTTCTAAATCTTCCCACCAGATCCCTCAGGATACACATTCATGGTTCTCAATGCCGGTAGGTTCTGCCGGCGGAGTTCCGTCAGCTTTATTTTCCTTTTTAGCTGCCCCTAAGATTAATCTTTGTGAACTAAAGGAACCATTCATTACCCCTACCCCTTCTCACCTAGACAGAGAATTTAGGCTTAGGGGAAAAGCTTTCCGCCTGTTTTCACAGTACATAGTTTCTCAACAGGTGGCTAAGTCTTTACTCAGGTCTACTCAGGCAATCGCAGACGCGGATGCTCGAAGATCAGTTGAATTATCCCGGCGTCTGATTCTTCAGTCGTCAATTCAATCCTTAGGTGACATACGCACAGCCTTACTTGAGGCAGTGCGAGCACGACAGGATCTTAGAATGTCATTAGTTCGCAAGCTGCCTGATCGCATTGCTAACCAGGTGGTTATGTCCCCAGTACTTACACCTTCTTTAATGTCCCCTGATGTATGGCGAACAGTGTTTAACATGGCACAGGCCGTGAAGCACAGTCCCGCACAGGCTAAGAACATGTCAATATCATTTTAAATCATGTCAAAACTCTAGGCTTCAAGGTAAATCTGGTAAAGTCAAACCTTGTTCCCTCAAGAGTAATTCAGTGGATAGGGCTGGTCTGGGACACCGCCGCTCTCACTCTGAGTCAGAGTGTGGACAATCGCAACAGGTTTCGCAGGAAACTGTTCAGGTTTCTTCACAGTCTGACTACGACACGAAGAGTCTGGGAGTCTCTGGTCGGCTCTCTCAACTGGATTCAGCTAACTGTCAAGTTGGGCCGGTTGAAAGTAAAACGATTAATATTGGAGGGCAACAAATATTTCCCACTCTTACCGGCGGGAAAATTATGGCCCATACCAAAATTAATCCACACCTTACTAGCGGTCTGGGCGAAGAGGGAAACATTGCACTCAATCATGTCATGGACCTCTCCTCCTCCAACGGTATGGGTAGACACGGATGCGTCAGGCACCATAGGGTGGGGATTTCAGTCAAATCAGGGGCACCAGGGTCAGGGACTTTGGTCCCACTTAGAAATCGCTCACATAAATGTCAAAGAGTTACTAGTCCCATTGTATTTCCTTCAGGCTCACGGCTCGGCGTTACGGGGCAAGTCAGTGGCCTTCAGAATGGACAATCTGAATGCAGTTCACTGTATTCAGAAACAAGGGTCAACGAGGTCAAGGAAGTTGCTACTCGTGTCGGAAGAGATTTTTGTCCTAGCCACCAGTCTAGATATTTATCTTCACGCATCTTATCTCCCAGGCGTAGCGAACGTCTGGGCAGACGCTCTGTCCCGGAGACAGAGCACGACAGTAGAATGGGAGCTCAAGCAACCCATTTTCGACCTATTGATTGCGGAGCTCTCCCATCCACAAGTGGATCTTTTTGCGTCCGAGGAGACTCACAAGCTCCCTCTATACCTCACCCGCCGGACGATAACGCCGGCAGGGGGGCCAGACGCCCTAGTGACAGACTGGAACAGATGGAGCTCCATCTATCTGTTTCCACCGCCAGATGCGTCACTAATGTGCCACGTAGTGAACAAACTACGAGTTTATCGAGGCTTAGTCTCGCTAATCGCGCCCCTGTGGCCGGCGCAGGTGTGGTGCCAGCAGTTAATAATGTGGTGCCCGGACCCGGTATCGCTCCCGGTCAGGTACTTCCACTTAGACACGATTGGCAACCTAGAGACCTCGCTGACTTTTGCATTATGGACATTCAGGAGGCCAAGTGGCTAGCACCATACGGTAGGGATGTGACCAATAAATTGCTCAATCAATATACTCAGTCTACTAAGCGACAATATCAATCTCATTGGAAAGCTTTTACTTCTTGGATTGTTAGAACGGAACAAACTGTACCCTCAGTGGCATTGGTTTTTAATTACTTGAACTATCTGTTTGAGCAGAAACGTTTATCTGTGGTTACTCTGAAGAATCACTTAACTGCGATTAGAGTGCCCTTTTTCGACCTTACAGGTCTATCCATACCGGTGGCGGAGGAAACAGGATTTATGAGAGCGTGTTTTAAACTCCGCCCACCTCCCCGTCAGCTCATGCCTACTTGGTCTCTGGACAAAGCTTTGTCTTTACTTCATTCTCGTCTGTATCAAAATACTGCAGACTTTGCTTTAATCTTAAAGAAAGCAGTTTTCCTTTTGGCTTTGGCCACCGGAAACAGAGTGTCTGAGCTGGCGGCGATGAGCAACACACCTAATTGTCTTAGGTTTGGTAGACTTAATGATTCCATTTCCATTGCACCCTCCCCGGCGTTTGTAGCCAAGAATGAGCATAGTGCACACGTGTTTTCTGAATTCACGGTGCCGGCGTTAAAAAGGGGAAAGGTGCATCATAATTTATGTCCAGTGCAAGCTCTAACCAAATATTTAAGAATAGCTCCTCATAACCCCCAAGGTGCTTTATGGGTAGCGAGTACGGGTAAACGCTTACTTAAACGGCGATTAGCCTCTCTTCTGGTAGAAGTCATTAAAGAGAGTAATCCCGGCGTTGTGGGTAGGGCCCACGATTTACGCAAGTGGGCGGCCTCTTTACGTTTCCTGAAAAACTTTTCAGTTGAAGATATTGCGTCCACACAGTTGTGGGCGTCTAATCATACGTTTCTCTCTAGATACTTGTCAGTTGCTCTAGACAAACCTTCCTTACCATGTATAGCTTTAAGGCAGAGGGTCTAGGTGGCCCTGTAGTCACTTATGTTTATTTTCAAGGAAAGGGGGGGGGGGGGTGCAGTCAGTTGACATAGGACACCCTAGACCCCGCCGGAGTATGAGAACTGTGATACAATTTAAGGTGGAAATGTGATATGAAAATTTCTCTGAGAGAATTTGTGCTAGTACAAAGTTTAGTACAAAACAACAGTGTTGTTATAGTAGTTTTAGCTGCGAAAGCAATGTAACATTAGTTCAATGGAGTTCATTAGCAATTGATCTCCACATGTATTTTGGGGTTTATGATGTGCACATATAAACTTATAACTTATTATTTGTCACCACTCGTTGAGTGGGGTGCCTTTTGTAACTACAGATCTGTGTTCAGAATCTTCAGGGTTACCTATTTTTGTCAGGCAGGCTTCTTTGAAGCACGCACCTGCCTGAACCCCCTTTTTCTTGTATATTTCCGGCGTACGCCGTATTAAATACATTTTTCAAAAGTAAGAATACTATGTGGTTGTTTTTATTATCTGCTTTTCTAGAGTTATGATATGATTACGAATGTCCCCCTCCAGTCTTAGATATCAGGCATGTTCGTCAATGATGGAGGGGCCACTAATAAATTATAGGTTTGACTCCTGTAAGGAGATTAGGAAAACCTAATATTTAGTAGTGGCCCCGTAATCATTGACGACTGGGGCCCTCCCGACCGTCCCCTTCCCATTCGATGATGTATTAAGGATTTTGGTTTACTTGATATGTCAGTGAAGGAGGAATGACGCCTGGATCAGCGTCTGGTCAGAAATCCACACAAGTACATCCACGATATGATGGAAAGCTTATTGGATAGTTATTCTTATTTTCTTTTTGTTTTTATTTTTTACGAAGTTTTTTCGTAGTGAGAACCCAATTCATAATGACTGAAGCCATGAGTGAGGTCGCGTGCGCTCATGATGAAGGCTCCTCAGTTTTTAAATGCTCTGCGCGGTAGATTCAAACTACGGCGGATTAGTGTTTGAAGAGGATGCCTTATGTAATAGGCATGTTCGTCAATGATTACGGGGCCACTACTAAATATTAGGTTTTCCTAATCTCCTTACAGGAGTCAAACCTATAATGTGGCGTACAGAAATATTGTAATTTCCTCCTGCTAACTGCCGATAGTGACCAAATCTTGCTTCCAAATGGTCTGTTTGAAATTTTCCTGTTAGTATGTAATCCATCTTCAGTTCTGTTATGCAATCATGTTTTGTAACTTCTCCAACAGATACACACACACACACACACACACAAGGACACACGCACTTTATACTCCCTAAGCTCACCTACGCCTCTCCCGCCTGGTCCTCCTCTCTAACCCTAACACAACAACGTCAACTGGAGAGAGTTCAGAGGAGGGCATGCAGGATCATCCTGGGTGGCACATATCCAGGGTACGAGGAAGCTCTCACCACCCTTAGCATACCTGCACTTTCAACCCACCACTACAACACACTCAAACAGTTTGCATCTAAGCTGCTTGTTCACCCACGACACAGAAACTTACTTCCACCAGACGCTCCTAGACCTACACGTGCAGCTCGTCATTTCAACACACTCCAACCAATAAGAGCAAGAACTGACAGATATAAAAATAGTCCTATCCCAACCATTGTTAATATTATTAATAATGTGTAATAACGGTCGGTCACACCATATATACGCGCCTACCTTTAATAATATATGCATAAGTGTGTGTGCGTGTGTGTATTAGAATATAATTATGTATGTATTTGCTTGAGTTTGTTTATGTATATGTGTATATATGTATCTATGTATGTGCAGTATATGTGTATGTATGTGTGCGTATATGTGTATGTATGTATGCGTTATTTATGTATATATATATGTGTATAGTGTATACTGTTTGTGGTTCGAGCCCGGCTGAGAGTATCAGGTAGGATAAGAGAAGAGCATATATGCATGTAATGTGCATATATTTATGTATATGTATGTCTGTGTGTACGTGCTGTCAATGGTTCGAGCCCGGTTGAGAATATAAGGTATATAATATATATATGTACTGTACGTGTATTTATATTTATATGGTCATATGCACATATGTATGTAAATATACGTACATATGAGCGAGAACATATTGCTCACTAGCGCAACTTCTGATTATAAATCTATGCATAAGCATTATCTATTATTAAGTGTTCGCGTATCTTCATCCATGTATTTCCACCCTTAACAATAGAACGCCCAGCTCTTCCATATTTCGCCTTCTGTCTCACACACACACACACACACACACACACACACACACACACACACACCTACACTACCGAGGATTAACCTCCCATTGTAGTACCCGCACCCTCTTCTCCTGACCTTACCAAAACAGTTTCTGTATGTATGTATGTTTGTGTGCATACGTGAGCGTTTGTGTATACGGACATGTGCACACTTACTGCATGTTCTTATGTTCCTATATATGTATGTATATGTATGTGCGCACGTACGTGTATATACGTATGTTCTGTATATGAGTAAGTAAATAAATGTGTATATGTACTGTATATCACTTACTCTCATGGTTATTTTATGATAATTTGTATTCTGCACATGCATCATTATTGTATTTATTTATTTTGTTTGTAAACTAAGCTTACCATCCTCATATCTGTACATCTCATGTTCATCCACTAAATTGTAAAATGTGTATTTTCAGCTCATGAGGCTGCCATTCTTTAATAAACCGTTTATTATTATTATTATTATTACTCCTCACCACACACACGCACTACTCACACACATACAGTACACACACACACACATGCATTCACTCACTCTCACTCTGTTTTTAACTATCTATAGTATCTATATATTGAACTATATCTATCTATCAATCTATCTATATATCCTCCTTACAAACTTCAACATTCGAATGACATAAACCAAAATAAATTTCCTCATCTGCATGTTTTTACTTCTCCATAGTCAATTTCTTCAAAATTCCTTAAAATTACTTTGTCGTGTATGGGTAAACTTAGTTTTAATATACTTATAAAGTATTTAGAAGTGGGAAATAATTTGGAAACACAGCGCGATCTTCCCCCTATCTCACTCAAATGTATACTGACCTGTGATGGTAGTGCGAAAAAATTAGCCCTACCTTTGTCTACGTCACAGAATTTAAAGGTCCCATCCGTGCGGCCTGGTATTCTCGGTGGCCTCGGCTATAAGCGCACGCGCCCCACCTAGTACATTTCGCTCACGGCTTGTGTATTTGTTTTACTCTCAACTCATTCATTCTCCTCTATATCGAGAATATTAATATTTATCCTTATTGCTGTTTCATTCACGTAAGACACTCGACCCGCATCATTATTATTATTAAGGGTTGATACTATAGGTCACCTGTTTATTTAATTGCATATTTCCTGTTTGTTTATTACCAACACTGAATTAATATTGATATTATCTTGGTCTATTCCATATATATTATACATTCGCCTATTACCTTATAATTCCCATAATTATTAAGGTAATATTATAGCCGAATTATCTATATAAACCAAGTCTATATATGAAGATATATTTCTATGCCTTTGAATAAACTTGTGTGTATAACTCTCCTGTGTGTTGTCATTGAGTTCTGTAGTACCTAGTTGAATACTTATGTGATAATAAGAACGTGTTCGGGGAGTTCCTGTTGAGTTTATTCACGGTCTATAAGTCCATATCTGGATTTTAGTAAAGACTATATTACGAGCTGTAAATATTATAGCCCGGCAAAACACTACGGTATGCAACAAAGAGTCTCACAAAGTGTCCGAAATTCGGCACACACCAAGATAATTTTGATTTTTGTTTAAATTTTCCAGGAGTTTGCCAACTCGCCACGGTACATTTGGATGTTCTGAGACACATAAAGAAGTATCCCGAACATGTAAAAATTTGAATGCCGACTTGCCACGAATCCCATCTCTTGGCAATTCGGCCCGTGATTCTTGTGGGTGGGAAAGGGGCTTTAGACAGGGTGACACAATTTCACCAAAACTGTTCACAGCGTGTTTGGAAGACATATTTAGGAATCTTGAATGGGACAATATGGGAATAAATGTTAACGGATAATACCTGAGCAACCTCAGATTTTCTGACGACATAGTTCTTTTCAGCGACTCAAGGGAAGAGTTACAACAAATGATGGAAGGTTTAAACAGAGAAAGCCTTAAGGTAGGACTGGAAATGAATAGAAGGAAAACCAAGATTATATTAAATCATCTTGTGCGACCACAATAAATAAAGTAAAAAGATTTAGTGATAGAAGCAGTTAAAGAATACATATACCTAGGCCACGTTATAAAAGGCAAACTCAGATCACTCTAGAGAAATCAAGCAAAGGATAGGCATGGGATGCAGTGCATTTGGTAAACAGCTCTATTATGAAAAGCAAGCTATCCCTTTCCCCTTTCATTAAATAGAAAAATATGCAACCAATGTGTCTTCCCTGTACTAATTTAAGGATCAGAGACGTGGAGTATAACAAAGTGTCTACAGCGTAAACTTAGGCGTGTTGCGTTCAACCTGCTTGGCGTAGATACTAGTTTATGTCGCTGGCAGAGGTGGGTTAATACAGTAGTTTGAAATATGAGTAAGCCACAAAGATCTTATAATTAGATTTTATTTGACATTTCTTATTTTGTCGTTTGTAGCATAATGAATTAAATAGGGTATTCATGGCATCGATTGTATATAGTTAACTCTCGAAACTTAAGTTTAACCCATTTGCAGGTGACAAACTGTTTAAGTGTATCGTGAGGATAGTGGAATCCAGTCATTTGGTCTATATGGCTCAATCAGCTTTACCTAATATTAAGTCACAATAGGCCTTCATACATTAGAATGCTGAGTTCAGGTCATGTGATAAGTGGCTTGAAATGAGACACATGCTTGTTAAGCTCATTCAAAAGCACAAGTGTGTTCAACGACACAATCTAAGATCAACAGGTAGAAACAGTAATGATCTTAACTCATAAACGGCGAGCGTACTCATTTGAGTCTGAACCCTAGGAGGGCGAGCGTCCTCATATGAGCCATGGCCTAAAACAAGTCTTTCCAAACATCTCACTGTCACTCAAAACAAAGGAATGTGTAAATATGGGAGATTAATTCCTCTCCATACATTCTATCACTACTCCACATGTGTCCAAATTCCCCCCCCCCCCCTCAATTATCACATATTTTTCTCTTATTCCTGTGATTATCGGTTTATTTATGGTGCCAAAACTCCCTACCCGGTTTTTCAAGGTTGAAAAGGAGGGTGTGGAACGGGAGGAGAGAGAGTGAGAAACTAGCCCGCACTACCTCCAGTCTCGCTCGAGAGCTCGTGAAGGAAGGGTGCAGTTTCTCTCTCTTTCAACTCCATGAATGAACCGCTCGGCAATATTTCGTGTTTGTCACACCCCAATTACTATTCCCACTTGTTTTATTGTTGTAACATGTAACTATCTTCATATTAAACATAAAATAGGTGCATATGAATAAGTAATAACGATATTTATCGGATAATGACAACATTTCGTCAGAAATTAATGCAATAGCTTCGCCCCTCACGACGTTTAACGAAATGGAGTCTCGCCGCGGATAGGTTAAAAATGGCAATGATGGAGCCTGGCAAGCTTTTTGAATTGTCCGTAATGGCTTATATTTAGCCATCAATCAAACAAATCAGACAAACAATGTTGGACAAACGGCTGTTGTGAAGGCGCCTATTGTCCCTATAGCCAAGATTATCTGGGTTATAGCCCAGATAATCATGGGTAGCGCTGTTCCCACCTTCAATGTTCCCGACTGAGATACAGTAATGTCGCTAGTCTCATATTCCTGCTTCTACTGCACATTTGTATTTACTTATTCGTTTTCTTCCCCTTTTAATATTATAGACTTCTAATATTATCCTCAATTATTCTGCCTGATGGTGCAAATTATCATATTGATAATAACTGTTATACCAGGGTTTTTACCAGGTTTTGAAATTGGATTTGGTAGGTTCTACTTAACTGGAGAAGTCAAAATCACACAACACATGCACAGAAGAAATAAAGGGTACATATAACACTGAGTACATTTATGAACAGTCTTTATTTATATTTATTAGTGGACCCTTCATCATTGACGATATGCCTTATACAGTAATGGCACTCTACAAACTCATGCGTCAGCTGTTTGAAACACCCGCCTCAGAGTGTTAAAGAGACCTACATTGTAAGCATACGTTTATTCACTTACGGAATCGTCCTTATGATCGGGAGCTCACTACGAAAAAACTTCGTAAACACAAAATATATATATATAAATTAGAACCACTAAAAGCTATGCTTCCCATCATATGGATGTTGATAGCATGGGTGTGCCCGCAGACGCTGCCTAGCCCAGCGTCATTCTTCCTTCTCACTCTGGGGCCCGTTGCCGACGGACGTGTGTTTGCCGACCTCTCTTCATTCTGCATTCTACGGTCTCTACTAGTGAGTCTTTTGCTCATTTGTATTATTTGAGATGTTCTAGAATAGGTTTAGATTAGATAGGTCGGGCGTCCCCATTGGCACGGCCCCCAGGAGTGCGTTTTTATAAGGGTGCTTAGGCTGGCGCCCCCTCGTTCGCCTGTGAACTTGACCGCCATAGTTTTTGTTTTTGTTATTTATGCTCTAATATTAGCCTAACTAGTGGTTAGGAGGCTTTTTAATACAGGGCACCGCTTTTCGGCTAGCTTTCTGGTAGGCTAAGCGTTTTTGTGGTCATCGGCAGACTCTATAGTTTAAGAGTAGCTTCACGTGGTGAAGAACTTGTATTACAAAAACGAAATAATAGGCTTGTACGAGAATATAGGCACATACTGACAATGCACAATCACAAACAACTCATCACAACCCCCACACGTATCTCTGATAACACTGCTACAATATTAGACCATGTAAATTGTAACAGAGAGAACAAAATATCACAATCAGGGGTTATACACACAGGGATAAGTGATCACTTCGTCACATATTGTAGCCTACACGTATAACTTCAAAAATTACCCTAGAGAATCACAAGGTCATTAGAACAAGGTCACTCAGAAACTATAACAAAAATTTTTTTTGGACATTTTATGGAATACAGATTGGTCTCCAGTGTTTGGAAATACAAACGTTAATGACGCATGGGTTAGCTTCAGAACCATCATCACAAACATCCTAGACGAAATAGATCCTCTGAAAAATATACAAATTAAAGCAAGATCAGACCCATGGATCAACAATAACATACTAAACCATCTGGACCATAGAGACACACTGTTAAAAAGGCTAGTGAAACACACAGGATCAAGGTCTGAAACATGAGTTCAACAGGGCTAGGAATAAACTAAGTAGGAAAACTAAATCAGCAAAATCTAATTATTTCCACAATCAGGCAGAGGAATATCAGAGTAACCCCCAAAACACTATGGAGGCACTTAAAAACAACGGGCTACAGCAACAAGGCAAGGGATTCATCTAACACTAATATTGCTCTCAAAATTAATGATCAGGTTTGCCACGATAAACGACAAATTTCAACCTACTTTCAACTCCTTCTTCACCTCCATAGCAAACACACTTGCACAGAACCTACCGCACCCTCTCAATAAATACACCACAACAATTGCCACCTTTCAAAATGTCTACAGGGATAAAGGCATACACCCGAACACTTTTGGATTGCAAAATGTTACACCAAAATACACATTTGAGGAGCTCTCTAACCTACTGTAAATGTACATAAAAGCACAGGACCAGACAAAATTCCTGCCAAATTTCTACGAGATGGAGCCATTGGTATATTCAATTCAATTCAATTCCTTTATTTCATAACATATATACACATTACACATATATACATTGCATAATTTGAATTAATACACTAGGATACACTGGAATACACACAAGAAATATTAATCAGAAACAATGATAAGGATATATTATATGTACTTCTCACTCGTATTTAATTAATCAGTGTTAACCAATTACAATTCCCTATAAAAAAGTAAATCCTAAAATATAAACTTAAAATCCATAAAAATAGCATGGTCCTCGCCTATGCTCATGCCTCTGCACCCACCAGATTCTGGACGTCAGTATATCCAGGCTTTCTTTGGTAATATCAACATTGTATTTATCATTAAATAATTTTTAATTGAAGTCATAAAAACACCCTCTTTAACCCACTCCCTGATGCAGTTGAAAAATGGATTAGATGACATAGCAGGTCCCCTAACCCAGATCATCAACCTGTCAATTAACACCAACACTGTACCTGCTGAACTGAAGGAAGCTATTGTAATCCCTCTATTCAAGAAAGGAAATAAATTAGATGTTACCAACTACAGACCAGTTAGCATATTATGTATTGTATCAAAAATCCTTGAAAGAGCTGTATACACCCAAATTGAGCACTACCTCAAAGAAAATTATCTATTCTATAAGTTTCAATCAGGTTTCAGAGGCATGTACTCGACAGACTCCTATCTCATCCACCTAACAGATCACATTCGTAAAGAAATGTCTAAAGGTAACTACACCGGTATGGTTCTTCTTGATCTACAAAAAGCGTTTGATACAGTAGACCATGACATCCTCTATAATAAACTACAAGCAATGGGCATTGGGTCAGTGAACTGGTTTAAATCTTATCTTAGTGGTAGAACACAAAGAGTCAAAATTGATGATAATCTTTCTGATCCTATGCCAATTAACTGTGGGGTCCCGCAGGGAAGCATCCTTGGTCCCTTACTCTTTCTCTGTTATGTGAACGACATGGAACTAAGCGTATTGTGTAAATTATTACTGTATGCTGACGACAGTGTGCTTCTGGTTTCAGGAAAAAACCCAATAAGTATTGCCCCCAAGTTGTCTTTGTGGGAAATAGAAGACCCATTTTCTAGTCCCCCCCCCCCCCAACTCAGCTGGATAAAGACTATGAATTGAGACAAAAGGCTCTGAGGCTACTGTCTCAGTTCTTGCTCAGTCGCCAGATCGCGCAGTCTCTGGTCAGGACGACTTAGGCAATAACTTATTTCCACGCTAAGAAAGCTCTCTCTCTCTCTCTCTAGATGTCTTGTTCTCCAGAACTCTATTCAATCCCTTGGCGACGTTAGGGTCGCCTTCTTGGAGGTGGCCCGTGCGCGTCAGGACCAAAGAGTCTATCTGGTGAAGAAGGTGCCGGAGGAGATTGGGCGCCGTGTCATTCTTTCCCCGGTCTTAACATCAAATCTTGTATGTCATGATACCTGGAGGACTGTGTTTATCCTCGTAGACTCTGCCAGACAGGCTGCCTCCCCGGTGCGGAAGGAGTCTCATAAATTCACTAAACCTTATACTAAACCAAAATTTAGTCACAAGAGTCACCCAAGTGGGACTAAGTTCTTTCCGAACTTCAAAACCCCTTCCACGTCGGGAAGCAGTCATGCTAACAAAAGCAAACAGCAGGGTAAGAGTTCCAGTAAGTGGTACAAAGGTCAGACTAAGAGTAAGCCAGGACAAGAGTCAAAGTCTACTACTGCCAGCCAGCCATCTACCCCTACCACATCATATTAAAAAAAATAGTCATCCACAAAACTCTCTCACTCCCGGGGCCTGTATTGGGCGAGTTGGATCTGAGGATAGTTCTGCCGGACAAGCCCAGTTGCGTAACTGGGTCATTCCGGACGTGTCACCGGGCTTGGCCCCGGCGGACTTGGGCACGGATAGTGGTACGCAAGGGCATCACTTCGCGGTGGCTCTGACGACCTCGTTTACGTCAACCTATAGAAGTCAATCATGTTTCTTTAGAGGTGGAGTCACTAGTCCAAGAAATGATAACCAAGCATATCATTGTCTCGGTCAATCCAACTTGCCCAGTTAACACGTCCAGACTTTTTCTCGTGCCAAAGAGGGACAGTGCTACGATGAGGCCGGTCATAGACTTGTCTCACCTGAATCACTACATTCGCAATGCATCGTTCAGGATGCTCACTGTGAATCAGATCAGGTTAACACTTCCGCCACAAGGTTGGATGTGTTATTTAGACCTGACAGAAGCTTATTGGCATGTCCCAGTCAACAAAAGGTTTAAAAAATTCCTCGCTATGAGGATCGAGCATCAGACCTATGTCTTTCAAAGGATGCCTTTCGGTCTGAACCTGGCACCAAGTATCTTTACCAAATTAGTCCGACAGGCTCTGTTACCACTGTTAACCCGGGAACGGCGAGAACACTCTTAAGAGGTTTTGGTGGGCAAAGGCGAGAACACTTAAGAGTATAAGGCCTAAAAAAAAAAAACTTATAAAAGGCCCCAGTAGCAATTAAAACGAAAGAAATGGTGTTTAAGTGAGATAATTCCCCTCCATACCTACTATCACTCCTCCACATGTGTCAAAATGCCCCCCCCCCTTCAATTATCACCTATTTTTCCTCTTATTCCCATTTTTATCGGTGTATTTACTGTACCAATATCTCCAAACCGGTCCTAGGGTAAGGTCTTCCGTGTCTAATGTGTGGGGAAAGAGAGAGAGAGAGAGACAGGCAGGCTTCAGTCTGCCTCAGGGCATCAGAGAGAGAGGGTGTATCTTGCGCCTGCTCCACATTTCATGAATGAACGGTAGGCAATAAATTGCAATTTCCACCATCCAAACATTATTCCCACTTGTTTTATTGCTGTTACATGTTACTATCTTCATATTAACTGTAAAATAGGCACATATGAATAAGTAATAACGATATTTATCGTAAAATGACAATTATAGGCGGGAATGGAGCCTAATATGGCCGCCCAGTAGTATGGTGTTCACTACACACAGCTCTCCGTTTAAAGGTTAAAACAAGGGATCAAGGTAATGTGATACCTAGACGACTGGCTGGTGGTTGCAGAGTCCGAGATACAATGCCTCAACCATGTAGCCTATATTCCATTCTAATCCATGTCAAAACCCTGGGGTTCAATATCAACTTGGCAAAGTCGAATCTTGTCCCAACAAGGGTGAATTACTGGTATTACTGGGCTGGTATGGGACACAACACACCTAACACTCAGTCAGAGTGTGGACAATCGGAACAGATTTCGCAGGAAATTGTTCCTTTTTCTTCACAGCCTGACTACCACGAGGAAGGTGTGGGAGTCCCTTGTCGGCTCTCTCAACTGGATTCAACTTACTGTAACGTTGGGCCGGTTGAAAGTAAAGAGGTTAATCTAGAAGGGAAACAAGCATTTTCCGCTGTTGCCGGCGGAAAAGTCGTGGCACATCTCAAAATTAATCCACAACTTACTAGCGGTCTGGGCAAGGCCAGAAATATTGCATTCAATTATGGCGTGGACTTCTCCCCCGCCGATGTTAAGGGTAGATACCGATGCTTCAGAGACGTTGGGTTGGGGTTATCAGTCAAACCTAGGGCATCAGGGTCAGGCTCTTTGGTCCTAATCCAAGGAGTTTCACATCAATGCGAAAGAGTTACTAGTTCCCTTAATATTCCTTCAAGCTCACGGTTCCACATTGGAGGGGAAATCAATAGCTTTTCGAATGGACAATCTGAATGCCGTGTCTTGCATTCAGAAGCAAGGGTCAACGAGGTCTCAAATGTTGCTAGAGTTGTCGGAAAAGATTTTTTTGTTAGCCGACAAGCTACACATTCATCTTCACGCATCTTATCTGCCAGGCGTGGCCAACGTCTGGGCAGATGCTCTGTCATGGAGACGGAGCAAAATAGTACTGTAGAATGGGCGGTCAAGCAAACCGTCTTCCAAAAGATAATTGCAGAGCCATACCGTCCACAAGTGGACTTATTCGCGTCAGAGGTAAACCACAAACTCCCTCTCTACCTAACCCGCCGGGAAGTCACTCCGTCGGGGGGTCCCGACGCTTTGCTGACGGACTGGAACAGGTGGAATTCCATCTATCTGTTTTCGCCACCAGACGCTTCACTCATGTGTCAAGTAGTTCACAAACTACAGGATTATCGGGGCATAGCCTCGCTGATCGCGCCCCTGTGGCTGGCCCAGGTTTGGTACTCCCAATTGAAGACGTGGTGCGAGAACCCGGTGTCACTCCCGATCTCGTACTTCCACTTGGAGACAATTGGCAACCTAAAGACCTTGCTGACTTTTGCATTTTGGAGATTCAAAGGGCCAAATGGTTAGCCACTTTTGGAGAAAGCGTGACTAATAAATTCATTAATCAGTACACCCTTTCAACCAGACGTCAGTATCAGTCACACAGGAAATCTTTTACTATGTGGATAGTAGAAACTGGCCAAACTGAAGCATCGGTATCGTTAATTTTAAAATATCTTGATTACTTATTTGAGCATAAACGATTGTCAGTAGTAACACTAAAGAATCACGTGACAGCAATAAGAGCCCCCTTTTTTTACTTAACTGGGCTCTCCGTACTGCCGGCGGAGGAGAAGGGTTTCATGGGTGAATGTTTCATGCTTCGCCCACCACCTCGTCAGCTCATGCCTACCTGGTCACTTGACAAAGATTTACATTCTCAGAAATATAGTCACAATCCTACTTTTGATTCAATCTTAAAGAAGGCTGTGTTCCTTATGGCCTTGGCTAAAGGAAACCGGGTATCTGAGCTGGCGGCGATGAGCAACGAACCGAATTGTCTCAGGTTTGGACGACGCAATGTGGATGTACAAATTGCGCCGTCTCCTAACTTCATAGCCAAAAACGAGCACAGTGAACATGTTTTTACTGCATTCACGGTTCCGGCGCTCAAAAGAGGAGATAATCACCATAAATTATGCCCGGTGAAATCTCTAATCCCTCTGGGTAAATAGAACGGGTATACGCCTTAAGTGGGACGGGCACATGACATCCGTAAATGGGCAGTGTCTCTTAGGTTCTTGAAGAATTATTCAATCACGGATATTGCAAATACGTAATTATGGGCGTCCAATCACGCCTTCCTAACGCGTTACTTATCTATTGCCCTAGATAAACCGAGTCTAACCTGTGTCGCATTGAGACAACGGGTCTGATAGTCTGGTGCTTTTAGGATTAAGGTTAATTTTAAGAGTGGATGGGGGGGGGGGGGGGGGGGGATGGGGGAGGCAATTGATAGCCAAGACCCTCAGCCCCGCTGGACAGGTTTGTGAGTGCACAGGCACTGTGATATACTTAATCTTAATTAAGAACTGGAAGTACAGTTTAGTGATATGTTTTTCGTTTTTGTATTTCAAATACATGGAAATATAGCTTAGGTAATCTGCATTTACCATAAGATCCTCAGTTACTTGCAATAAGTCTTAATATTTTTGTATTGATATACATGACCAAATATTTTGTGATATGCATGTACCTTACGATACTCAGGGACTTTCCAGAGGCATGAGTTAGTATATTTTTATATAAGAATAGATATTCCTAAAACAAAGATTTATTTAATGATTAGAATGTTGAATACATGTATGATCTATTTTTACATGTACCTAATAGGTTATGTTAAGCAACTGTTCTACAATCATATCCCATGATTGCCAGAAGGGTTTGCTCACAGGTCTTCTTTGAAGTACGCTACCTGTATTCGTTTTACAATTTTTATAAAATATTTTGAATGTACAAAATAAAGTATTATAACTCTATATCTGGGTTGTTTTCTCATCCTATTGTTGATTTGTTAGTGGTTTGATATTTGTCACCAATGTCCCCCTCCAGACTTCAGATATCAGGCATATCGTCAATGATAAAGGGGCCACTAATAAATTATAGGTTTGAGTCCCGGAGGGAAGAAGGAAAACCTAATATTTAGTAGTGGCCCCGGAATCATTGACGATTCCGGCCCTCCCTTCCATCCCCTTCCCATTCGTATTTGATGTTTTAAGTTATCTTGATATATCATTGAAGGAAGAATGACGCTGGGCTAGGCAGCGTCTGCGGGCACACCCATGCTATCAACATCCAAACGATGGGAAGCATAGCTTTTAGTGGTTCTAATTTAATTTTCTTTTATTATTGTTTTACAAAGTTTTTTCGTAGTGAGCTCTCGATCATAAGGACGATTCCGTAAGTGAATGAGCGTACGCTTACTATGTAGGTCTCTTTAAAACTCTGAGGCGGGTGTTTCAAACAGCAGACGTATGAGTTTGAAGAGTGCCATTACTGTATAAGGCATATCGTCAATGATTCCGGGGCCACTACTAAATATTAGGTTTTCCTTCTTCCCTCCGGGACTCAAACCTATAATACTCCTAAGGTTAACAATTCTAATGGTTATACGTGGATTGATGGTTAACAAAATATTAAATATGCCAGCACGGCGAGGATCCGCAATGGGACTAGGAATATACTAGCTGTATCTATCTTGAGTTTAATCACACAATATATTTAGGAACTTTCATAAGAACCTGGATTAATATTAGAGTCGATATGCCGGACTCTGTCCTTCTATTAGTGATTCACTGGATTATACTTAGCGAAGGAAAATAAACAGAGTTAGGAATTGGGACTCTATTTATTTGGACACCTTCGCACTGGTGTGATTTTAGGCAGTGTCAATACTTGGGGACTCAGTCGTATTTCGTTACTCACCGGGGTACACTTAGTAAGGAAAAATAAGTAGAGTTATTACTTGTGGACTCTAACTTAGTTGGACACCTTTCGCACGGGTGTAATTTAAGCAGAGTCAATATATGGGGACGCATATTATAGTTACTCACTGGGGGGAGGCACTTAGTGAGGAAAACACTTGTGGACTCTAACTTATTTTCACACCTTTTGCACTGGTGTAATTTAGGTAGAGTCGATACCTGAGGACTCTGTCGTATTTTAGCTAGTATCACCTTATTTCATTGGTGTATAATTTTGTGTGAGTTTTCAACATTTAATCCTAATCAACACTTTGAAGTTGAAGTAGGTGGTGGGATGAGATAACAGCTGCTTGGTCTTCTAGTTCTCCATTGGGCCGTTCAGGTGGGCCTTCCGTGTGGATGAGTAGTTTGGGTACAGATGGATTAGCTGGTTTTGGGTCTTACATGATAGTTCCTTGATGTCATGACATTGGGCACTTTCATCGGACTAACGCGAGTAATTTAGCTAGGACATGTCCTGAGGCTAGAGCTACTCATCTATCCTGACCGTTATGCTAATCGTTGATGAAGTTCCGTTTCGGTACTCTTGACTGGGGTCTTTAATATGATGCCTCTAGTGTCATGACACAGTGACAACATATCGGGCTAACGCGAGGAGCTAGTAAGATCATGAACTTACTGATTTCACCCGATCTGCCACTGACCGTTATAAGAGGTTAAACAAATTCAGGGGCGGTATTGAAACCTTTTAATTGTAAGTGTCCTCGACCATGGCGTCGGACAGATACACTAAGGACTTTTATATGCTAAGTGCCGGTGTTAACGGTATCTCGCAAAGCCCTAAACTGTCGAATGACCTTTACCACGGCAAGTATCTTTCTATAGTTTTAGAGTGCGGATTTAGTAAAGGAAGTAAAGTGGGGACATGTCCAAGGGTTATACTTCAGATACTAAAAGTGCAGCCTATTGGGGATCTTATTATTATTCCCTATACAATGGTATGTGATAACAATAATTCCTCAATAGGTAAAAAAACTCCTCAGACCTCGAAAGATATCCACCATGGCTTCAATTCTTTCCTTGAATGGGAGGGTAATTTTAGGACTAGATTGCTGACATGTCAGTTAAATCAAGCCCTAGAATTGCTTGCCTTATACAGGTTTTCGTCAGAGTAGTGAGGACTTCAGCTGAGATGTCCCAAGGCAGGTGTGCGGGGGTCAAAAGGTCATAAGTCCAGGGGGGGGGGGGGGGGCATATCCAGGGGGATTAGGAGGACCCCTCAGGTGAGGGGTGCGGGCAGGTGAGCTGGCTTCTGGGCGGAAGATGGGCGTAATTGTCCCTTCTTAATATGGCGATGTTGGTCCTTTTGTCCCTGACTGAACACCATCTTCTTTCTGGGAGCCTCGTGGTGTTGTTGTGCTTTGGTGATGATCTTGCCTGGTGTTGCTGGTATCTCTGGTGTGATGGTGGCAATTCTGGCGTCTCGTCTGGTGTTAGGGGATGGTGTATAGGATTTGTTTATTTGGCTAGATGTGGGGGTTTTAGTTTTGTTGTTACTCCTTACACGTGATTTTATCTGTGTGATGATTTTAGGTGCTGGGGATGGGTTTTTCTTCTCTGTGTATAGGTCCTGTTTGGTGTGTTTATTTCCGTCTTCTTTGTTGGTGACGTGGGGTAATTTAGGTATCCTGGGCATCGCGTTGATCTTGTTCTTGGTAGTTCTCTCCTTCATTAATGGTATTTCTGCTTTAGTTACTCCTTCTTCTCTCTTACTTCGTTTTCCTTGTTGTGTTTGATTCTGGATATTATTTGTTTTAGTTTCTCCTTCTTCTGTTTGTTTCCTTTTATTTGTTGTGGGGTCTTCGGAAACCTGGTTAATTTAATAACAATAAAACTTAAATGCCTTGTCAACAACATACAGCATACCATAATTTCTGTTCAGTTTACTTAGGAACCCGCAAAGAGCCGTTCTCGGGCAGTGTGATAGGGTTTGTAGAGAAAGGATTATGATACGATAAGGGGTTTAGTATATATTATCTGATCGAGTTCCTAACTAAGGATCTACCGTGAATTATTTCCTCCTGATGGTTACTCCAGATTACACAAAGCCACACTCTGAAGTCATAACCTGTACCATGACATTTTGAATAAGAATTTTAAATAAACTGTAACCAAAGTGTTATTTGCTTCAAAATACAATACATAGATAATGCAAAAGTGAATTTAACTTATAACTACTTGGTCGTTGAAAATATTTGGTTATCTTGTTATGTCTTATTGTAGATATCCTTTCTGGCAAAGAAATTACCCTTAAATTGTTTGACCTCTTATAAAACTAACGTATGAAATATCTGGCATATACAAAACATTTTATTATCCAGTTTAGGTTTGAGGCAGATGCACATTATTACAATACCATTGCGATCACAAATGTACTGTACTACCAACGAAAAGAGTTCGTTCCCCCAACCAGCTACTGAGTGAATCCGAAACACCTGGGGGTTGACAAAAGAAACGTCTGAATGAAGTGCCGTAAATATTTACGCACACTAAATGCTTCGTTTTTTCGACTCCCAGGTGATTCGGATTCACATAATGCCAGGTTGGGGGAACGGACTTTTGTCGTTGATAGACAATCGCCTGCAGTGATAGTGACGTAAATGTTCTTGTACGATTCTTACGAAATAATTAGCAATAATTCCTTCAGCTACTTGGCGAGGGTTAATGTGTCCCTCAATCACTGTTCTTCTTTTCAAGTTTATCCTTTGTCTGTGTACCAGGTACAGTACATGTGCAGGGGATTGTACAGTCGTGGTCATGAAGTACTCAAACACCTTGTAATGATGAAACCCAGATACTAAGTATAAATTCGTGAATACCAATAATTGGATGTCTGTGGCTCAATCACTTCCTCAAAATAGTTCGTCAGTGCCTCCAAAAATTGTCCAGTAATTCCTGTCTACGGCTGTACTTGACACTGTAGTTCAAGACCTGGATTCTTAAACATTTAGGATTTGGCATCCTCTTACAGTCATCTTATCTTGACAACTGATCTTCGAGTCTCCAAATATTATATTTGGGTGTAGTACAGTCGTGGACAGGAACTTATGGACACATTTTGGAAGCACAATAATGATTCACCGGAGAAATATTTTGATAACTGCATTTACGTTAAATATCAAAATATTGGGTTTCACTGTCTTGTTTGTATCATTAGGTGTTCAAGTATTTCTGGCCATGACTGTACCTAGAGACTTTAATTATTCTACATTGTAAAATAATCCAAACTATAAAAAGGTATGTAAAGTCATTGGGTATAATGATAGTGGATGACCTTTCTGTTCATATAATATATGGCTTTATTTAATAGTGGCCCCTCCATCATTGACGATGTTGCCTATTAGTATAATAGTCTCCATTCAACACCCACGTCAGTCGTTTGAATCAACCGCCGCAAGGAAAAAAGAGAGTCATCTTCATAAGTGCAATGCTACTTCTCTTATGGTGTCGTCATCTTGATCGGGTACCCACTACGAAAAAACTTCGTAAAAAATAAGAGAATAAAACGGGAAAAAGAATTTCCACTTTAACACTGTTATTCACAAGCTTCCCACATTCGGTGGATTTTCTTGCGTTGTGGCTTCTTACCGCCTCTCGCCAAGCACAACAATTCGTCCTTCTCTTCCTCGCAGGCCTACTGTCAACACTTGTGCCCCCGCGCTCCGGCTTCATTCGACGCTCGCTCTCCTCTAGTGAGTCTTTTCTCATTTGTATGTATCTGGGAGATAGTGAGCAGGGTTTAGACTAGCTAGCACGGGTTGTGTTATATTTGGCCCACAGGAAGTGTTAAAATTAGGGTACATTTAGACGCTTCTCCTTGTGTTCAATTTTCCCATGTGGTGTTTTTTTATTGTTGCTAGGTGCCTTAGTTTTTGCTTTTTTACTTAGTTAGGAGGCTTTCCTTTAAGTTTCTTGCTGTTCCTAGGGACGGCTTGAGGGTCTAAGGATCCTGTCTTTGTTGCAGACGTGCCAGGGTTAGGATCGCCCCACGTGGTTGGGGCGTCCTCCGGCATTTGAGCTCGAGGAAAGGCCCCTCGTGGGGGCTTTTCTCTTCGCCCTTTTGGCAGGGTTCTGAGTTCTTCGTGTGGTCTGTGTTTTTTTCCCGGATAAGCCGATAGGTTATCTAGTTTGGGGGAATTTTATAATTACTATGATTGTTTTTTATTATGTCCCCTGTGAGTTGTGGTCTCCCTATGGTTAGTGTGCCACTTTCCGGGAGTCCGGCAACGTGTTCCTAGCTTGGGAGTGAGTGAGGTTAGGGTATAGTTTCCTCGCGGCTGTGCCTTGCTCCGAGTCCCCCACCTCACTTTGCTGGGCTTTATACCCGTTGGTCGGTCCGCTGGGCCGGCGTGTTCATGAGCTCAGGTCTTCCTCGCCAGGTCTTTGTGTCTGGGGTGTGGCGGCGCCACTCCCCCTGGTCCCTGGTCCCTCGGGAATCCGGCGGACGCCAATGTAGATCTAGTAGTGCTTTTCAACCCCTCGGACTTTGCCTCCGCCTCCCGGCGGTTGCGAGAGCTTAGAGTCCTCCGGCGGGTGGTGTTTTCGTATACGGAACACTCCGGTACCCGCCGTTCGGGGCCCCCCTCCCCGGTCTTTCGGCCTGGTCAGTTCTTGACGGGGGTTACTGCGGTCGTTTACCCCGCCGTGCCGGCGGCCCAGTGGGTAATAGACCCCGGCGGACACTGTACTGGTGTCCATTGACTAGCACGCTTATCTTAATGAAGTTTACCCCGCCTTGCCGGCGGCCCAGTTGGTAAACTAATCAGCAACTGCTTATGTGTTTTACGGAGCACAGAGCGGTCCGCTGTAAAAGGGCTCCCTCTGTTACAGCATACGCCGTAACGGGGGCCCTCAGTTGGGAGTATCCTCTTCTCATGTTACCCAGGGGCATGGGAGGAGGATATTCACGCCCTCTTAGGGGTCATAAGAAAGAGGAGGCTGTGGCCTCCTATTCTTATTACGCCGGGAGGTTAGGATGGGTGAGACTCTCCCTATATATCGTTATGAGCATTGATTTCTGGAAATTTTCTTTCCAGGTGGACACTCAGGACAGCCGTCTACCGCGCCGTTCCCGCCGGGGAGAGGAGCCTCTGCATCATGCCTTTGTTTACAGTATGCTCGACCCCCTCTTGTCTTTTGCTACCAATACCAGCCCATAGCAGATGTATCAGATGTGTTCAGTGTTTAAACAGAAACTCTTTCTTGTGGGCAGCTCGTACATGTCCGGTTTGTTCCGAATTGTTTGAAGAATGGCTAGCGGCTCAAGACATGTCTTGTTTACTCACGCTCATTGAGGTTCAGACTAAATTTATAACCTATGCTTTTCAGGTAGTAAACAAAGAACTGTCATGTGATAACCCGGAATTATTAAGGGTAGTTCAATTGTATTCTTTTGATGATCATATAGCTCACCAATTACATGACTCCACTATACCCTTGTTGACCATTGGGTCTCCGACATCCTCCATGGAATCCGCACAGAGCTCCTCTTCCCCTGCAAAGAGGAGCCGCTTAATGTCACCGGACCGCCACCCAACCGGCTCCCCCGGCGGGCAACCTGAGGCGCATGGACAGCACAGAATATCTGCCTGACAAGATCCGACGGCTCTCGAGCCCACCACGACGTGTGCTACTTTCTAATGAAAGTCCTACTCCTGTACAAGTAGATCTCACGGGATCACTGCGGGCAGGTTCGGCGACCTCCTCAGGGACGCAGGGTGTTAGTCCCGGTCTCCCTGAGCCGGACGCCGACCCCCCTCACTTGGCCACTAGACTAAGACAATCTGTACACGTGAGGCTCCAAGGTTCTAAGTTAGTATTGTCACATAAACAAGCTCACCAAAACGACATGGCTCATACCTCTACTCAGTCTCCGGGTGTACTTACGTCAGATGCGGTTACGACCATAAGGTCTCACGCGACACTCCTGGCTCCTTCTAAGGACCAGCCCGGCTTAACAGCCGCCCTCAAGGTTATAGGTTCGCAGAATGCGACCAACCCATTAACACTTCAGCCGCATGACCAGAAGTCACCGGCTTGCGGTTCACCCCACCCGGCTACGGCTAGTAGTAGTCTGACGCTGATGAACACTCATAAGACACAAACGGCCACTATCACACAGGCTGCCACTCTGACACAGACAGACCAACATGATAGGCCATCGACACAAGCCACTACCACAAGGTTACCGACTGTACAACTGAATGAATTGTTACATAAGGTGATGAGTCAGTGTGCCATTAAACAGGGTCAAACCTCTACTTCAGCACCGGGACCACCTCACAGTACAGCTAGGCTCCCCTCTCACAGCTATGTAGATATTCCCTCTCCGGCAGTCCCCTCCGCCGGGCCACCAACGGCCCGTATAATTGACTACCCGCAGCCCAAGGGCCCGGCACCCGACAGACCAATTCATTCCCGACATGCGGGGCAAGAGTTGCAGCCGCAGGCCATAAAAGTTAACCTAGGTTCATTGCCAGATCCATTAGTCCGGCCCTCAATCTCTACGCAACTCCTAGGCTTAGGAGACCTCGAGTTCATGGATGGGTTTAAACCCCACAATATTACTTCACCTTCCGCCGGCGGGCCCAAACAAGGACTACCGGCGGAACCTTGGGCAATTGTTCCTCCCGGCCTTAGATCCCCCTTGATTAGGTTGGACACTGAGTCAGTTCATAGTCAAGAGCACCTAAAATTGAATAGTTCTGTAAGCTCGGAGGATACCCAACCTTGTTTGTCCCCCTCAATAGACAGGACCCATATGGCGAGTAGCCTGCCGTGTCCCTCTTCTACCCCCAGTTTTTACCCCGGTGCCCCATTGGCCCCGTCGGATGTTCCATCAACGTCTTGGGTAGTTAAAGCGCCGGGAAGGCTCTGGCTTCCGGTTACGGCAGTAACACAAGGTAAGGTACTGTGTACTCATACCTCATGCTTCCCAGTACCCTGGAAAGAAGCAAACATCCATCCAGTTCCTAAAAAAGGTGCCTCTTCAGATCCATCAAACTACAGACCAATAGCTATAACTTCCACTCTTGGTAAAGTCTTTGAAATTAGATTAAATAATCACATAATTAAGCATCTTGAGAATAATAAATTAATCAGTGATAGGCAATATGGTTTTAGACGATGTCGATCAACTGCAGACATTCTTTGCCTTCTTACGCATCAAATCAACCAAGCTACAGACCAACATGGTGAAACACATACAATAGCACTGGATATATCAAAGGCATTTGATAGAGTCTGGCATCAATCCTTATTGTCGAAGATGTCACACTACGGCCTTGCATCATTAGTTCCACTAATTTCTTCTTATCTTCATAACAGAAAAATACGTGTAATGGTAGATGGCCTTTATTCTCAATTTCACTCAATAAATGCTGGTGTTCCCCAGGGATCAGTTTTGGCCCCAACTCTGTTCCTCATTCATATCAATGAGCTCATATCTACCACTCATAATCCAATACATTCCTACGCAGATGACTCAACACTCCACAGTTCCTTCACATTTACCAATTCTTTCACCCAACCCGATCTTATAAATTCAAAAATAAACACTGCAATTTCTCTGAACCAGGACCTTTCTAGAATTAATGAATGGGGACAAAAGAATCTAGTGTCCTTTAATGCACAGAAAACCAAGTACATTCAATTTTCTAACCGACAGAATCTCACTGACTCCCATATATTTTTTAATGATGTAAATATTCCCACTTCCCCTAGTATTGATATTCTCGGTGTAACATTAACTACTAACTTGAGCTGGACACATTATGTTAGAAGCATTGCTAAGAATGCCTCTAAAAAACTGGGACTCCTGTACAGAGTTCGTGAATTCTTCACTGGCGAGCAGTTGTCCGTAATATATAAAAGTCATGTGCGTTCTCAGATGGATTACTGTTCACCTCTGTGGAGTGGAAGTGGAGTGGTTGCATTGAGGCAGTTGGACAAAATTCAAAATAAAGCTATTAGATTAATCAATAACCCTACAATCACACAGGACCTTCCTACATTATTCATACGAAGAAACGTTGCATCCCTTGCATTATTCTACAGATATTTTCACAGCAATTGTTCCGAGGAACTTGCTTCAATTGTGCCGCCTCTCCACATCTTTCCCCGTAGAACTAGGGCAGCTGAGAGCGCCCATGAATTTACACTTTCTCCTCCACAATGCAGAACTTCTGCTTATCAAAATTCATTTATCCCTAGAACTACTACTCTTTGGAATTCACTTCCCTCGAGTTGCTTTCCACAAACTTACAATCTACAAAAGTTTAAATCCAGTTGTTACAAACATTTTATGAATGGAAGATGCCTTTAGGCACATGGACCTTTTTGTTTTATCTGTGTTTTTCCTTCCTCCGTTCATTGTCTCTTAAAAAAAAAAAAAAAAAAAAGGGGCATAAATCAATACAAGGGGAGGTCTCGGTGCCGGTGGAGTGGGCTATTGAAGTGAACCGTAAACAAGTCTTTAGGGCAAAAGATGCTACAGGTACAGACTTGCAGGTTCCTATATATGCCAAGCCGGACCCGGCAAATTTTCAATATTTTGTGTACAACCCATGTCAGCTGGTTCCTCTTCCGGCGGATTCCCCGGTCCAGGATCCTCTTCACCCAGACACTCCCATTTGCCCTGTTTGTCATAAACGTTGTAGCCCTACTGGCTGTCGTCCTCTGCCTACAAGGCAGGAGACTTCTGGTAAATTTTACAGATGTGGTCCTCATCGAGACCAAAGGGAGTTGAATCTAAGTGAAGTAGGCGATGGGCCATGGGGAACGTGGGATCAGGAACTGCAACAATTTGCTATAGATGTTACATCCAATGCCTTGTCCCCAATTCCCCCTCCCCCCAATATCGAGTTTGACTGGCTAGCACAACGACCGGGCGGAGTTCCGTTCCCTATTTTTAATTTTCTTATACCCCCTCAATTGACGGCGGAAGATTTTCCCTTGCCACTCATTACTCCTGAACCTATTGAACTTCAACGCGAATTTCTGGTCAGAGATAAGGCCCATAGAGCGTTTATTAGCTTCCTATTAACTAGAGACACGGCCCAGGCTATTGCCCAACCTCTGCCGAATCCCTCTCCACGAACCCAGGAATTAGTTAAAGTTTTTCAACAATACTTACTCCCTGCCCCGGCTAGAACTCTCACGGAAATTCGAACAACCTTGTTTGAGGCAGTCTGGTCACGTCAGCTCCTCAGACTCGGTATGGCTCAAGCGTTACCTATGAATGCTTACTATAGAATATTGTTCTCCCCTGTCTTGACTGCGAGAGTTATAGATGAACAGACGGAACGTGATGTTCGGGTAATGTTGCGCTTGAAGAACAAGAAAAACCAATAGCTCTCCTGTCGGCTCCAGGCGGTAGGCGGACGGGTTCACCTCCGGCTCAGAGGGTTAGAATCACATGTACTTTTCGGACTTTTTATCTATGATGCTCCAGTCCTCCTCTGTCTTCCTCCCTCCCTCGGCCATGCTAGCGCAATAGAGTTTTGAGGTTCGACCAAGTGTTAGTTCCCACGGAGGGCAGCGCCCCCTGATGTCTTTGGTCCGACTGACCGGGACCGGTCCACACATGCACGCCAGACCAAAAGTTGTGCGACTTTACCTCACATGGCGTTGCATAACAGACCGATAATCTCCCTCTGCATAAGGGATAAGGGACTACCTCATTATACAGGGACAATGGACTACGGCCACCATCCAGGGTCGGTTCTGCTACAACCATTAAACCCCCGGCGGGACCGCATCTGGAGTGTATCTCACATTTCATTGAACACATGATAGCCGGAGGCACCCGTCCCGCCGGCTTGCCTCCTTTAAATGGAATACTAACTCTTCATTAACGGGGTCAGAAGGTCTCTCTAAAGGATTTCTTACCCACGCTAATGTATGTTGGTCCCCTCACAGGCCCCACTTAATACGATGGGTACGGTGTAACAAATCAGTTTTCCTCCCTATACTAAGTCATTCTAGTCTTCGGCTCGTCTGACTGCCGGCTGATCGCCCCCCGCCGTTGGGAATAGGAAATCACCCCGGCGGGTCTTTTTCTTCCTATCTCCAATGGGCTGGGGCCTGTCTCCCTACTTACCCTAGCGGTATACACCCGGAAGATGGTTCCCGGGGTCAGAGTCGGCTCAGCAGCGTGCCGCACAATTTTTTACAAAACAGCCACTGCCGGCCGGGGTCATTATTTCCAACCTCTTTTCAAGTTCCATTGTCAGCAAAGGGAGCCCTTTAGGACACTCGTCCTTGTATGCCTTATAGAATCATATCCGCACTCCCTTACTCCTGGCCGTTGACAGGCTTCACTTGATCTTACGGACACGAACATGTGTCTGCAATCCTGGTGGCTGATGCATTTGGTCAGGGCTCCCCAACCTCATTTCGGCCCGGTTAGTCCCGAGGCCTTTTTAGTTCTCTATAACTCATCCTTTCACAGGAAACTCACTTTCCCATTCTATCCCTCATGACCTTACCAAACGGTCCCGCCGTAGGATACCCTGCGATTAGCCAGATCATTACTCTATTAAGTAACTAGCCACGCTCTCCCTGAGCCTTCTCTGGCCCCGGGTGCATGGTATATTGTGTTTTAGAGTTAAGATCAACTTTCACCATAATGTCTAGGTGCATGTTAGGGTGTATGGTGTACTATATTTTAGAGTTAAGTTCAACCTTCCCCATGATGTCTAGGTGCCGGTTGGGCCAAATTAAGTTTTAGATATAAAATCAACCTTTCACCATAATGTCTATGCACCGGTTGGGTCATTCCGAGAAGAGCTGGGGTCAAGGCGGAAGCCTGTCAAGACCTCCGGCTCAGGTTCCCCAAGTGTATACCTCGATACCCTCCTACTTGAGATTATACGGGTTCCGGCAGACTACCTACGATAGTCGACTTAGTTACGCGCTGATCCTCGCCGCGAAGGCGGGGCTCGGTAATAGACGAGGGAAGTGCCGTCGCGTCGCGACAGTTTGTCATGGCGTACAGAAATATTGTAATTTCCTCCTGCTAACTGCCGATAGTGACCAAATCTTGCTTCCAAATGGTCTGTTTGAAATTTTCCTGTTAGTATGTAATCCATCTTCAGTTCTGTTATGCAATCATGTTTTGTAACTTCTCCAACAGATACACACACACACACACACACACAAGGACACACGCACTTTATACTCCCTAAGCTCACCTACGCCTCTCCCGCCTGGTCCTCCTCTCTAACCCTAACACAACAACGTCAACTGGAGAGAGTTCAGAGGAGGGCATGCAGGATCATCCTGGGTGGCACATATCCAGGGTACGAGGAAGCTCTCACCACCCTTAGCATACCTGCACTTTCAACCCACCACTACAACACACTCAAACAGTTTGCATCTAAGCTGCTTGTTCACCCACGACACAGAAACTTACTTCCACCAGACGCTCCTAGACCTACACGTGCAGCTCGTCATTTCAACACACTCCAACCAATAAGAGCAAGAACTGACAGATATAAAAATAGTCCTATCCCAACCATTGTTAATATTATTAATAATGTGTAATAACGGTCGGTCACACCATATATACGCGCCTACCTTTAATAATATATGCATAAGTGTGTGTGCGTGTGTGTATTAGAATATAATTATGTATGTATTTGCTTGAGTTTGTTTATGTATATGTGTATATATGTATCTATGTATGTGCAGTATATGTGTATGTATGTGTGCGTATATGTGTATGTATGTATGCGTTATTTATGTATATATATGTGTATAGTGTATACTGTTTGTGGTTCGAGCCCGGCTGAGAGTATCAGGTAGGATAAGAGAAGAGCATATATGCATGTAATGTGCATATATTTATGTATATGTATGTCTGTGTGTACGTGCTGTCAATGGTTCGAGCCCGGTTGAGAATATAAGGTATATAATATATATATGTACTGTACGTGTATTTATATTTATATGGTCATATGCACATATGTATGTAAATATACGTACATATGAGCGAGAACATATTGCTCACTAGCGCAACTTCTGATTATAAATCTATGCATAAGCATTATCTATTATTAAGTGTTCGCGTATCTTCATCCATGTATTTCCACCCTTAACAATAGAACGCCCAGCTCTTCCATATTTCGCCTTCTGTCTCACACACACACACACACACACACACACACACACACACACACACACACACCTACACTACCGAGGATTAACCTCCCATTGTAGTACCCGCACCCTCTTCTCCTGACCTTACCAAAACAGTTTCTGTATGTATGTATGTTTGTGTGCATACGTGAGCGTTTGTGTATACGGACATGTGCACACTTACTGCATGTTCTTATGTTCCTATATATGTATGTATATGTATGTGCGCACGTACGTGTATATACGTATGTTCTGTATATGAGTAAGTAAATAAATGTGTATATGTACTGTATATCACTTACTCTCATGGTTATTTTATGATAATTTGTATTCTGCACATGCATCATTATTGTATTTATTTATTTTGTTTGTAAACTAAGCTTACCATCCTCATATCTGTACATCTCATGTTCATCCACTAAATTGTAAAATGTGTATTTTCAGCTCATGAGGCTGCCATTCTTTAATAAACCGTTTATTATTATTATTATTATTACTCCTCACCACACACACGCACTACTCACACACATACAGTACACACACACACATGCATTCACTCACTCTCACTCTGTTTTTAACTATCTATAGTATCTATATATTGAACTATATCTATCTATCAATCTATCTATATATCCTCCTTACAAACTTCAACATTCGAATGACATAAACCAAAATAAATTTCCTCATCTGCATGTTTTTACTTCTCCATAGTCAATTTCTTCAAAATTCCTTAAAATTACTTTGTCGTGTATGGGTAAACTTAGTTTTAATATACTTATAAAGTATTTAGAAGTGGGAAATAATTTGGAAACACAGCGCGATCTTCCCCCTATCTCACTCAAATGTATACTGACCTGTGATGGTAGTGCGAAAAAATTAGCCCTACCTTTGTCTACGTCACAGAATTTAAAGGTCCCATCCGTGCGGCCTGGTATTCTCGGTGGCCTCGGCTATAAGCGCACGCGCCCCACCTAGTACATTTCGCTCACGGCTTGTGTATTTGTTTTACTCTCAACTCATTCATTCTCCTCTATATCGAGAATATTAATATTTATCCTTATTGCTGTTTCATTCACGTAAGACACTCGACCCGCATCATTATTATTATTAAGGGTTGATACTATAGGTCACCTGTTTATTTAATTGCATATTTCCTGTTTGTTTATTACCAACACTGAATTAATATTGATATTATCTTGGTCTATTCCATATATATTATACATTCGCCTATTACCTTATAATTCCCATAATTATTAAGGTAATATTATAGCCGAATTATCTATATAAACCAAGTCTATATATGAAGATATATTTCTATGCCTTTGAATAAACTTGTGTGTATAACTCTCCTGTGTGTTGTCATTGAGTTCTGTAGTACCTAGTTGAATACTTATGTGATAATAAGAACGTGTTCGGGGAGTTCCTGTTGAGTTTATTCACGGTCTATAAGTCCATATCTGGATTTTAGTAAAGACTATATTACGAGCTGTAAATATTATAGCCCGGCAAAACACTACGGTATGCAACAAAGAGTCTCACAAAGTGTCCGAAATTCGGCACACACCAAGATAATTTTGATTTTTGTTTAAATTTTCCAGGAGTTTGCCAACTCGCCACGGTACATTTGGATGTTCTGAGACACATAAAGAAGTATCCCGAACATGTAAAAATTTGAATGCCGACTTGCCACGAATCCCATCTCTTGGCAATTCGGCCCGTGATTCTTGTGGGTGGGAAAGGGGCTTTAGACAGGGTGACACAATTTCACCAAAACTGTTCACAGCGTGTTTGGAAGACATATTTAGGAATCTTGAATGGGACAATATGGGAATAAATGTTAACGGATAATACCTGAGCAACCTCAGATTTTCTGACGACATAGTTCTTTTCAGCGACTCAAGGGAAGAGTTACAACAAATGATGGAAGGTTTAAACAGAGAAAGCCTTAAGGTAGGACTGGAAATGAATAGAAGGAAAACCAAGATTATATTAAATCATCTTGTGCGACCACAATAAATAAAGTAAAAAGATTTAGTGATAGAAGCAGTTAAAGAATACATATACCTAGGCCACGTTATAAAAGGCAAACTCAGATCACTCTAGAGAAATCAAGCAAAGGATAGGCATGGGATGCAGTGCATTTGGTAAACAGCTCTATTATGAAAAGCAAGCTATCCCTTTCCCCTTTCATTAAATAGAAAAATATGCAACCAATGTGTCTTCCCTGTACTAATTTAAGGATCAGAGACGTGGAGTATAACAAAGTGTCTACAGCGTAAACTTAGGCGTGTTGCGTTCAACCTGCTTGGCGTAGATACTAGTTTATGTCGCTGGCAGAGGTGGGTTAATACAGTAGTTTGAAATATGAGTAAGCCACAAAGATCTTATAATTAGATTTTATTTGACATTTCTTATTTTGTCGTTTGTAGCATAATGAATTAAATAGGGTATTCATGGCATCGATTGTATATAGTTAACTCTCGAAACTTAAGTTTAACCCATTTGCAGGTGACAAACTGTTTAAGTGTATCGTGAGGATAGTGGAATCCAGTCATTTGGTCTATATGGCTCAATCAGCTTTACCTAATATTAAGTCACAATAGGCCTTCATACATTAGAATGCTGAGTTCAGGTCATGTGATAAGTGGCTTGAAATGAGACACATGCTTGTTAAGCTCATTCAAAAGCACAAGTGTGTTCAACGACACAATCTAAGATCAACAGGTAGAAACAGTAATGATCTTAACTCATAAACGGCGAGCGTACTCATTTGAGTCTGAACCCTAGGAGGGCGAGCGTCCTCATATGAGCCATGGCCTAAAACAAGTCTTTCCAAACATCTCACTGTCACTCAAAACAAAGGAATGTGTAAATATGGGAGATTAATTCCTCTCCATACATTCTATCACTACTCCACATGTGTCCAAATTCCCCCCCCCCCCCTCAATTATCACATATTTTTCTCTTATTCCTGTGATTATCGGTTTATTTATGGTGCCAAAACTCCCTACCCGGTTTTTCAAGGTTGAAAAGGAGGGGTGTGGAACGGGAGGAGAGAGAGTGAGAAACTAGCCCGCACTACCTCCAGTCTCGCTCGAGAGCTCGTGAAGGAAGGGTGCAGTTTCTCTCTCTTTCAACTCCATGAATGAACCGCTCGGCAATATTTCGTGTTTGTCACACCCCAATTACTATTCCCACTTGTTTTATTGTTGTAACATGTAACTATCTTCATATTAAACATAAAATAGGTGCATATGAATAAGTAATAACGATATTTATCGGATAATGACAACATTTCGTCAGAAATTAATGCAATAGCTTCGCCCCTCACGACGTTTAACGAAATGGAGTCTCGCCGCGGATAGGTTAAAAATGGCAATGATGGAGCCTGGCAAGCTTTTTGAATTGTCCGTAATGGCTTATATTTAGCCATCAATCAAACAAATCAGACAAACAATGTTGGACAAACGGCTGTTGTGAAGGCGCCTATTGTCCCTATAGCCAAGATTATCTGGGTTATAGCCCAGATAATCATGGGTAGCGCTGTTCCCACCTTCAATGTTCCCGACTGAGATACAGTAATGTCGCTAGTCTCATATTCCTGCTTCTACTGCACATTTGTATTTACTTATTCGTTTTCTTCCCCTTTTAATATTATAGACTTCTAATATTATCCTCAATTATTCTGCCTGATGGTGCAAATTATCATATTGATAATAACTGTTATACCAGGGTTTTTACCAGGTTTTGAAATTGGATTTGGTAGGTTCTACTTAACTGGAGAAGTCAAAATCACACAACACATGCACAGAAGAAATAAAGGGTACATATAACACTGAGTACATTTATGAACAGTCTTTATTTATATTTATTAGTGGACCCTTCATCATTGACGATATGCCTTATACAGTAATGGCACTCTACAAACTCATGCGTCAGCTGTTTGAAACACCCGCCTCAGAGTGTTAAAGAGACCTACATTGTAAGCATACGTTTATTCACTTACGGAATCGTCCTTATGATCGGGAGCTCACTACGAAAAAACTTCGTAAACACAAAATATATATATATAAATTAGAACCACTAAAAGCTATGCTTCCCATCATATGGATGTTGATAGCATGGGTGTGCCCGCAGACGCTGCCTAGCCCAGCGTCATTCTTCCTTCTCACTCTGGGGCCCGTTGCCGACGGACGTGTGTTTGCCGACCTCTCTTCATTCTGCATTCTACGGTCTCTACTAGTGAGTCTTTTGCTCATTTGTATTATTTGAGATGTTCTAGAATAGGTTTAGATTAGATAGGTCGGGCGTCCCCATTGGCACGGCCCCCAGGAGTGCGTTTTTATAAGGGTGCTTAGGCTGGCGCCCCCTCGTTCGCCTGTGAACTTGACCGCCATAGTTTTTGTTTTTGTTATTTATGCTCTAATATTAGCCTAACTAGTGGTTAGGAGGCTTTTTAATACAGGGCACCGCTTTTCGGCTAGCTTTCTGGTAGGCTAAGCGTTTTTGTGGTCATCGGCAGACTCTATAGTTTAAGAGTAGCTTCACGTGGTGAAGAACTTGTATTACAAAAACGAAATAATAGGCTTGTACGAGAATATAGGCACATACTGACAATGCACAATCACAAACAACTCATCACAACCCCCACACGTATCTCTGATAACACTGCTACAATATTAGACCATGTAAATTGTAACAGAGAGAACAAAATATCACAATCAGGGGTTATACACACAGGGATAAGTGATCACTTCGTCACATATTGTAGCCTACACGTATAACTTCAAAAATTACCCTAGAGAATCACAAGGTCATTAGAACAAGGTCACTCAGAAACTATAACAAAAATTTTTTTTGGACATTTTATGGAATACAGATTGGTCTCCAGTGTTTGGAAATACAAACGTTAATGACGCATGGGTTAGCTTCAGAACCATCATCACAAACATCCTAGACGAAATAGATCCTCTGAAAAATATACAAATTAAAGCAAGATCAGACCCATGGATCAACAATAACATACTAAACCATCTGGACCATAGAGACACACTGTTAAAAAGGCTAGTGAAACATACACAGGATCAAGGTCTGAAACATGAGTTCAACAGGGCTAGGAATAAACTAAGTAGGAAAACTAAATCAGCAAAATCTAATTATTTCCACAATCAGGCAGAGGAATATCAGAGTAACCCCCAAAACACTATGGAGGCACTTAAAAACAACGGGCTACAGCAACAAGGCAAGGGATTCATCTAACACTAATATTGCTCTCAAAATTAATGATCAGGTTTGCCATGATAAACGACAAATTTCAACCTACTTTCAACTCCTTCTTCACCTCCATAGCAAACACACTTGCACAGAACCTACCGCACCCTCTCAATAAATACACCACAACAATTGCCACCTTTCAAAATGTCTACAGGGATAAAGGCATACACCCGAACACTTTTGGATTGCAAAATGTTACACCAAAATACACATTTGAGGAGCTCTCTAACCTACTGTAAATGTACATAAAAGCACAGGACCAGACAAAATTCCTGCCAAATTTCTACGAGATGGAGCCATTGGTATATTCAATTCAATTCAATTCCTTTATTTCATAACATATATACACATTACACATATATACATTGCATAATTTGAATTAATACACTAGGATACACTGGAATACACACAAGAAATATTAATCAGAAACAATGATAAGGATATATTATATGTACTTCTCACTCGTATTTAATTAATCAGTGTTAACCAATTACAATTCCCTATAAAAAAGTAAATCCTAAAATATAAACTTAAAATCCATAAAAATAGCATGGTCCTCGCCTATGCTCATGCCTCTGCACCCACCAGATTCTGGACGTCAGTATATCCAGGCTTTCTTTGGTAATATCAACATTGTATTTATCATTAAATAATTTTTAATTGAAGTCATAAAAACACCCTCTTTAACCCACTCCCTGATGCAGTTGAAAAATGGATTAGATGACATAGCAGGTCCCCTAACCCAGATCATCAACCTGTCAATTAACACCAACACTGTACCTGCTGAACTGAAGGAAGCTATTGTAATCCCTCTATTCAAGAAAGGAAATAAATTAGATGTTACCAACTACAGACCAGTTAGCATATTATGTATTGTATCAAAAATCCTTGAAAGAGCTGTATACACCCAAATTGAGCACTACCTCAAAGAAAATTATCTATTCTATAAGTTTCAATCAGGTTTCAGAGGCATGTACTCGACAGACTCCTATCTCATCCACCTAACAGATCACATTCGTAAAGAAATGTCTAAAGGTAACTACACCGGTATGGTTCTTCTTGATCTACAAAAAGCGTTTGATACAGTAGACCATGACATCCTCTATAATAAACTACAAGCAATGGGCATTGGGTCAGTGAACTGGTTTAAATCTTATCTTAGTGGTAGAACACAAAGAGTCAAAATTGATGATAATCTTTCTGATCCTATGCCAATTAACTGTGGGGTCCCGCAGGGAAGCATCCTTGGTCCCTTACTCTTTCTCTGTTATGTGAACGACATGGAACTAAGCGTATTGTGTAAATTATTACTGTATGCTGACGACAGTGTGCTTCTGGTTTCAGGAAAAAACCCAATAAGTATTGCCCCCAAGTTGTCTTTGTGGGAAATAGAAGACCCATTTTCTAGTCCCCCCCCCCCCCCAACTCAGCTGGATAAAGACTATGAATTGAGACAAAAGGCTCTGAGGCTACTGTCTCAGTTCTTGCTCAGTCGCCAGATCGCGCAGTCTCTGGTCAGGACGACTTAGGCAATAACTTATTTCCACGCTAAGAAAGCTCTCTCTCTCTCTCTAGATGTCTTGTTCTCCAGAACTCTATTCAATCCCTTGGCGACGTTAGGGTCGCCTTCTTGGAGGTGGCCCGTGCGCGTCAGGACCAAAGAGTCTATCTGGTGAAGAAGGTGCCGGAGGAGATTGGGCGCCGTGTCATTCTTTCCCCGGTCTTAACATCAAATCTTGTATGTCATGATACCTGGAGGACTGTGTTTATCCTCGTAGACTCTGCCAGACAGGCTGCCTCCCCGGTGCGGAAGGAGTCTCATAAATTCACTAAACCTTATACTAAACCAAAATTTAGTCACAAGAGTCACCCAAGTGGGACTAAGTTCTTTCCGAACTTCAAAACCCCTTCCACGTCGGGAAGCAGTCATGCTAACAAAAGCAAACAGCAGGGTAAGAGTTCCAGTAAGTGGTACAAAGGTCAGACTAAGAGTAAGCCAGGACAAGAGTCAAAGTCTACTACTGCCAGCCAGCCATCTACCCCTACCACATCATATTAAAAAAAATAGTCATCCACAAAACTCTCTCACTCCCGGGGCCTGTATTGGGCGAGTTGGATCTGAGGATAGTTCTGCCGGACAAGCCCAGTTGCGTAACTGGGTCATTCCGGACGTGTCACCGGGCTTGGCCCCGGCGGACTTGGGCACGGATAGTGGTACGCAAGGGCATCACTTCGCGGTGGCTCTGACGACCTCGTTTACGTCAACCTATAGAAGTCAATCATGTTTCTTTAGAGGTGGAGTCACTAGTCCAAGAAATGATAACCAAGCATATCATTGTCTCGGTCAATCCAACTTGCCCAGTTAACACGTCCAGACTTTTTCTCGTGCCAAAGAGGGACAGTGCTACGATGAGGCCGGTCATAGACTTGTCTCACCTGAATCACTACATTCGCAATGCATCGTTCAGGATGCTCACTGTGAATCAGATCAGGTTAACACTTCCGCCACAAGGTTGGATGTGTTATTTAGACCTGACAGAAGCTTATTGGCATGTCCCAGTCAACAAAAGGTTTAAAAAATTCCTCGCTATGAGGATCGAGCATCAGACCTATGTCTTTCAAAGGATGCCTTTCGGTCTGAACCTGGCACCAAGTATCTTTACCAAATTAGTCCGACAGGCTCTGTTACCACTGTTAACCCGGGAACGGCGAGAACACTCTTAAGAGGTTTTGGTGGGCAAAGGCGAGAACACTTAAGAGTATAAGGCCTAAAAAAAAAAAACTTATAAAAGGCCCCAGTAGCAATTAAAACGAAAGAAATGGTGTTTAAGTGAGATAATTCCCCTCCATACCTACTATCACTCCTCCACATGTGTCAAAATGCCCCCCCCCCTTCAATTATCACCTATTTTTCCTCTTATTCCCATTTTTATCGGTGTATTTACTGTACCAATATCTCCAAACCGGTCCTAGGGTAAGGTCTTCCGTGTCTAATGTGTGGGGAAAGAGAGAGAGAGAGAGACAGGCAGGCTTCAGTCTGCCTCAGGGCATCAGAGAGAGAGGGTGTATCTTGCGCCTGCTCCACATTTCATGAATGAACGGTAGGCAATAAATTGCAATTTCCACCATCCAAACATTATTCCCACTTGTTTTATTGCTGTTACATGTTACTATCTTCATATTAACTGTAAAATAGGCACATATGAATAAGTAATAACGATATTTATCGTAAAATGACAATTATAGGCGGGAATGGAGCCTAATATGGCCGCCCAGTAGTATGGTGTTCACTACACACAGCTCTCCGTTTAAAGGTTAAAACAAGGGATCAAGGTAATGTGATACCTAGACGACTGGCTGGTGGTTGCAGAGTCCGAGATACAATGCCTCAACCATGTAGCCTATATTCCATTCTAATCCATGTCAAAACCCTGGGGTTCAATATCAACTTGGCAAAGTCGAATCTTGTCCCAACAAGGGTGAATTACTGGTATTACTGGGCTGGTATGGGACACAACACACCTAACACTCAGTCAGAGTGTGGACAATCGGAACAGATTTCGCAGGAAATTGTTCCTTTTTCTTCACAGCCTGACTACCACGAGGAAGGTGTGGGAGTCCCTTGTCGGCTCTCTCAACTGGATTCAACTTACTGTAACGTTGGGCCGGTTGAAAGTAAAGAGGTTAATCTAGAAGGGAAACAAGCATTTTCCGCTGTTGCCGGCGGAAAAGTCGTGGCACATCTCAAAATTAATCCACAACTTACTAGCGGTCTGGGCAAGGCCAGAAATATTGCATTCAATTATGGCGTGGACTTCTCCCCCGCCGATGTTAAGGGTAGATACCGATGCTTCAGAGACGTTGGGTTGGGGTTATCAGTCAAACCTAGGGCATCAGGGTCAGGCTCTTTGGTCCTAATCCAAGGAGTTTCACATCAATGCGAAAGAGTTACTAGGTCCCTTAATATTCCTTCAAGCTCACGGTTCCACATTGGAGGGGAAATCAATAGCTTTTCGAATGGACAATCTGAATGCCGTGTCTTGCATTCAGAAGCAAGGGTCAACGAGGTCTCAAATGTTGCTAGAGTTGTCGGAAAAGATTTTTTTGTTAGCCGACAAGCTACACATTCATCTTCACGCATCTTATCTGCCAGGCGTGGCCAACGTCTGGGCAGATGCTCTGTCATGGAGACGGAGCAAAATAGTACTGTAGAATGGGCGGTCAAGCAAACCGTCTTCCAAAAGATAATTGCAGAGCCATACCGTCCACAAGTGGACTTATTCGCGTCAGAGGTAAACCACAAACTCCCTCTCTACCTAACCCGCCGGGAAGTCACTCCGTCGGGGGGTCCCGACGCTTTGCTGACGGACTGGAACAGGTGGAATTCCATCTATCTGTTTTCGCCACCAGACGCTTCACTCATGTGTCAAGTAGTTCACAAACTACAGGATTATCGGGGCATAGCCTCGCTGATCGCGCCCCTGTGGCTGGCCCAGGTTTGGTACTCCCAATTGAAGACGTGGTGCGAGAACCCGGTGTCACTCCCGATCTCGTACTTCCACTTGGAGACAATTGGCAACCTAAAGACCTTGCTGACTTTTGCATTTTGGAGATTCAAAGGGCCAAATGGTTAGCCACTTTTGGAGAAAGCGTGACTAATAAATTCATTAATCAGTACACCCTTTCAACCAGACGTCAGTATCAGTCACACAGGAAATCTTTTACTATGTGGATAGTAGAAACTGGCCAAACTGAAGCATCGGTATCGTTAATTTTAAAATATCTTGATTACTTATTTGAGCATAAACGATTGTCAGTAGTAACACTAAAGAATCACGTGACAGCAATAAGAGCCCCCTTTTTTTACTTAACTGGGCTCTCCGTACTGCCGGCGGAGGAGAAGGGTTTCATGGGTGAATGTTTCATGCTTCGCCCACCACCTCGTCAGCTCATGCCTACCTGGTCACTTGACAAAGATTTACATTCTCAGAAATATAGTCACAATCCTACTTTTGATTCAATCTTAAAGAAGGCTGTGTTCCTTATGGCCTTGGCTAAAGGAAACCGGGTATCTGAGCTGGCGGCGATGAGCAACGAACCGAATTGTCTCAGGTTTGGACGACGCAATGTGGATGTACAAATTGCGCCGTCTCCTAACTTCATAGCCAAAAACGAGCACAGTGAACATGTTTTTACTGCATTCACGGTTCCGGCGCTCAAAAGAGGAGATAATCACCATAAATTATGCCCGGTGAAATCTCTAATCCCTCTGGGTAAATAGAACGGGTATACGCCTTAAGTGGGACGGGCACATGACATCCGTAAATGGGCAGTGTCTCTTAGGTTCTTGAAGAATTATTCAATCACGGATATTGCAAATACGTAATTATGGGCGTCCAATCACGCCTTCCTAACGCGTTACTTATCTATTGCCCTAGATAAACCGAGTCTAACCTGTGTCGCATTGAGACAACGGGTCTGATAGTCTGGTGCTTTTAGGATTAAGGTTAATTTTAAGAGTGGATGGGGGGGGGGGGGGGATGGGGGAGGCAATTGATAGCCAAGACCCTCAGCCCCGCTGGACAGGTTTGTGAGTGCACAGGCACTGTGATATACTTAATCTTAATTAAGAACTGGAAGTACAGTTTAGTGATATGTTTTTCGTTTTTGTATTTCAAATACATGGAAATATAGCTTAGGTAATCTGCATTTACCATAAGATCCTCAGTTACTTGCAATAAGTCTTAATATTTTTGTATTGATATACATGACCAAATATTTTGTGATATGCATGTACCTTACGATACTCAGGGACTTTCCAGAGGCATGAGTTAGTATATTTTTATATAAGAATAGATATTCCTAAAACAAAGATTTATTTAATGATTAGAATGTTGAATACATGTATGATCTATTTTTACATGTACCTAATAGGTTATGTTAAGCAACTGTTCTACAATCATATCCCATGATTGCCAGAAGGGTTTGCTCACAGGTCTTCTTTGAAGTACGCTACCTGTATTCGTTTTACAATTTTTATAAAATATTTTGAATGTACAAAATAAAGTATTATAACTCTATATCTGGGTTGTTTTCTCATCCTATTGTTGATTTGTTAGTGGTTTGATATTTGTCACCAATGTCCCCCTCCAGACTTCAGATATCAGGCATATCGTCAATGATAAAGGGGCCACTAATAAATTATAGGTTTGAGTCCCGGAGGGAAGAAGGAAAACCTAATATTTAGTAGTGGCCCCGGAATCATTGACGATTCCGGCCCTCCCTTCCATCCCCTTCCCATTCGTATTTGATGTTTTAAGTTATCTTGATATATCATTGAAGGAAGAATGACGCTGGGCTAGGCAGCGTCTGCGGGCACACCCATGCTATCAACATCCAAACGATGGGAAGCATAGCTTTTAGTGGTTCTAATTTAATTTTCTTTTATTATTGTTTTACAAAGTTTTTTCGTAGTGAGCTCTCGATCATAAGGACGATTCCGTAAGTGAATGAGCGTACGCTTACTATGTAGGTCTCTTTAAAACTCTGAGGCGGGTGTTTCAAACAGCAGACGTATGAGTTTGAAGAGTGCCATTACTGTATAAGGCATATCGTCAATGATTCCGGGGCCACTACTAAATATTAGGTTTTCCTTCTTCCCTCCGGGACTCAAACCTATAATACTCCTAAGGTTAACAATTCTAATGGTTATACGTGGATTGATGGTTAACAAAATATTAATATGCCAGCACGGCGAGGATCCGCAATGGGACTAGGAATATACTAGCTGTATCTATCTTGAGTTTAATCACACAATATATTTAGGAACTTTCATAAGAACCTGGATTAATATTAGAGTCGATATGCCGGACTCTGTCCTTCTATTAGTGATTCACTGGATTATACTTAGCGAAGGAAAATAAACAGAGTTAGGAATTGGGACTCTATTTATTTGGACACCTTCGCACTGGTGTGATTTTAGGCAGTGTCAATACTTGGGGACTCAGTCGTATTTCGTTACTCACCGGGGTACACTTAGTAAGGAAAAATAAGTAGAGTTATTACTTGTGGACTCTAACTTAGTTGGACACCTTTCGCACGGGTGTAATTTAAGCAGAGTCAATATATGGGGACGCATATTATAGTTACTCACTGGGGGGAGGCACTTAGTGAGGAAAACACTTGTGGACTCTAACTTATTTTCACACCTTTTGCACTGGTGTAATTTAGGTAGAGTCGATACCTGAGGACTCTGTCGTATTTTAGCTAGTATCACCTTATTTCATTGGTGTATAATTTTGTGTGAGTTTTCAACATTTAATCCTAATCAACACTTTGAAGTTGAAGTAGGTGGTGGGATGAGATAACAGCTGCTTGGTCTTCTAGTTCTCCATTGGGCCGTTCAGGTGGGCCTTCCGTGTGGATGAGTAGTTTGGGTACAGATGGATTAGCTGGTTTTGGGTCTTACATGATAGTTCCTTGATGTCATGACATTGGGCACTTTCATCGGACTAACGCGAGTAATTTAGCTAGGACATGTCCTGAGGCTAGAGCTACTCATCTATCCTGACCGTTATGCTAATCGTTGATGAAGTTCCGTTTCGGTACTCTTGACTGGGGTCTTTAATATGATGCCTCTAGTGTCATGACACAGTGACAACATATCGGGCTAACGCGAGGAGCTAGTAAGATCATGAACTTACTGATTTCACCCGATCTGCCACTGACCGTTATAAGAGGTTAAACAAATTCAGGGGCGGTATTGAAACCTTTTAATTGTAAGTGTCCTCGACCATGGCGTCGGACAGATACACTAAGGACTTTTATATGCTAAGTGCCGGTGTTAACGGTATCTCGCAAAGCCCTAAACTGTCGAATGACCTTTACCACGGCAAGTATCTTTCTATAGTTTTAGAGTGCGGATTTAGTAAAGGAAGTAAAGTGGGGACATGTCCAAGGGTTATACTTCAGATACTAAAAGTGCAGCCTATTGGGGATCTTATTATTATTCCCTATACAATGGTATGTGATAACAATAATTCCTCAATATGTAAAACAACTCCTCAGACCTCGAAAGATATCCACCATGGCTTCAATTCTTTCCTTGAATGGGAGGGTAATTTTAGGACTAGATTGCTGACATGTCAGTTAAATCAAGCTCTAGAATTGCTAGCCTTATACAGATTTTTGTCTGAGTAGTGACGGCTTCAGCTGAGATGTCCCAGGGCAGGTGTGCGGGGGTCAAAAGGTCATAAGTCCAGGGGGGGGGGGGGGGGGGGCATATCCAGGGGGATTAGGAGGACCCCTCAGGTGAGGGGTGCGGGCAGGTGAGCTGGCTTCTGGGCGGAAGATGGGCGTAATTGTCCCTTCTTAATATGGCGATGTTGGTCCTTTTGTCCCTGACTGAACACCATCTTCTTTCTGGGAGCCTCGTGGTGTTGTTGTGCTTTGGTGATGATCTTGCCTGGTGTTGCTGGTATCTCTGGTGTGATGGTGGCAATTCTGGCGTCTCGTCTGGTGTTAGGGGATGGTGTATAGGATTTGTTTATTTGGCTAGATGTGGGGGTTTTAGTTTTGTTGTTACTCCTTACACGTGATTTTATCTGTGTGATGATTTTAGGTGCTGGGGATGGGTTTTTCTTCTCTGTGTATAGGTCCTGTTTGGTGTGTTTATTTCCGTCTTCTTTGTTGGTGACGTGGGGTAATTTAGGTATCCTGGGCATCGCGTTGATCTTGTTCTTGGTAGTTCTCTCCTTCATTAATGGTATTTCTGCTTTAGTTACTCCTTCTTCTCTCTTACTTCGTTTTCCTTGTTGTGTTGGTTTGATTCTGGATATTATTTGTTTTAGTTTCTCCTTCTTCTGTTTGTTTCCTTTTATTTGTTGTGGGGTCTTCGGAAACCTGGTTAATTTAATAACAATAAAACTTAAATGCCTTGTCAACAACATACAGCATACCATAATTTCTGTTCAGTTTACTTAGGAACCCGCAAAGAGCCGTTCTCGGGCAGTGTGATAGGTTTGTAGAGAAAGGATTATGATACGATAAGGGGTTTAGTATATATTATCTGATCGAGTTCCTAACTAAGGATCTACCGTGAATTATTTCCTCCTGATGGTTACTCCAGATTACACAAAGCCACACTCTGAAGTCATAACCTGTACCATGACATTTTGAATAAGAATTTTAAATAAACTGTAACCAAAGTGTTATTTGCTTCAAAATACAATACATAGATAATGCAAAAGTGAATTTAACTTATAACTACTTGGTCGTTGAAAATATTTGGTTATCTTGTTATGTCTTATTGTAGATATCCTTTCTGGCAAAGAAATTACCCTTAAATTGTTTGACCTCTTATAAAACTAACGTATGAAATATCTGGCATATACAAAACATTTTATTATCCAGTTTAGGTTTGAGGCAGATGCACATTATTACAATACCATTGCGATCACAAATGTACTGTACTACCAACGAAAAGAGTTCGTTCCCCCAACCAGCTACTGAGTGAATCCGAAACACCTGGGGGTTGACAAAAGAAACGTCTGAATGAAGTGCCGTAAATATTTACGCACACTAAATGCTTCGTTTTTTCGACTCCCAGGTGATTCGGATTCACATAATGCCAGGTTGGGGGAACGGACTTTTGTCGTTGATAGACAATCGCCTGCAGTGATAGTGACGTAAATGTTCTTGTACGATTCTTACGAAATAATTAGCAATAATTCCTTCAGCTACTTGGCGAGGGTTAATGTGTCCCTCAATCACTGTTCTTCTTTTCAAGTTTATCCTTTGTCTGTGTACCAGGTACAGTACATGTGCAGGGGATTGTACAGTCGTGGTCATGAAGTACTCAAACACCTTGTAATGATGAAACCCAGATACTAAGTATAAATTCGTGAATACCAATAATTGGATGTCTGTGGCTCAATCACTTCCTCAAAATAGTTCGTCAGTGCCTCCAAAAATTGTCCAGTAATTCCTGTCTACGGCTGTACTTGACACTGTAGTTCAAGACCTGGATTCTTAAACATTTAGGATTTGGCATCCTCTTACAGTCATCTTATCTTGACAACTGATCTTCGAGTCTCCAAATATTATATTTGGGTGTAGTACAGTCGTGGACAGGAACTTATGGACACATTTTGGAAGCACAATAATGATTCACCGGAGAAATATTTTGATAACTGCATTTACGTTAAATATCAAAATATTGGGTTTCACTGTCTTGTTTGTATCATTAGGTGTTCAAGTATTTCTGGCCATGACTGTACCTAGAGACTTTAATTATTCTACATTGTAAAATAATCCAAACTATAAAAAGGTATGTAAAGTCATTGGGTATAATGATAGTGGATGACCTTTCTGTTCATATAATATATGGCTTTATTTAATAGTGGCCCCTCCATCATTGACGATGTTGCCTATTAGTATAATAGTCTCCATTCAACACCCACGTCAGTCGTTTGAATCAACCGCCGCAAGGAAAAAAGAGAGTCATCTTCATAAGTGCAATGCTACTTCTCTTATGGTGTCGTCATCTTGATCGGGTACCCACTACGAAAAAACTTCGTAAAAAATAAGAGAATAAAACGGGAAAAAGAATTTCCACTTTAACACTGTTATTCACAAGCTTCCCACATTCGGTGGATTTTCTTGCGTTGTGGCTTCTTACCGCCTCTCGCCAAGCACAACAATTCGTCCTTCTCTTCCTCGCAGGCCTACTGTCAACACTTGTGCCCCCGCGCTCCGGCTTCATTCGACGCTCGCTCTCCTCTAGTGAGTCTTTTCTCATTTGTATGTATCTGGGAGATAGTGAGCAGGGTTTAGACTAGCTAGCACGGGTTGTGTTATATTTGGCCCACAGGAAGTGTTAAAATTAGGGTACATTTAGACGCTTCTCCTTGTGTTCAATTTTCCCATGTGGTGTTTTTTTATTGTTGCTAGGTGCCTTAGTTTTTGCTTTTTTACTTAGTTAGGAGGCTTTCCTTTAAGTTTCTTGCTGTTCCTAGGGACGGCTTGAGGGTCTAAGGATCCTGTCTTTGTTGCAGACGTGCCAGGGTTAGGATCGCCCCACGTGGTTGGGGCGTCCTCCGGCATTTGAGCTCGAGGAAAGGCCCCTCGTGGGGGCTTTTCTCTTCGCCCTTTTGGCAGGGTTCTGAGTTCTTCGTGTGGTCTGTGTTTTTTTCCCGGATAAGCCGATAGGTTATCTAGTTTGGGGGAATTTTATAATTACTATGATTGTTTTTTATTATGTCCCCTGTGAGTTGTGGTCTCCCTATGGTTAGTGTGCCACTTTCCGGGAGTCCGGCAACGTGTTCCTAGCTTGGGAGTGAGTGAGGTTAGGGTATAGTTTCCTCGCGGCTGTGCCTTGCTCCGAGTCCCCCACCTCACTTTGCTGGGCTTTATACCCGTTGGTCGGTCCGCTGGGCCGGCGTGTTCATGAGCTCAGGTCTTCCTCGCCAGGTCTTTGTGTCTGGGGTGTGGCGGCGCCACTCCCCCTGGTCCCTGGTCCCTCGGGAATCCGGCGGACGCCAATGTAGATCTAGTAGTGCTTTTCAACCCCTCGGACTTTGCCTCCGCCTCCCGGCGGTTGCGAGAGCTTAGAGTCCTCCGGCGGGTGGTGTTTTCGTATACGGAACACTCCGGTACCCGCCGTTCGGGGCCCCCCTCCCCGGTCTTTCGGCCTGGTCAGTTCTTGACGGGGGTTACTGCGGTCGTTTACCCCGCCGTGCCGGCGGCCCAGTGGGTAATAGACCCCGGCGGACACTGTACTGGTGTCCATTGACTAGCACGCTTATCTTAATGAAGTTTACCCCGCCTTGCCGGCGGCCCAGTTGGTAAACTAATCAGCAACTGCTTATGTGTTTTACGGAGCACAGAGCGGTCCGCTGTAAAAGGGCTCCCTCTGTTACAGCATACGCCGTAACGGGGGCCCTCAGTTGGGAGTATCCTCTTCTCATGTTACCCAGGGGCATGGGAGGAGGATATTCACGCCCTCTTAGGGGTCATAAGAAAGAGGAGGCTGTGGCCTCCTATTCTTATTACGCCGGGAGGTTAGGATGGGTGAGACTCTCCCTATATATCGTTATGAGCATTGATTTCTGGAAATTTTCTTTCCAGGTGGACACTCAGGACAGCCGTCTACCGCGCCGTTCCCGCCGGGGAGAGGAGCCTCTGCATCATGCCTTTGTTTACAGTATGCTCGACCCCCTCTTGTCTTTTGCTACCAATACCAGCCCATAGCAGATGTATCAGATGTGTTCAGTGTTTAAACAGAAACTCTTTCTTGTGGGCAGCTCGTACATGTCCGGTTTGTTCCGAATTGTTTGAAGAATGGCTAGCGGCTCAAGACATGTCTTGTTTACTCACGCTCATTGAGGTTCAGACTAAATTTATAACCTATGCTTTTCAGGTAGTAAACAAAGAACTGTCATGTGATAACCCGGAATTATTAAGGGTAGTTCAATTGTATTCTTTTGATGATCATATAGCTCACCAATTACATGACTCCACTATACCCTTGTTGACCATTGGGTCTCCGACATCCTCCATGGAATCCGCACAGAGCTCCTCTTCCCCTGCAAAGAGGAGCCGCTTAATGTCACCGGACCGCCACCCAACCGGCTCCCCCGGCGGGCAACCTGAGGCGCATGGACAGCACAGAATATCTGCCTGACAAGATCCGACGGCTCTCGAGCCCACCACGACGTGTGCTACTTTCTAATGAAAGTCCTACTCCTGTACAAGTAGATCTCACGGGATCACTGCGGGCAGGTTCGGCGACCTCCTCAGGGACGCAGGGTGTTAGTCCCGGTCTCCCTGAGCCGGACGCCGACCCCCCTCACTTGGCCACTAGACTAAGACAATCTGTACACGTGAGGCTCCAAGGTTCTAAGTTAGTATTGTCACATAAACAAGCTCACCAAAACGACATGGCTCATACCTCTACTCAGTCTCCGGGTGTACTTACGTCAGATGCGGTTACGACCATAAGGTCTCACGCGACACTCCTGGCTCCTTCTAAGGACCAGCCCGGCTTAACAGCCGCCCTCAAGGTTATAGGTTCGCAGAATGCGACCAACCCATTAACACTTCAGCCGCATGACCAGAAGTCACCGGCTTGCGGTTCACCCCACCCGGCTACGGCTAGTAGTAGTCTGACGCTGATGAACACTCATAAGACACAAACGGCCACTATCACACAGGCTGCCACTCTGACACAGACAGACCAACATGATAGGCCATCGACACAAGCCACTACCACAAGGTTACCGACTGTACAACTGAATGAATTGTTACATAAGGTGATGAGTCAGTGTGCCATTAAACAGGGTCAAACCTCTACTTCAGCACCGGGACCACCTCACAGTACAGCTAGGCTCCCCTCTCACAGCTATGTAGATATTCCCTCTCCGGCAGTCCCCTCCGCCGGGCCACCAACGGCCCGTATAATTGACTACCCGCAGCCCAAGGGCCCGGCACCCGACAGACCAATTCATTCCCGACATGCGGGGCAAGAGTTGCAGCCGCAGGCCATAAAAGTTAACCTAGGTTCATTGCCAGATCCATTAGTCCGGCCCTCAATCTCTACGCAACTCCTAGGCTTAGGAGACCTCGAGTTCATGGATGGGTTTAAACCCCACAATATTACTTCACCTTCCGCCGGCGGGCCCAAACAAGGACTACCGGCGGAACCTTGGGCAATTGTTCCTCCCGGCCTTAGATCCCCCTTGATTAGGTTGGACACTGAGTCAGTTCATAGTCAAGAGCACCTAAAATTGAATAGTTCTGTAAGCTCGGAGGATACCCAACCTTGTTTGTCCCCCTCAATAGACAGGACCCATATGGCGAGTAGCCTGCCGTGTCCCTCTTCTACCCCCAGTTTTTACCCCGGTGCCCCATTGGCCCCGTCGGATGTTCCATCAACGTCTTGGGTAGTTAAAGCGCCGGGAAGGCTCTGGCTTCCGGTTACGGCAGTAACACAAGGTAAGGTACTGTGTACTCATACCTCATGCTTCCCAGTACCCTGGAAAGAAGCAAACATCCATCCAGTTCCTAAAAAAGGTGCCTCTTCAGATCCATCAAACTACAGACCAATAGCTATAACTTCCACTCTTGGTAAAGTCTTTGAAATTAGATTAAATAATCACATAATTAAGCATCTTGAGAATAATAAATTAATCAGTGATAGGCAATATGGTTTTAGACGATGTCGATCAACTGCAGACATTCTTTGCCTTCTTACGCATCAAATCAACCAAGCTACAGACCAACATGGTGAAACACATACAATAGCACTGGATATATCAAAGGCATTTGATAGAGTCTGGCATCAATCCTTATTGTCGAAGATGTCACACTACGGCCTTGCATCATTAGTTCCACTAATTTCTTCTTATCTTCATAACAGAAAAATACGTGTAATGGTAGATGGCCTTTATTCTCAATTTCACTCAATAAATGCTGGTGTTCCCCAGGGATCAGTTTTGGCCCCAACTCTGTTCCTCATTCATATCAATGAGCTCATATCTACCACTCATAATCCAATACATTCCTACGCAGATGACTCAACACTCCACAGTTCCTTCACATTTACCAATTCTTTCACCCAACCCGATCTTATAAATTCAAAAATAAACACTGCAATTTCTCTGAACCAGGACCTTTCTAGAATTAATGAATGGGGACAAAAGAATCTAGTGTCCTTTAATGCACAGAAAACCAAGTACATTCAATTTTCTAACCGACAGAATCTCACTGACTCCCATATATTTTTTAATGATGTAAATATTCCCACTTCCCCTAGTATTGATATTCTCGGTGTAACATTAACTACTAACTTGAGCTGGACACATTATGTTAGAAGCATTGCTAAGAATGCCTCTAAAAAACTGGGACTCCTGTACAGAGTTCGTGAATTCTTCACTGGCGAGCAGTTGTCCGTAATATATAAAAGTCATGTGCGTTCTCAGATGGATTACTGTTCACCTCTGTGGAGTGGAAGTGGAGTGGTTGCATTGAGGCAGTTGGACAAAATTCAAAATAAAGCTATTAGATTAATCAATAACCCTACAATCACACAGGACCTTCCTACATTATTCATACGAAGAAACGTTGCATCCCTTGCATTATTCTACAGATATTTTCACAGCAATTGTTCCGAGGAACTTGCTTCAATTGTGCCGCCTCTCCACATCTTTCCCCGTAGAACTAGGGCAGCTGAGAGCGCCCATGAATTTACACTTTCTCCTCCACAATGCAGAACTTCTGCTTATCAAAATTCATTTATCCCTAGAACTACTACTCTTTGGAATTCACTTCCCTCGAGTTGCTTTCCACAAACTTACAATCTACAAAAGTTTAAATCCAGTTGTTACAAACATTTTATGAATGGAAGATGCCTTTAGGCACATGGACCTTTTTGTTTTATCTGTGTTTTTCCTTCCTCCGTTCATTGTCTCTTAAAAAAAAAAAAAAAAAAAGGGGCATAAATCAATACAAGGGGAGGTCTCGGTGCCGGTGGAGTGGGCTATTGAAGCGAACCGTAAACAAGTCTTTAGGGCAAAAGATGCTACAGGTACAGACTTGCAGGTTCCTATATATGCCAAGCCGGACCCGGCAAATTTTCAATATTTTGTGTACAACCCATGTCAGCTGGTTCCTCTTCCGGCGGATTCCCCGGTCCAGGATCCTCTTCACCCAGACACTCCCATTTGCCCTGTTTGTCATAAACGTTGTAGCCCTACTGGCTGTCGTCCTCTGCCTACAAGGCAGGAGACTTCTGGTAAATTTTACAGATGTGGTCCTCATCGAGACCAAAGGGAGTTGAATCTAAGTGAAGTAGGCGATGGGCCATGGGGAACGTGGGATCAGGAACTGCAACAATTTGCTATAGATGTTACATCCAATGCCTTGTCCCCAATTCCCCCTCCCCCCAATATCGAGTTTGACTGGCTAGCACAACGACCGGGCGGAGTTCCGTTCCCTATTTTTAATTTTCTTATACCCCCTCAATTGACGGCGGAAGATTTTCCCTTGCCACTCATTACTCCTGAACCTATTGAACTTCAACGCGAATTTCTGGTCAGAGATAAGGCCCATAGAGCGTTTATTAGCTTCCTATTAACTAGAGACACGGCCCAGGCTATTGCCCAACCTCTGCCGAATCCCTCTCCACGAACCCAGGAATTAGTTAAAGTTTTTCAACAATACTTACTCCCTGCCCCGGCTAGAACTCTCACGGAAATTCGAACAACCTTGTTTGAGGCAGTCTGGTCACGTCAGCTCCTCAGACTCGGTATGGCTCAAGCGTTACCTATGAATGCTTACTATAGAATATTGTTCTCCCCTGTCTTGACTGCGAGAGTTATAGATGAACAGACGGAACGTGATGTTCGGGTAATGTTGCGCTTGAAGAACAAGAAAAACCAATAGCTCTCCTGTCGGCTCCAGGCGGTAGGCGGACGGGTTCACCTCCGGCTCAGAGGGTTAGAATCACATGTACTTTTCGGACTTTTTATCTATGATGCTCCAGTCCTCCTCTGTCTTCCTCCCTCCCTCGGCCATGCTAGCGCAATAGAGTTTTGAGGTTCGACCAAGTGTTAGTTCCCACGGAGGGCAGCGCCCCCTGATGTCTTTGGTCCGACTGACCGGGACCGGTCCACACATGCACGCCAGACCAAAAGTTGTGCGACTTTACCTCACATGGCGTTGCATAACAGACCGATAATCTCCCTCTGCATAAGGGATAAGGGACTACCTCATTATACAGGGACAATGGACTACGGCCACCATCCAGGGTCGGTTCTGCTACAACCATTAAACCCCCGGCGGGACCGCATCTGGAGTGTATCTCACATTTCATTGAACACATGATAGCCGGAGGCACCCGTCCCGCCGGCTTGCCTCCTTTAAATGGAATACTAACTCTTCATTAACGGGGTCAGAAGGTCTCTCTAAAGGATTTCTTACCCACGCTAATGTATGTTGGTCCCCTCACAGGCCCCACTTAATACGATGGGTACGGTGTAACAAATCAGTTTTCCTCCCTATACTAAGTCATTCTAGTCTTCGGCTCGTCTGACTGCCGGCTGATCGCCCCCCGCCGTTGGGAATAGGAAATCACCCCGGCGGGTCTTTTTCTTCCTATCTCCAATGGGCTGGGGCCTGTCTCCCTACTTACCCTAGCGGTATACACCCGGAAGATGGTTCCCGGGGTCAGAGTCGGCTCAGCAGCGTGCCGCACAATTTTTTACAAAACAGCCACTGCCGGCCGGGGTCATTATTTCCAACCTCTTTTCAAGTTCCATTGTCAGCAAAGGGAGCCCTTTAGGACACTCGTCCTTGTATGCCTTATAGAATCATATCCGCACTCCCTTACTCCTGGCCGTTGACAGGCTTCACTTGATCTTACGGACACGAACATGTGTCTGCAATCCTGGTGGCTGATGCATTTGGTCAGGGCTCCCCAACCTCATTTCGGCCCGGTTAGTCCCGAGGCCTTTTTAGTTCTCTATAACTCATCCTTTCACAGGAAACTCACTTTCCCATTCTATCCCTCATGACCTTACCAAACGGTCCCGCCGTAGGATACCCTGCGATTAGCCAGATCATTACTCTATTAAGTAACTAGCCACGCTCTCCCTGAGCCTTCTCTGGCCCCGGGTGCATGGTATATTGTGTTTTAGAGTTAAGATCAACTTTCACCATAATGTCTAGGTGCATGTTAGGGTGTATGGTGTACTATATTTTAGAGTTAAGTTCAACCTTCCCCATGATGTCTAGGTGCCGGTTGGGCCAAATTAAGTTTTAGATATAAAATCAACCTTTCACCATAATGTCTATGCACCGGTTGGGTCATTCCGAGAAGAGCTGGGGTCAAGGCGGAAGCCTGTCAAGACCTCCGGCTCAGGTTCCCCAAGTGTATACCTCGATACCCTCCTACTTGAGATTATACGGGTTCCGGCAGACTACCTACGATAGTCGACTTAGTTACGCGCTGATCCTCGCCGCGAAGGCGGGGCTCGGTAATAGACGAGGGAAGTGCCGTCGCGTCGCGACAGTTTGTCATGGCAATAGTTACTTCCCCGTGTTCTATACAAACTATATTTTCTTTCTTTATTTTTTTGTTATTTTTTGTTATTTTTTTATAAGTATGCCCGTGGTCACACTACTGTTGTTTGTTCTTGTATTCCTAGTTTATAGGTACTGTGATAGTTGCGCCAAGAAAGACTTCAGAAAAAAAGGGGGGGGAGATTGTATGTATCCCAGTACGAGAGAGGAACTACCCCTTACACAGAACTACAAGTGGGTTTAAGGACAAGCCTAGACGCTGTTTATGCCGGGCTGTGCCCAAAATGAGATATGTATGAGCTTAGAAGCTCAGTTTGTTTGAATTAGAAAATTAGATTGCTTAATTCAAACTCGGATTTTATGATGATTAATAAAAGAAAAAATTTCATGTTTCACTTTTCAAAACTAGTTGCACTAGATTACAATAAGTCCTAAGTGACTCTGTAAAGATTTCCATTATCTAACTGTCCAACTTATGTTGTTGTTATGAATAATAAAGAATTAATTGCCCTACGGTTTATAACATTTTCAAAGTTTCCAGGCTAGTCACACTAGACTCAAACGATCAATAGAGATCAGATGGTGACTCCAATATGTTCCTGGCTAGTTACACTATTTTCAGTAGGTTTAATATTTGTCAATAAGACTACGCCCGGCAACCAAGCTGAGCTCAGCATAGGTTCCGGGTCAGGGCGATGAGGGGTTATGCTTTTAACTCTGTCTCACCCGATACAACACACACCTCCTGTATGAGGACTCTGTTGTTGGAGCAGGCTTCTTTGAAGCAACGCACTGCCCACACTCTGTCAATATTTTTAACTGTGTTGTATGCACAACTACATAATTATACGAATAGCTTTTCCTGTTATGAGCTTTGTTGACTTAACCATGCGGTTATTAAGATGTTCATACTACGAATGTCCCCCTCCAGTCTTGGAATTCAGGCAACATCGTCAATGATGGAGGGGCCACTATTAAATTATAGGTTTGATTCCCGAAGGGAAGTAGTGAAAACCTAATATTTAGTAGGGGCCCCGGAATCATTGACGACGACGTCCCTCCCAGCCATCCCCTTCCCATTCGCTGATATTTTGAGTTTATCTTGATATATCATTGAAGGACGAATTGTTGCGCTTGGCGAGAGGCGGTAAGAAGCCACAATGCAAGAAAATCCACCGAATGTGGGAAGCTTGTGAATAACAGTGTTAAAGTGGAAATTCTTTTTCCTTTTTTATTCTCTTATTTTTTACGAATTATTTTCGTAGTGGGTACCCGATCAAGATGACGACACATAAGAGAAGTAGCGTTGCACTTATGAAGATGACTCTCTTTCTTCCTCGCGGCGGTTGATTCAAACGACTGACGTGGGTGTTGAATGGAGCCTATTATACTAATAGGCAACATCGTCAATGATTCCTGGGCCCCTACTAAATATTAGGTTTTCACTACTTCCCTTCGGGAATCAAACCTATAATTTCTACCAATATACCTAAATAAGGGTATATTATTAATCATATCTTTCATACCCTTAACTGTAAACAGTTTGGGTATGATAAAGTTATGACGTTGACAACATTACATACTAAGTAGTAAGTCTCTCACCACGTCCTAATAGTAATAATGTAGTAAGGCGAGACAGGCCAACCTCCGCCATTTTGGTGTCACGGTGTCATTACCCTCTCTTCACATCCAAATATTTCCATACCCATAATTAAATTGAGGCAGTATACTGATACAGGATATATGGCATTTGGATCTTGATTCTACATCAACATAAATTAATATCACCCTGTTTAATAATTAAGGCACCGCAATTGCTTTACATGATAAAAGATGGCCACTCTATTACTACGGGATATCTACACCGTAACTTAAGACCGTCTTTGAGTATTGAAATTTCTGTCACCATTCCTGCCTGGTCTATTTCATATATCGGGAAGGCGCCGCGACTGGGCAAATTCTCTGGCACAACCTCGCTACAACACCTATTGTGCTACACTCTAATTAGCTGCGGAGATGTAGAGACCAACCCCGGCCCTTGTTCAACGTTGAAGAAACCTCACCACCAAACAAGTAAGGCAGACACCGACATTTCAACAGTCCCTAGCAGTAAAATTCGTTATAACAAACTGGGCCAGCAGGTACCCCAGCCTCCGGCCGTCACGCTCCAATTCAACCCACAACACAATCCAACACTATCGGTGGCTCAACATGTAACTGGAGCAGCTAGGAAGAAAGGCATCAGTCGCAACAACATCAACAATGGAGCAGCATTAGCAGCCAGGAATAAGGACAACATCATCAAACAGCAAATACAGGTGGGGCAGGGAGGGGTCACAGGGGGAGACATAGCCTTCAGCCACAGACAGTCCCCACCCTAGCAGCACAGCTGATCATCACACCGCCAGACGTACGACGAACAATACAAAGAATCTATGTACAGTGTGCGATATTAGATTCAACAAAAGGAGTCCAACATCACAATGTAGTATTTGTAATGAAACAGCACACGATCGATGTTCTTATGTTAACAGCAGAAAAGAAATGGAATGCGATAAATGCAGGGAACTAGCAATTACCCACTCCACCAACTCTACATTACCCACAGCATTACCATTAACACCACAGATATCGGCGACCCAAGTAGCACAACATGCAACAAGAACAACAATAAAAACAGGTAGCACTCGCAAATACATCTACAGGGAAGCAGCATCAACGGACAATGAAAACAACAACAACAACAACAACAGCAAACAACCACAGCCCGACCGCGAGTATCCCCTACTCTCTCCCGCACAAACAGCTGATCGACGCGGACCAAACCACACCTCCAGTCGTATGATAAACAGTAAGAAAAAACTATGTATAGTCTTTAATATTGGTTTCAACAATAGGAGTTCACTTTTACAATGCAACAGTTGTAATGAAATTGTTCATAACCGATGTACTTACGTTAACAGTAGAAACAAAGTTGAATGTGTTAAATGTAGGAACTCAGCTGTACAACATCGCGAATCTATTTGTTTTATTTGTGAATCACTCATAACACGACGTCAGAAGATCCAAAACTGTGTAAAGTGTAAACAGGTAGCTCACATGAAGTGCATCTCTAAGAAGACCAACAGTGAAGAACGGGAATTCCTTTGCAATAAGTGTGCCTTGCATTCATTACCGAATATTAATGTAAATGATCCAAGTATTAACAACTCAGAATCCAGCCAGGACACATTCAAAATCAAAGATGAATACAGAGTGTTCACCAACAAAGGGCTCCATCTTATCCACATTAACGCCAGATCAATGTACCATAAATTGTCAGAAATAAACTTGTTAGCTAATAAGGCCAAAGCTTCAATAATTGCAATCACAGAAACCTGGCTGGCTTCAAGTATAAACGATGGTGAAATAAACATTCAAGGTTTCAACATGGTTAGGAATGATCGCAATAGGCATGGGGGAGGAGTATGTCTGTATGTAAAAAACAACCTCACACACACAACTAGGACCGACCTCCATGTAGAAAATCACGAAGCTCTGTGGATCGACCTACACCTGCCGAGGACAAGACCCATCACAATTGGGGTATGCTATAGGCCACCAGCCGACACACAATTCTTGACCAAATTTGAACGAACTTTGTCATCGCTAGACCCTCGGAATGAATCCATCATACTAGGGGATTTTAACCTGTGTTACAAACAACGAAATGATAGGCTTGTACGAGAATATAGGCATATACTGACAATGCACAATCACAAACAACTCATCACAACCCCCACACGTATCTCTGAGAACACTGCCACAATATTAGACCACATAAACTGTAACAGAGAGGACAAAATATCCCAATCAGGGGTTATACAGACTGGGATAAGTGATCACTTCGTCACATATTGCACACGGAAAACCACAAAAATTACCCTAGAGAATCACAAGATTATCAAAACAAGGTCACTCAGAAACTACAATAAGGAAACATTTCTGGACATTTTATGGAATACAGACTGGTCTCCAGTGTTTGGAAGTACAAACGTTAATGACGCATGGGTTGGCTTCAGAACCATCATCACAAACATCCTAGACGAAATAGCTCCTCTGATAGACATACGAATTAAAGCAAGGTCAGACCCATGGATCAACAATGACATACTACACCATCTGGAACACAGAGACAATCTGTTAAAAAGGCTAGCGAAACATAGACAGGATCAAGGTCTGAAACATGAGTTCAACAGGGCCAGGAATAACTAAGTAGAAAAATGAAATCAGCGAAAAATAATTATTTTCACAATAAGGCAGAGGAATAACAGAATAACCCAAAGAAACTATGGAGGCACCTAAAAACAACAGGCTACAGCAACAAGACAAGGGATTCGTCTAACACTAATATTGCTCTCACCATTAATGATCAGGTTTGCCACAATAAACGACAAATTTCAACCTACTTCAACTCCTTCTTCACTTCCATAGCAAACACACTTGCACAGAACCTACCTCAACCTCTCAATAAATACACGACAACAACGGCCACCTTTCGTAATTTCTACAGAGATAAAGACATACACCCGAACACATTTAGATTGCAAAATGTTACACCAAAATACACTTTTGACGAGCTGTCTAACCTAAATGTACATAAGAGCACAGGACCAGACAAAATTCCTGCCAAATTTCTACGAGATGGAGCCATTGGTATAGCAGGCCCCCTAACCCACATCATCAACTTGTCAATTAACACCAACACAGTACCTGCTGAACTGAAGGAAGCTATTGTAACCCCTCTATTCAAGAAAGGAAATAAACTAGAAGTTGGCAACTACAGACCAGTTAGCATATTATGTATTGTATCTAAAATCCTTGAAAGAGCGGTATACACCCAAATTGATCACTACCTCAAACAAAATGATCTATTCTATAAGTTTCAATCAGGTTTCAGATGCATGTACTCGACAGACTCCTGTCTCATCCACTTAACGGATCACATTCGTAAAGAAATGTCTAAAGGTAACTACACCGGTATGGTTCTTCTTGATCTACAAAAAGCGTTTGACACAGTAGACCATGATATCCTATGTAATAAACTACAAGCAATGGGCATAGGGTGTGTGAACTGGTTTAAATCTTATCTTAGTGGTAGAACCCAAAGAGTCAAAATTGATGATAATATATCTGATCCTATGCCAATTAACTGTGGGGTCCCGCAGGGAAGCATCCTTGGTCCCTTACTCTTTCTCTGTTATGTGAACGACATGGAACTGAGCGTCTCATGTAAATTATTACTGTATGCAGACGACAGCGTGCTTCTGGTTTCAGGAAAAGACCCAATAAGTATTGCCGCTTCACTTTCCAAAGAACTAGCATCATGTAGTGAATGGCTAGTGGACAATAGACTATCTCTTCACCTGGGCAAGACGGAAGCCATCTTATGTGGAACAAAACGCAAACTGAAAGACATTGTGGGCTTCTCGGTCAACTGTAATGATATTCCTATAACAACAGTGTCACAAGTTAAATATCTCGGACTGAAACTGGACGCGAGTTTGTCAGGTGAAACAATTTTGGAATCTATCCTGAGTAAGTGTAGAGCACGTATAAAATACCTGTATAGACAGGTGGGATGCTTGCCCGCGGCGACCAAAAAGACCCTCTGCCAAGCGCTTGTTCAATGTCATTTTGACTATTCTGTGTCATCCTGGTACTCTGCATCATCTAAATCAGCACAGCACAAACTTCAGGTCACTCAAAATAAAATGGTTAGGTTCATGCTGAACCTAGGACCCAGATCACATGTTGGCCAGGAACAACTTCAGTCACTAGGTATGCTCAATGTTTCTGACAGGGCCAAACAAATCAGGATAACTAATGCCTTCAAAATTTTCTATGACAGAGCTCCAGAGTATCTAAAGAATGATTTTGTTAAAGCAAATGAGAGGAGTGGACATAATACAAGAAACATGATGTTTAATTTTAAGGTCCCGAGAATCCAAGGACAGGGTAAGCAAACATTCTTCTTCACTGCCATCAAAGACTGGAACGACCTACCCCAGTCAGTCCGTGAAAAGAGAACACTGTATTCCTTCAGACGTAGCCTGAAGGAACACCTGAACCGGACAGCTGCGAGAAGGGAGCACCAAGCTTATGTCTACTACTAAATACGACATAAGAGATAGACAAACCAAACTGAAATGATTACTGATTACGGATTACTGATATTTACTATAGGATGTAAGGTATCTTAAAATAACCCCCTAGAAATACTTTTTCTAAAGTATCTATTTCTTTATCCTTCCCTTTTCCCCAGCTAACCTAATCCCACAAGGATCCCAATGGAAATACGCCTAACGGCCTTATTGGGCTATCCTTAGTTGGAATTATGCAAGGCTGGTACATGTCATATTTGTAACAAACTATGTGGTACCAACTCTGTAAATTGCTGACTGAATAAATATTATTATTATTATTATTAGGCCTGGTCCAGGTGTTCAAAAAGACAGATGTACAGTCGTGGTCAGTAATATTTGAACATCCATTGATAAATAGAAGACAATGGGTATTAACTAGTGGATCCAAGTAATGTAATGGTTGTGGCTCAAGAAGTTTATCAAAATGGTTCGCCATTGTATCATAATTACGCCTCCAATGTGTGTCTAGCTATTCCTGGTGACGCCTGTAAAATAACCTGCTGACCCACCTGGTGCTGTACTGGGTCACTAACTTAACAACACTGAACGTTCAATGAGGGAACAAATTGACTCCGGCAAGTATTAAAGGGAATGATTCAAAATATGTTATCAGTGTTTCTGAATTGCTTAATTATATTTTGACGATATATAACTCTGTATATTAGATACCATAATATATTCCTGCTATGTTAACAACAAATGTTGTTCAGTTCGTAATATATTTTGACGATATATAACTCTGTACATTAGATACCATAATATATTCCTGCTATGTTAATGTTGTTCAGTTCGTAATATATTTTGACGATATTATAGGTTTGACTCCTGCAAGGAGATAAAGAAAATCTAATATTTAGTAGTGGCCCCGTAATCATTGACGATTATGCCTATTACATAAGGCACCCTCTTCAAACACTCATCCGCCGTAGTTTGAATCTACCGCGCAGAGCATAACAAATTGAGGAGCCTTCATCATGAGCGCACGCAACCTCACTCATGGTTCAGTCATAATGAAATTGGGTTCTCACTACGAAAAAACTTTGTAACAAATAAAAAAGAAAAAGAAAAATAAGAATAACTATTCATAAGCTTTCCATATATTCGTGGATGTACTTGTGTGGATCTTTGACCAGACGCTAACTCAGGCGTCATTCTTCCTTCACTGACATATCAAGTAAACCAAAATCCTTAATACATCAACGAATGGGAAGGGGATTTGTCGGGAGGGCCCCAGTCGTCAATGATTACGGGGCCACTACTAAATATTAGGTTTTCTTTATCTCCTTGCAGGAGTCAAACCTATAATTTATTAGTGGCCCCTCCATCATTGACGATTATGCCTGATATCTGAGACTGGAGGGGGACATTCGTAATCATATCATAACTCTAGCAAAAGCAGATAATCAAACAACCACATAGTATTCTTACTTTGTAAAAAAGATATATATTTTGGCGCAGCACATATATACCAATATATATATACCAAAAACAAGCAGGAGCGTGCTTCAAAGAAGACTGCTTGATAAAAGGGTTAACTCTGAGATTCTGAACACAGATCACGCCAGTTAAGAAGGCACCCCACTTAAATTAAGTGGTGAAAAAATAAAACTTTTAAGTTTACATGTGCACATATAAACCCCATAAAACTAGTGGATATATCTTGAAAAAACATATCCAAGCTTAAAATTAGATTGCTTCACAGCCAAAACTACTGACAACAACACTGTTGTTTGTACTACAATTGTACTAGCCCAACTTCCTGTAAAGAATAGTACAGAGAAATTTTCATATCACAACACCCATGAACAGTATGTGACGGCGGGGTCTAGGGTGTCCTATGTTACACTGACTGCACCCCCCCCCCCCCCCCCCACCCCTTTTCTTGAAATTAAACAATAAGTGACTTAGGGGCCACCTAGACCCTCTGCCTTAAAGCTATACATGGCAAGGAAGGTTTGTCTAGAGCTACTGAAAGGTATCGAGTAAAAAACATATGATTAGAGGCCCACAACTGTGTGGACGTATTATCTTCAACAGAAAAATTCTGAAGGAAACGCAAAGAGGCTGCCCATTTGCGCAAATCGTGGGTCCTACCCACAAGGCCGGGCTTACTCTCTTTAACGACTTCGACCAAGAGAGAAGCTAATGTACGTTTCATTAAGCGTTTGCCCGTACTAGCTACCCATAAAGCACCCTGTTGATGCAGAGGTGCCACCCTCAAATATTTGGTTAGAGCGTGCACTGGACATAAATTATGATGCACTTTACCCCTTTTCAACGCCGGCACTGTGAACTCTGAAAACACGTGTTCACTGTGCTCATTCTTGGCGCTGAACCCTGGAGAAGGTGCAATGTGACTCGGGGAGGTGGGCGGAGTTTGAAGCATGCTCTCATGAAACCTGTTTCTTCCGCTTGTGGTATGGTTAGACCTGTAAGGTCAAAGAATGGCACCCTGATAGCTGTTAAGTGATTATCTAGAGTCACTACAGATAGACGTTGCTGTTCAAACAAATAGTTTAAAGAATTAAAAACTAATGCCACCGAAGGTACCGTCTGTTCTGTTCTAACTATCCATGAAGTAAAGGACTGCCAATGAGATTGATATTGCCTCTTGGGAGATTGTGTGTACTGATTCATAAATTTATCTGTCACGTTTCTACCATACGGCATTCGCCACTTGGCCTCCTGAATGACCACAATGCAAAAGTCAGCGAGGACTTTAGGTTGCCAATGGTGTCTAAGTGGAAATACCCGACTGGGAGCGACACCGGGTTCGGGCACCACGTTATCAATTGTTGGTACCACCACTGCGCCGGCCACAGGGGCGCGAGTAACGAGACTACGCCTCGATAATCCTGTAGTTTGTTGACTACGTGGTACATTAGAGAAGCGGCTGGCGGCGGAAACAGATAAATGGAACTCCACATGTTCCAATCCGTCACTAATGCATCGGGCTCCCCCGCCGGCGTTAATGTCCGGCGTGTGAGGTACCGAGGGGGTTTGTGATTCTCCTCTGACACAAACAGATCCACACGTGGACGGTAAGGCTCTGCCATCATTTGATCGAAAATGTTCTGCTTGAGTGCCCACTCAACTGTTGTGCTCTCGTCTTCGAGAAAGAGCGTCTGCCCAGACGTTTGCTACGCCTGGGAGATAAGATGCACGAAGATGAATGTGCAGCTTGTCGTCTAGAACAAAAATCTTTTCTGACACGTCTAGCCACTTCCGAGACCTCGTTGACCCTTGTTTCTGAATGCAGTGAACTGCCTTGAGATTTTCCAACTTGAAGGCCACCGACTTTTCCCGTAAAGTAGAGCCGTGAACTTGAAGGAAATACAAGGGGACTAATAACCCTTTTACATTTATGTGGGAGGTTTCTGAACGGGACCAAAACCCTTGACCCTGATGCCCGAGGTTTGACTAAAAGCCCCAACCTATCGTCCCTGACGCATCCGTGTCCACCCATACCGACGGCGGAGGAGAGGTCCATGACATGACTGAGTGCAACATTTCTCTCTTCGCCCAAACCGCTAGTAAGCTGTGTAATAACGTTGGCATAGGCCATAATATTCCCGCCGGTAATAGTGGGAAAAATGTGTTGCCCTCCAAGATTAAACGTTTGACTTTCAACCGGCCCAACTTCACAGTTAGTTGAACCCAGTTGAGAGAACCGACTAGAGATTCCCAAAGTCTCCGTGTCGTAGTCAGACTGTGGAGAAACATAAACATTTTTTTGCGAAATCTGTTTCGAGTGTCCACACTCTGACTCAGAGTGAGAGAAGCTGTGTCCTCGACCAGCCCTATCCACTGAAATACTCGTGAGGGAACAAGGGTTTGACTTTTACTAAGTTGACCTTGAATCCTAGAGATTTGAGATGGTTTAACGTAATGTAGACATGAGTGATGCATAACTTTTCTGTCTCTGCCACCACCAGTCAGTCGTCCAGATACCACAAGATCCTGATCCCTTGTTCTAACATGGGCATCAGGGCTTGCTGGGACTTTGTTTGAATGCTTGTGCCAAATTGAAAACAGCCTTCCAAACTGCTGGTGAAATCAAAGAAGGAGTTAGAACTGGAGACAGAACTACTTGGCTTGCAATACGGTCAGGAAGTTTCTTCACTAAGAACATCCTCAGATCCTGCCTTGCTCGAACTGCCTCTAATAAGGCCGTCCGAATATCTCCTAAAGACTTGGATGGAAGTCTGGAGAAGCAAGCGCCGGGAAAGTTCAATGGCTTTCTTGACTTCCGCGGCTTCTATTGCCTGAGAAGAGCGTAACAGAGACTTTGTTACTTGCTGGGTAACCATATATTGCGAAAACAGTCTAAACGCTTTTCCTCTTAACCTAAACTCGCGGTCTAGGTAAGCTGGGGAAGGCGTGCTAAAAGGATCTTTTAATTCGCATAAATTGATTTTTTGGGGGCAGCCAAGAAGTCAAACAAAGCAGAGGGGACTCCGCCGGCACTAAAAACTGGAAGAGAGAACCAAGAATGGTGTTCTTGAGGGATTTTGGTGGGAAGATTTTGACGTGAAAGTAGTTGCAAAATTGTGAGCCTCTGTTTCCCATGCCACCCAAGGTCCCGTACCCAACTGCCCCACCTGCAAGACTGGATTAGAGGCTGAGTCTGTGATCGGAAACATATCCAACTCCGGCGTCAAAGCAGAAAGTGCCTTGACGTCGTTAAAGCCGTCATTCTTAGTCCAGTCAGAAAATAGCTTTGAAGCTGAGGCAGGGGGCAGGGCTGGTGTTGATGCATACACACAAAAGTCATGGTTATAATAACTTGGAATGGCCTTAATATGAACATCCAAAACATTTCCTTGACTATCCCAAGCTCTGAGTTTTCTAGACTTATTGCCTTGGATTACCCACTCATGTGGTACAGGGAGCTCCTCCGAAATAGTAGCTTGTGCTGCCACTGGCTTAGTTGGTAACATTGCTACCCATGACTCATCAGGCCCGTATAAAAGAGGCATAGCTCCTTTTTTGACTGGCACCTTGTCTAAAGGAGGGGGAGATATGTCTGATATGGTTCGCACATTGGAAGTAGTGAGAGCTGCTGTGCCTGGCACATTGGAAATTGGATCTGACACAAGAGGGGGGTTAGGTATTTTATCTAAAGCAAAGGATGTAGCTAGAGGTCGCACATTCGTCGACATCGCGGGAGCTCCCGTACCAACTGTAGGAGTTTCCGGCGTAGGGCCAAAGAACCTATTAAGTGCATTCAATAGTAATCCATCAATCTCTTCCGCCGTTACATACCTAGCCGATGACGAACTCCGTGGAGATTCGACAGTACCCTGAGAGTCGTCTAGAAGGTGACCTGACTCTTCAACTTCCATCTCTGAGACCAGAGATCGTTGTTCTTCATCCGTTAAGTCTGGCTTATCATGGGAAGATCCCGCCGAAGCCGGGACCTCCACATGTTGCCATGTTAAATCTGGGATAGAAGATGATACATCGGCATCCCGGTGGATGTCAGCCACTAGTTGAGTCACAAAGGGATGTGTTCTGTCCTGCCAGGACTGTGAGTATCGCCATACACCTTGGCTGTGGCTGTCACTCGCTTGCGAGCTTGGTATACTCTCCGATTGAGAGCCCTCACCCGAGCCCCGTAGAGGTTTATGATAATTAAAAGCTCCCATAGCTCAAGGATATCACATTGCAATGCTTTATGTGCTACATTCGTTGAGTAAGTAGCGAGAAGTTGTTTCACTTCTTGTAAAGCCACCGCCGCAGGATTATCTTTCTGAATTAGAACTTTAACAGTTAGGAGGTTACAAATAGCGCAATTCTTTGTCACCCATATCCCCCGTGACCGATCTGGGCATTTAACACATTTAATGCAGAGCTGGTGAGCTAAAATAGGGATCTCTGAGCATAACGGCGTTGAACATACAGCAATGAGAGGTTCAAGTGCTGACATGACAGAGACTGGGGGAAACTACCCCGCCCCCGGGAACTACCTGGTCACCTGGTGCAACGCCGGTACTCTGCTCTGGAAAGAGAAATTTCCAGGGATTAATGCTCATAAGGTTACCCCCAAATGGTACAAAACATGTGCCACAACACCGCCGGTCAACGAACCGTAGCACTGCACCACTACTTTTCGTTTTCCTTTAGTTTCATATTAAAGATTTCAGCATATCTTTACCTGTCCAAAAGATTTAAGCAGATCTGAATCCTCATAAAGGTGAAGTATATATATCTTTATTAGAAAGCCGTGATACCCTAGTGTATCAATCAATTGTTTGGCAAATTATCGCGAATTGCACATCCGTTAAAATAACCACCCGCGTACAACCGCCGGGTTTTATATACCATGTCAAACCAATTGTACCTGCCCCAGACCTCTTTGTAAAAAGGTCACCGGGAGGGAAAGACCAAACAAAAAAATAGCATTGTTTCAATGGCTTATTAAAGATTTCAGCATATCTTTACCTGTCCAAAAGATTTAAGCATATCTTCTGAAACCTCATAAAGATGAAGCATATCTTTATTAAAGATGAAGTCTTTCAAGTATCCCCTTACACTTGAAACACTAGTAAGATTCAGGCATCTTTTTATCCCATAAAAAGTCTAAGCCTATCTTAATCTCTAATCCGGCTTCTCCCAGAAGCCCACATAGATCGCCGTCTTGAAGGCCGTGATACCCTATTGTATCAATCAATCGTTTGGCAAATTATCGCGAATTTGCAAATCCGTTAATATAACCACCCGAAGGTACAACCGCCAGGTTTTATATGCAATGTCAAAACCAATTGTACCTGCCCCAGACCTCTTCGTAAAAATGTCGCCGGGAGGGAAAGACCAAACAAACAGACAGCATGGTTTCAATGGCCGTGAAAAACCGAGAAAACCATATCCAAGAGGTGTCAGCATGATCACCTAGATAACTGTGTGGAGCCCCCCTCGTCGGGAATAACACAGGAAGCCTGATCCCAGGCTCGACCACAGAAAACGCAGTTTCTGATGAGCCCTCAACCTACCAAACTCGCCGGGGTAACTTACCTATTTTAGCCATCCTGACTAAAACTCGGTAAACAAAAACGGCTTTCTCGGAGCAACGAGAAAAACCGCCGGAAAGGTAACCCACACCAAACAGAACGCAGTCTGATAAACATAATCAGACCCACAGTCCGAAGCTCCTGGATCAGCCAATCACAACTAATCCAGGACACACATGGCTCATGAATACATTTTTATTATTATAAACAATGAAAACACTTGCATACGTGAAAAAACTACGAGTGGCCGGCTAGGCCTGGTGAGAACGGAAAAAAACACTTAATGACGTCGAAACACCATCGAAAAGCACTCCATCCCACCAAAACTGGAACAGCCGCCACATCAAAATCGTAGAAAACACCCGGGTAAGGGTAACTCGCCGGGTAACGAGACGTAATACACAACTATCACAGCTCGCTACGCGGGAGGTTCATAAGTAAAGATTTCAGAATATCTTAACCTGTCCAAAAGATTTACGTATATCCTCTGACATGATATAAAGACCAGCATGGCTTTATAAATGACGCAGTCTTCCCAGTGGGGTTTGTTAAGTTTTTTACTGGGAAACCCATAAAAAGACGCCGGCCCCTGAATTAACTCGCAGATCAAAAACTGGGAAGTCTGTCTGAAATGCTAGATCTGACTTCTCCCGAAGCCTTTTAGATCGCCGGATGTTGAAGGCGGCGATACCTTAACGTATCCCTCAATTGTCTGGTCAACTATACTGAATTGCAAATCCGTTATTCCCACCCCTCCAAGGTGCAACCGCCGGGTGTGAATTTAAATCTATAACGTTAACCCCAATTGTTCCTGTCCCCACTTCTTTGCCAAAAGATCGCCGGGGAGGAAAGACCAATCAACAAACCGCCTAGTTTTACTGGCTTTGCAAAACCGGGAAAAAAACTACTCAACAAGTGTCCGTATGAACACTTAGTTAAATGGGTAAAGCCATCCTACCGGGAAATACAGTAAGCCTGAACACAGGCTCAACTACAGACGCAGTCCTGGAGAGCTGCAAGCCACCACTCGCCGGGGGAAACAAGCCTAATTTAACCACGCGTGATTAAAACTCGGCAACCAGCCGGTTTTGCAAGGTGTAACCGAGAAAACCCGCCGGAAAAGGCAACCCACCCCGCCCAGATTCAATCTGAACGCACCAAAAAGACCGTGGAATTAGCCAAAGCACAACTAACCCAGGACACATAAATAACCCGTGGAATTAGCCAATACACAACTAATCCAAGACACACATGACACAGTATTACATATTTATAGCATAAATCAATAACACTTGTACATGTGGCAAAGCTACGAGAGGCTGGCTAGGCCTAAGCAGACGGAAATAAAAGGAAATCATGTCGTAATATAAACAAAAGCCTTGAATCATATCACAACAGGAACCACCGTCAACACACCACTGTAGCCCAAAATTCCCGGCGAAGGGAAAAAACTGACTCGGGACCCAGAAAAAACTTTACTAAGTGAAGAAAAATATGCAGGGAACGTCAGAGAAGAGAAAGCTACTTCATCAGAAAGAAGAAGAAGCCTAATAACGTGCAATGAAAGCCACCTATATCACAAAGCTAGCTATCCGCGAAAAAGTTACACGCGTCCACCACGGGACCACGAGGGTACACCCGAAATAGATGTCCCAAAAACACGACCCAAAATACACTGCACTGCGGGCAACCCGCCCAGGACACTCCTACTACGCATATCCTAACCTTACTCGATACATCGCGGAGTAAACAAATGAGAAAAAACTCACTAGGGATGCAGCAAATGCAGAAACAGCGGAGTGTGGGGAGGCACGTCCGGTCAGGTTGACCGCAGAGCAGAGAAGGAAGAATGACGCCTGAGTTAGCGTCTGATCAAAGATCCACACAAGTACATCCACGAATATATGGAAAGCTTATGAATAGTTATTCTTATTTTTCTTTTTCTTTTTTATTTGTTACAAAGTTTTTTCATAGTGAGAACCCAATTTCATAATGACTGAACCATGAGTGAGGTTGCGTGCGCTCATGATGAAGGCTCCTCAATTTGTTATGCTCTGCGCGGTAGATTCAAACTACGGCGGATGAGTGTTTGAAGAGGGTGCCTTATGTAATAGGCATAATCGTCAATGATGGAGGGGCCACTAATAAATATAACTCTGTACATTAGATGCCATAATATATTCCTGCTATGTTAATGTTGTTCAGTTCGTAATATATTCTGTCCTGTAAAGCTGGATTTTAAGGCATTTTCATTAACTTTATCAGATTGTACATTTGACCACATGAATTCGTAGCCACTGATTATATTTATGGATGTAAACATAGTATGAATTACTTATAAAAATAATTTGTCACAAAACCATTAAATGATTAATTATTCGTGGAGGAGATTTTACGGTGTGACATCCGCGAGACCCATCGATTTTTGTGTGGCCTACGGAAGTGTCATATCACATACTACATTGGCATATATGTCTGTAATGTCGGAAATGTAATATAAAGGAGTTTTGACCCCCTACTGTTAAAATATCACATATTACATTGGCATATATGTCTGTAATGTCGGAAATGTAATATCAAGTTTTGACCCCCTACTGTTAAAATATATGTGAATGTCAATAAGTCTTGGGGGGGGGGGGCGGGCAAACGGTTATTTCAGCTAAATATTGCATAGTTTTCCCTTTTTATCCTCTTTAACCCTTAATTTTCCCTGATCTTCATAGCTCTCCCCACAAGTGGGGGCCGTGTTTAGCCTATAGATTGTTAGATAATGGATAAATACTCATTTCCTGCAGTCCTTGCTGTAGAACAACACCTTATATCAAAGACAAATATGAAAAACAAATATATATATATATATATATATATTTATATATGGTATGCGTTAAAACTCTTGGCTGTCACACGGTAAAAATGTACATATTCATTAACTACTCCTTAAGTAATTACACTCGTAATTCATCTATTATTTTCACTTCCCTACTTAACATCTTGAAGTGGCTACAATGTATTCTTGTGGGTAACTGATAATTTGGCCATACATAATATATTCATTAGGAGAAGGACACAAATCCTATGTTAGTTATTTTGATGCCTCATAACTGTGCAGGATTCTACGAGTACAGATGCATTCAATGTTTCCTGATCATGCATAAACAACACCGTGACTTTTTTAGATTTACCGGAAAGGATCATTATGCCTCCTCTGTTTTTGATTTACGAGGATATTACACACGGGCTTTTATCGTTAACTTTGAATGATCAACATATTTCCTTCAACATTTATAGTATCTTTTGCATAGGTATCGGAACCTGGTCTGAAGATGGATACATTTAGACGAATTATTTAAAAAGTTTACCTCATAAGCTGCCAGACCAATGTTTACAATACAAGTTGATACCGGCTTTAGCGGCCCTAGTGTTATTGTAGTACTATCAACGACAAAAGTTTACCTCATAAGCTGCCAGACCAATGTTTACAATACAAGTTGATACCGGCTTTAGCGGCCCTAGTGTTATTGTAGTACTATCAACGACAAAAGTTTACCTCATAAGCTGCCAGACCAATGTTTACAATACAAGTTGATACCGGCTTTAGCGGCCCTAGTGTTATTGTAGTATTATCAACGACAAAAGTTTACCTCATAAGCTGCCAGACCAATGTTTACAATACAAGTTGATACCGGCTTTAGCGGCCCTAGTGTTATTGTAGTATTATCAACGACAAAAGTTTACCTCATAAGCTGCCAGACCAATGTTTACAATACAAGTTGATACCGGCTTTAGCGGCCCTAGTGTTATTGTAGTATTATCAACGACAAAAGTTTACCTCATAAGCTGCCAGACCAATGTTTACAATACAAGTTGATACCGGCTTTAGCGGCCCTAGTGTTATTGTAGTATTATCAACGACAAAAGTTTACCTCATAAGCTGCCAGACCAATGTTTACAATACAAGTTGATACCGGCTTTAGCGGCCCTAGTGTTATTGTAGTACTATCAACGACAAAAGTTTACCTCTTAAGCTGCCAGACCAATGTTTACAATACAAGTTGATACCGGCTTTAGCGGCCCTAGTGTTATTGTAGTATTATCAACGACAAAAGTTTACCTCATAAGCTGCCAGACCAATGTTTACAATACAAGTTGATACCGGCTTTAGCGGCCCTAGTGTTATTGTAGTATTATCAACGACAAAAGTTTACCTCATAAGCTGCCAGACCAATGTTTACAATACAAGTTGATACCGGCTTTAGCGGCCCTAGTGTTATTGTAGTACTATCAACGACAAAAGTTCGGTTCCCCAAACAGCCACTTTGTGAATCCGAAACACCTTTTTTGTTTTTTTTTTTTGTTTTTTTTACCCGAGGTGGGTCTAAGAGAGGAAAGAAGAGGTTTGGGGCGGAAGGGGGAAAATGGGAGGAAATGATGAAGGAAAGTAGGAGGTTAAAAGTTGGCGGGCAGACCACCTTGCTGTGTAGTTTGAAAGGCGTTTTTGTGTAATGTTGCAAGTGGTGATATTTAATTTGTATATTTGTTTTAGCTAGCTAAGGATCTAATGTGTTTGGATAAGTCTGAAGGAAGGTAATTTTTGATCTTGTGGATTTACTTTCTTACTGTTTGACAATTATATATTTTATTATTTATATTTATTCTAGGTATTTTTGTTTTTTGTGTTTTTTTAGTTATTTTTAATAATTGTTAAGGTTGGATCTTGTAGGCGTTCTAGCCTATCCCATATGTTTTTTGCTTGTTTGTGGAGTCGGATGTTAAGGGGTAGAGTGTTTGTGTGATCATGTATTTATATTGTTGTCATAGTGTATGGATAGCGTTGGTTTGTGGCGAATCTTAGAGCTTTATTTTGTACTTTTTGTAGTCTTCTTAGTTGTGTTTTGCTCATTGTGTGTGTCGGTATAGGGGGTAGTCAAGGATTGGCAGTATTAGGGCTTTTACTAGGTGTGTTTTAATTTGGCTATTTAGGTCATAAAAGCGATATAGTTTACTGAGGGCTGCTAATGCTAGTTTTTTCCTCTCTGGTATACGTTTTATATATCCATTTGTGCTTAGATGGAGGCCTAGTAGTTTTCCTGTTACTTTGTCTTCAATTCGGTTATTGTTGATGTGTATTGGTGTTTTGTTTTTTACCCCTAGTTGTATGACTGTGAATTTGTTTAGATTTGTTTGATTTTCCAGTTTTCTTCGTAATTATTTACTATCTCTGCTTCCCTTTGGGTGCGCCTAGACATGATTGCCCTTGATGGTCCTCCATAGCCTACTATTTGGGTAATGTCATCAGCATAGGCTATGTTTGTTCCTGTCTGAGAAGGTGGGGTGTCCCTAGTGAAAATAGTAAAGAGTGTTGGGGATAGTACTGATCCTTGAGGGACTCCACAGCTCATCATAAGTTTTTCACTCAGGGTTGTTTTTATCATAATTTGGGCCGATCGATTGTCCAGGAAGTTTGTGAGTAATGTTTCTGTTATTAGAGGTAAGTTGAGATTTAATATTTTGAATTTTAGACCTACGTGCCAAACCTTATCAAACGCTTTTGATATGTCCCTCATGATTACGTGACATTGCCCTTTATTGCTTTTGTTTGTTGCTATTAGTTCTGTGGCTAGGGCTAGGGCATTTGTGGAGCCTCTTCCTTCTCTAAATCCGAACTGTGTGTTGTTGTACAGGTTTTGGGTGCTTAGGTGTGTTCTGAGTCGTTTATTTATAATTCTTTCAAATATTTTACCAGGAACTTCGAGTAAGGAAATGGGTCTTTGATTCTCTAAATAATGTGGGTTTTTGTTGGGTTTGGGAATGAGTCGAATGGTTGCTTCTTTAAATTTATCAGGGAAATATCCTATTGAGAGTGAGGCATTGTAAATGTGTTTTAGTGTGTTTAAGGCTGAATCTTATTAATGCCGCTTTTGCCTGGGCAAGTCTTCTTGATATTGTATATGACTGTTTTAATTTCTTCTGTGTATTGCTCTTGTTAGTGGGTTGTTGATGTCGAGTCTGTTGGTGTCTATGGTTTGGTGTGGAGTGGTTCTGTGTCTGTTTTGTTGTAAAAAGTATCTGATATGGTCATGTCTACGTAGGTTGTTATCCTCTTCGTTTAGTATATTTGCCCAGTATTCTTTGTGTAGTTTTACTTGGTCTTTAATGTCATATTCTGCTTCCTTGGTGGTTTATTGTGTAGCTTGCTGTGGGAGTGTCATGGCCTTGTGACATCCTAATTTTCTTCCGGAATGTTTCTGGGTCTGGATATGAGTTGGCCGTCTCAATTAGTTGATTTCTCCATGCTTCTTCGTCTTCTTGGGTTAGTTGAATCCTGAGAGTGTCTTGGAGTTGTCTGTAATGTCTGTAGCGGTCATAAGTCCATCCCTGGATTAGGGGATTTTGTCTGATTCTGTTGTACTGGTTCATTAGTATTTTAGCTTGTTGGCTCATTTTGGTGCCTTTTAGAGTCTTGTGGTGGGTGGTGGGTATGTGTTTGTTTACATTTTCGTCTATTGTAGCGAACCATTCATCTAAAGTGTGATCTATGTCTTCTTTTGTGCCATTATTTAAGTTAATATATCTTGATAGTTTTGTATCTATGTCATATTTGAAAGAGTCTCAGTTGGCTGCTTGGAATTTTGGTCTAGGAGGGATGGGTATTGTGATTGGATGGATGGATATTGTAGCTTTAACAGGGGTGTGGTCACTAGTAGTGAGTGGTCCTGGGGATATGTGAATATTATGATAAGTTTTGTTGTTGGATAGTACAATGTCAGGGTTTGTAGATGAGTTTGGGGTGTGAAAAGTCGGGAAGTGTGGGCCTATATGTCTTATTAGTCCTTCTGTAATTAGTCTTCCTAGTTGTCGTCCTACAGTATTCTGGGTCCTGTTATTTAGTGTGTGATGTTTTGCATTAAGGTCGCCTATTAGGTATACAGGTACATTTTGTCTGCATAATCTGTGAGAGTCAGGGGTAGGTAAGTAGGGTCTTCTGGGAGGTAGATATACTGTGGCTATTATTATTGGTCCAGTGTCTGTTGTAATTTCTATTGCTAAGAGATCGGAGATGAAATCATCCAATATGTTGTGTGTTATGTTTTCTTGAATTGCTATGGCAGTGCCGTCATTGAGTCGGTCTGTTATATTTTTCTTGTGGATTTTATATCCTTGAATTTTTTGAGATTCGTTGGTGGGTACTCCATGGCTGTTTATGAGTATTATATGTGCGTTTATATGTCTGTATATGTTGCTTAGAGAGTGTCTTCGTGTTCTCCAGTGTAACACATTGTGTTGTATTATCTTTAGAGTGTTCATGAATTTTGTCTTGTAGTTCTTGTAGAGTATGTTTTGTTTGAGGGGGGATTGGAGGAGGAATTATCGGGTTTTTCTATCTCAGTAACTGAGACTAGTGGTAGAGTATCGTTTTCGACATGCTTGTTTAGTATGGATATGGCTGTGTTTGCTTGTATTCGGACGTCATTACTGTAGGCTCTTGCCTTGTTGTATGTTAGGCATTTTCTAAGTTTCTCCGTGAATTTTGCGCTCTCTAGTGTTTCGAATTCCTTGATGTTCACTACTTCTATTGTGATTTGGGGTGGTTCTGTTTGTTCAGGTGGGGGAAGGCTGTAATTGTTGTCCGAGCCTGAGGCTTGGATTTCTGTTGTGGGTTGTTGAGGGGTTTGGGTGGCTTCTTTTTCTTCTGTTGCTATGTTTTTTTTTTGTGGGGGGGGGGGGGGTCATCATACGTTGTGTTGGATGTGGTTGTGGTATTGATTAGGATGTTAAGGGTGCCGTTTTGGGAAGCTTGGTCTATGAAAAGAATAAGGATTTTTTGAGATTCTTCTGGGGAATAGTCTAGGGATTGATATGTTGGGAGGTTGTTCAATTTGAGACTCTGATAGTGCTGCATTCATTGTCCTCTTCCCAATTGCGTTGCACTAGTAAGCTTGGGAAGTATTGAGTGGAGTTTAGGGGGTTTGTGATTTGAGTTGGCATGTGTTGTTCCTGGTTTTGTAGGTTTGAGCTTGTTATATTGGCATATGTGTTGGTGTTTTTCGCTTCTTTTTCCTTTTGTTTTGCTTTTATGATTGACTTTCTTTTCTCGCATTTCATGGCTAGAGTTCTGTGATTCTCCCCACAGTTTGCGCATTTTTTGTATTTATTTGGGCATGACTTCCAGTCGTGGTCGGTTTCACTGCATTCAGAGCATATTTTGTACTCTGCATTTTTTGGGCATTTATATGTTGGATGGTTATCGAGAGCATAGCACTTCATGCATGTTTCTATGTGTATATACTCATCTTGTTTTATGTTCCATTTAGGGATTGTGAGATGGAACATCTTAAGGCCTTCCAGAGCCTTTACTGCAAGGGTCAAATACGAAGATAACAAGTGACATTTACACTCAACAAATGCTTTGTTATTTTTCGATCCCCAGTTGTTTCGGATTCACACATTGGCTGTTTAGGGGAACGAAGCTTTGTCGTTGACAGTACAGTCGTGTTCAGGAATACTTAAACACCTCTTAATGATATAAACAAAGTATTGAAAATTAACTAGTGAAGCCCAGTAAATGTTTGTATGTAACTCAAATAATGTATCAAAGTGTATCATACTTGTGTATCATACTTGTGTCTCCAATAATTGATCTGGTAATTCCTGACCATGACTGTACTTGACACTGGAGGTCATGACCCGAATAATTTAACATATATGATTATGACCAAATAAGCGATGTCACAACGAACTATTATAGTCTACCTGTACATAAATAGTATCCAGCATTTACTACACTATCACAAATGATGGGTAGGAAAAGGGTATAGAAAGTGTCTATATAAACCTACCAATTTATAGTATATTGGTGGTAATATACCCATCTTATTATACCAATTACAATGGTAAATCATTATCAATATACACAATGATCTTAGGTTTGTGGAAAGTACTTAGAATATACGGAGTAGAGGGCAAGTTGCTGAAAGCAGTGAAGAGCATGTATGAGGGTGCAAAGGCGGCAGTACGTGTGGAGAGTGAGCAGAGTGAGTTCTTTAACCTGAATGTTGGTTTGAAACAGGGGTGTGTGATGTCCCCGTGGTTGTTTACTGTATATATGGATGGAGTTATGAAAGAAATACTATCAAGAGCAGTGGATGTTGGTGTATCGCTGAAAAGGGAGGGAATTGAGTGGAAGCTACCTATACTGCTGTTTGCGGATGATACAGTTCTGATGAGTGATAATGAATGGGAGTTGCAGGGTCTGGTAAATGAGTTTGGAACAGTGTGCGAAAAACGGAATTTGAAGGTAAATACGGGGAAGAGCAAGGTTATGGTCTTCGAAAGGGGTGAAGTCACAGAGTGTGAGGTGAAGCTGAACGGTCAGGCTATGGAGATCGTCAACTCTTTTAAGTATCTGGGCAGTGTGTTGAGTAAAGATGGGACTATGGATGAAGAGGTGCGGGAGAGGGTACAACAGGGGAAGAGGGTTGTAGGAACGCTAAAAGCAGTAACAAGAAATAGGGTGGTCAGTATGGAAGTGAAGAAGTCCTTGCATGACAGTGTGGTAATCCCGACACTGACTTACGGAAGCGAAGCATGGACGTTGGTTGAGAGACTCAGACCAAGAGTGAGAGCAGTGGAAATGAATTACTTAAGGAGTGCGTGCGGAGTTACATGGAGGGATAGACAGACTAATGAGGAAGTAAGAAGGAGGTGTGGTGTGGAGGTAGATGTGCTGGAAAGTGTGAAAAGGAACAACTTGAGATGGTTCGGCCATATGGAACGTATGGAAAGCGAGAGAATGACTAAGAGGGTGTATGAGAGCGAGGTGGAGGGACAGAGGGGGAGAGGTAGACCGAATATGAGGTGGAAGGATGGAGTGAGGAAGTACATGAACGAAGGTGGTGCTGGTTGGGGGGAGGGGCGTCGACTGACTGGGGACAGAGGTGCATGGGGGCGGTTCGTTCGTGGCCACCCCTTCGGGGATCACGGCGTCAGGCAATAGATAGATAGATAGATAGATCTTATATACCTTATACATATCCTTTTTTGTTTACAGTGTTGATACGAGTTAGTTATTACGAGGGATTAATTTGTCTTTGCCAGTTTATTTTTATATTGACACATATTATTCTACATCTGGCAGACATAAGTATAGTGCAGAGCGAATGAAATATAATAAAAACTGTGGCATGATATATTTAGCCAACTGTACAGTCGAATGCACAAGTAAGTGATACAATACTATATGCTGAACTTGACACAGGAAAACACAAACTCGGGCTTTTACTGCAGGCGATTGTACAGTACAATACATTATAAAATACGACATGGGTCTTCTCACAATTATAAACATAAATATTTATTAGTGGCCCCTTCATCATTGACGATGCGCCTTACGTAGGTAATGGCCAATCTTTGAACACCAAGCTTGCTGTTCAAACTTCCCGCCCAAGGAGAACTCAAAATACGATTGCCTTACATCGTGAGCGAAACGCTCTTAATAACCACTCACGGACTCGTCCTTATGATGTGGGTCCACTACTAGAAGAAACTAGTAAAATAAATAAATACAAATACAAATTAAACTTGACCTAGCTTGCGCTTCCCAGACCTCTGCTCTTGGGTACCGCTCGCCATCCCGCTTACTGCGAGCGTTCGTCCTTAACCTCCTTGGGCCCGCATTGATAACACGGGTATCCCCGACGCTCCTGCCAGCACCCCATTCGTCATTTTTCTTCATCATATAGTGAGTCCTTGCTCATTTGTCCATGACAGTGCTGAAGTTAGGTTAGATTATCGATCAGGTGTAGGCTGAGTGTTAAATACGGGCCCTGGAGACTATTTTTCTGGGTCTAAGCATTAAGTTAATTAAGGAGTGCTCTTGTTGTGATAAGGCAAGTCACCCTAATGCGTTGTTTTTCTTTATGCTATCCCACTATTAGTTCACATATTAGTCATGAGGCTTCTTTTAGGATAAACTGGAGTCTGTTGCTCGGTCCCTTCAGGGTGTGCAACAAGTATGCTTCGGGGCTAGTACCTTTGGATTTTCTTACTTAGTTGAGGAATCCGGCACGGAGCCATTCTACACAGCAATCTACAGGTAGCGGGGTCGACGCTGGATCGCAGGTGTGAGCCATTGACGTCATCATCACCAAGGGCTCCCATCTACTGTGTATTTCAGACCCGATGTCGCAGCGCCTTTCGCAATTTGTGGCAAGACTATAGGTTACATAATAATGACATTCGAACACAATGTTATTGATACCCCGCCGTAAATTATGGTGTTATAAAGGTTTGTCAAATTATTATAGTTACGATGCTACCTCTTATGGTAGCCAAAGGGAACGCAAAAACATGAGCAAGCGATCGGACACCAGACAGACCCCTCTCCCCTACAGTCATACTGTCCCTCCCCCACCAACGCCACCAACCAAGCGCCCCCACCAACCCCCTCCTACACTCCTCCTTCTATACCCCCTCCCCACCTCTCTCTCTCTAAACATTGTCTGTTAAAGGGAACATATAAAGCCATACATATGCTTTAATATATACGTATAATAGTTTATGAATGGAAATTATGGGCGGAGCTTGGATTGATAGTTTAGGGAAACAACCGTGATAGGTCTGTTTCAGTTTGATATTTTCCCAGTGTTTGGAATACTTGAGCAATTTAACGGGAGATGTTCACTGGCCTGCGATCGAGGAAGGTGCCTACTCACAAGGTACTGAAGGTGTGCTACGTCCCTGCAGGAGATGGCCGGTATGCTGAGATGCCCGCGTGGATGCAAAGGTGTGATTGCGCTACCACTTTTCAATATGTTCAACCAAGAGAAGAACGCTGACGCACTGAAAATAAGCCTTAGCAGCTAATTATTAGCCATAACGCTTTTGTCTATACGTTTACAGAACATATTTTATAGGAATGACAATGTTTGGTGATTATATCTTGATCTTAATACCATTATATTCTATATGAGCTACGTGCCACAAATTTTCCTCAGGTGAAGTGAATTCGTAAGGTTATTCAACCTTATATTATTCCAATAGATTCAGCCAAGACCTATATACTAAGGTCAACCGGCGCGCAGGTAGGGGTGGATTAGCGCCTGTCAAATGACAGACCTGCGCCCCTCCTCTCGCACTTGGGCTCAAACCAAAATGGGTAACCTGAACACAGAAAGTTCATGTAGGCGCACTATGTATATTAGAATGACATTCTTTGTTTATAAGCCCCGCTAGTTGGTTGTGTGGATCACTATGCCGAATAACTGCTCTGTGTTTGGGTTTCTTAACAACATCAAACAAGCAAAAACATCTGAAAACATTACATTATTTTCGATTCCCAAAAATTAAAAAATATGACGCTTGTGGTTGAATGCCAGTCAACATACAGATAAAAGCAACTCAACACATGCATTGATTTGCTCCATTCATTTTGACGTTAACAACTTGAAGGATGATATGCAATCACGTCTTCTCGGTACTTATAAGAGGACTAAAAATGACCGGCCATTGCAAGACGATACTGTACCTTCCATGTTTCTACCACACGGTAAGCTTAAAAGAATACAGATATGGGGATATTAATGGAAGTGCAAAGGGGTGGTAACATGTAAACAATATCATGATAGTAATAGTATGCGTAGGCCAATGTGAATTGTTTTTATTGGAGGTGATTGTGTGAGTATAGATATTGGTGATTGTGGGAATATTATTAGTGGATGTCTGCTTGCGTGCCTTATTGATAGTAATATTTGTGTTATTTTATATCACTGATGGTGTAAATAGATATACGTTATTTTGTCGCTGGCAGTGTATTTGTGTATAGGCTACTGTATACATATGATGTGAATGTGAGTGCGAGTATTACAAGTAGTTGTAGTGTATATAAGTAAACAATATTAAAACGAGTATTTGTTACCGTAAACAAATAAATGTTAGTCTTATATTCGTTGGTATGGGTGTTCATTAGTTTTGTTATTCGTAATAATGATTGTAGCTTTCTTGCTAGGGGTGGTGATAAATACTATAATCATGGTAGTGTGTAGAGGTGTGGCTGTGTGACAATTGTTGCCTGTATGTTTGAGTGACATTTTATGGTTGTCTTACATACTTTTTGTTAGCGACACTATATACTGTATGTGATCATTTTTGTTTTGTGGATATGTCTGAGCCTGTTTAATAGTGGCTGTATACAGGGGTACTCCACGATTCTTTAGAAACCGTATCGGCACTTTCAGAAATTAAAGAGCGCTATTATGAACCAAAATATTCTATAAAATGTATATGTTTTTGTTGTCAACATTTTACAGCTACTGCCTTGTAAAGTAGGTATTTTACAGCTACTGCCTTGTAAAGTAGGTATTTAACAGCTACTGCCTTGTAAAGTAGGTATTTTACAGCTACTGCCTTGTAAAGTAGGTATTTTACAGCTACTGCCTTGTAAAGTAGGTATTTTACAGCTACTGCCTTGTAAAGTAGGTATTTTACAGCTACTGCCTTGTAAAGTAGGTATTTTACAGCTACTGCCTTGTAAAGTAGGTATTTTACAGCTACTGCCTTGTAAAGTAGGTATTTTACAGCTACTGCCTTGTAAAGTAGGTATTTTACAGCTACTGCCTTGTAAAGTAGGTATTTAACAGCTACTGCCTTGTAAAGTAGGTATTTTACAGCTACTGCCTTGTAAAGTAGGTATTTTACAGCTACTGCCTTGTAAAGTAGGTATTTTACAGCTACTGCCTTGTAAAGTAGGTATTTTACAGCTACTGCCTTGTAAAGTAGGTATTTTACAGCTACTGCCTTGTAAAGTAGGTATTTTTGTCATGTTCATTGTTTTAAATCCATGTTCCCGCCAAATGAAAGGGATATGAAAACAAAGTTGTGCATGGTGGGTGCAGCATGGTATAATTACTGTATATAACACCATAAACCAAGTTGTGCATGGTGCAGCATGGTATAATTACTGTATATAACACCATAAACAAAGTTGTGCATGGTGCAGCATGGTATAATTACTGTATATAACACCATAAACAAAGTTGTGCATGGTGCAGCATGGTATAATTACTGTATATAACACCATAAACAAAGTTGTGCATGGTGCAGCATGGTATAATTACTGTATATAACACCATAAACAAAGTTGTGCATGGTGGGTGCAGCATGGTATAATTACTGTATATAACACCATAAACAAAGTTGTGCATGGTGGGTGCAGCATGGTATAATTACTGTATATAACACCATAAACCATACACTACTAAAATAACCATTCCATTCTATCATTAGAGCGAGTTAAAGGTAGGTTCACACATAGGCGAGTCGGAGCGCGAGGCCAACGCGAGTCACACTCGCCGCATACTCACCATGATGGAGCCCGAACCCAACGCGAGTAGCATCTGATGCGAGTATACACGCATGTAACACGAAAATAACACGAGTTTACATGAGTTTACACAAGTTTACACGAGTTTACAGGAGTTTACAGGAGTATCCGCGAGTGTCGGCGAGTGTAACACGACCCCAACACGCACCGCCAAAATTTGAAAAATAACGGTCAAATTCCAGGGTTCGAATAGTGCGAGTTTACGGGAGTCTACACGAGTGTGACAGGAGTTTACACGAGTTTACATTAGTTTACACGAGATGAACGCGAGTCTACAGGAAGTTTACAGGAGTGTATGTGAGTCTAACACGAGTGTGTGCGAGTGTTGGCGAGTGTCAGGATACGTATATAAAGAGGCCCCCACTGGCACCATTATTCACACCACGCAACACCACCACGGACGGACGTATACTCTGCAGGATACAGCCCAACCCACCCACCCACCAACACACCATGTCCATCAGGAGGCGGAGAGCGGCAGCTGTGCTCATACTGAAAATGCAGATGCGTCTCCTAGACCTCGAGGAGATGGAGGAGAAGGAGGATGAAGAAAGACGTCAAGGGAAAAGGCCACGAATGAGAGTTTGGGCTAGGAGGTGGCTACTGAGACGGCCACAGTTCGGTGTGTACGAACAACTTATGGAAGAGCTTAAGAGAGAGGACCCCAAAGGATTCCGGAATTTCCTACGTGTGGACGTCCACCTGTTTAGGGAGTTGGTGGCACGTGTCGGGCCTAGGGTAGAGAAGCAGGACACCTTCTGGAGGGATGCTTTGTCACCTGGGCTGAGGATTGCAATCACACTCCGCTACCTGGCCACTGGTGACTCATATCCTAGCCTACAGTACGCATTCCGTGTGGCCCGGAACACCATCTCCCTCATTGTGCCTGCAACATGCGAAGCCATCATTGCAGAATACCAGGAGGAGGTTATACGTTGTCCCAGGACACCGGCGGAGTGGAAGGATGTTGCCAGTGAATTTGCCAAGCGCTGGGATTTCCCGCATACCGTTGGTGCCATCGACGGAAAGCACTGTGCCATCAAATGCCCTCCAAATGCCGGTACAGAATTCTACAACTACAAAGGCTTCCACTCCATCGTGCTCATGGCTATTGTAGACGCCGACTACAAGTTCCTCTACTGTGACGTGGGTAATCACGGTAGCTCCTCAGATGGTGGTGTCTTTATAAGAACAAATATCAGAGCAGCATTGGATGGGTGCACCCTGGGACTCCCTGCTGCCGAACCCCTGCCCAACGACGACACACCTGTTCCCTACTTCCTGGTGGGTGATGACGCCTTCCCCATGCGAAGGTGGTTGATGAAGCCACACTCTACCCGGCAACTGACTGTACCGGAGCGGATCTTCAACTACAGACTGTCCCGGGCTCGCAGAGTTGTTGAGAACGCCTTTGGCATCATGGCAAACAGGTATGTGTTTGATTATGTTAAATGTTTAACCAGAAATATAGGTATCGGTGATGGCACCCTACTAATATGAAGTATACTAGTCAGGTATTAAATATACATGCTCGTAACCATTATCCCTATAATTAATATGGATTAATACACTCCCCCGTCTGCAAGTCCAGTTTTTACTAAAAATGATCCTAACCTTTATTTCCCTATTTAATATGAACTATACTATTCAGTGTTGAAATATACATGTTTTCTCTCTCCCTAATTCAGGTTCCGGTGCCTTCTCCACAGCATTCCCCTCCACCCGTCCCGTGTTGAGTCTGTGGTGATGGCGTGCTGTTGCATGCATAACCTTGTGCGAATGAGGTTCCCTAATCACCACGCCAACCTAGCGGACGAGGAGGACCCTGAGACGCATGCTATCATCTCTGGTGGTTGGAGGGAGCTGCGGGACAGGCTGAATCCCCTCGAGAGACTATCCAGGAATGTCGTGACAGCCCAGGCCAAGAGGCAACGCCAGCACCTCACCGACTACTGCTCATCACCCAGTGGCAGTGTCCCCTGGCAGAACGACCTGATAGGAGGGTATGTATCCATATCTTGCCATTGCTTTCATTAATAATTTTGTAGTTTACATATTTTGATTATGTTGTTAATCATGTTTTAAATCCATTAAACCTCATTAATATAGATTCTCTATTTGTTAATCGCTTTTTATAAAGTGTCATATATGTTTAGCATATAATATTTAATGTAAATTTGTTTATTTATTTATATTTCATGTTGGATATCAATCGGTATATTATTTCTTGTCATCATATATTTTTGCATATATTGCACATCATTATTTATGTTTTACTATAAATATTATTCCAGAAACCTATTTCAATCATATTATAATTCTTCTTTTCCTGTCTTCATTATCGATGTTAATATCCATATTATTTATAACACAACTTGAATTCATATTAACTTATATTTTGTCGCTGTTGACAAGTCTTTTCCCTGTTTATAAAAGGAACCTTTCTTGAGAATGTTTACCCATCAACTCTAATAATATAGTTTGGATCCAAAACAACAGCTGGAGGCACATTATTCTTTTTTATTCATAAACATAGATATATAGCATGTTAATATATAGCCGAAAGTAATATAGTATATAAATATATACCAGAAAGTATAGAAATAATAAGAGATATTCATTGTATGTGTAGACATAGTATTATATATTCGTCTTTCCATCACTGGTGGATTTATGACTTAATTTTTATACACAAAGGTTTCACACATTTTCGTCATCCCCAGGCCTGGGGGTGTTGACTTTGGTGTTCAACCTTGTTTATAGGAAGTTCCCTGGTGTTGGCGGCCTACTAGTAGCTGGGCTTGAGGGAACCGCTGTTGCAATGTTGGCGCCATGTGTAGGGGTAAGCGCCCCCGCCCACCAGTCATGTATATGTGCAGGAGACCTGAATGGCGTACCAGCCATCAGCTCTTGGAATGTTGGGTTTGTGAAGGCTGCTGGCATGCGTGATGGTCCTGGCTGGGGTTGCATCTGTGGTGGTGTGGTGTGCATCTGCGGGTGGGCTGGTGGTGTGGTGTGCAACTGCGTGGGGGCTGGTGGTGTGGTGTGCAACTGGGGGGGGTTTGCTGGTATCACCATCTGGGGTGACGTGGAGAGGGTGACCTCATCCCTGGCCTGAAGGACTTGCTGCATTATCCTCCGTGACAATATCTCCCCTACAGCGTCAGGGAGCCTCTCGAGCTGCTGCTCCAAGTACCTCACGAACTGTCCATACTTGGTCTCCTTCCCAACCAGGGATGTCACCAGGCGTGACATGTCCTCCCGCATCGCCTCCCGCGTCGCACTCAGCTGGAGAAACAAGAGTATGCAGGTTAAACACCTTTGGTACTTATAAAATAATACATACATGTCATGGTAATTTATGCTAATAACGTTATGTTTTTCTCCTCCAGATGCATATGTCTTCCTCTACAGGAATTGATTGCGGTTTACAGCGTACACGAACATAGGATTTACATAATACTCTCGTAATGACTAATATACTCTCATAATGACATATGTTAAATATTTTCATATTTACCTCCACAGGTGAGAATGTCTCTACAGACTTCCGGCGCTTGTTCTGGGTGCTGCACCTGGCAGTGGGAGTTGTGTTGGTTGGAGGGGGCATGGCAGTGTCCTCTCCATCACTCTCGTCCTCGGCAATCACCTCCACAGTAACATCCGGCGAGACGTCATCGGTCGGGTTTGGAAACTGAAACACAACAAAATTAATATATCCTATTTAAATAAGACCTTTAACCTATTTTAATATACTTAAATATATGTACCATGACAATATAAATAAATATAAGAAAATATTTTTTATGTTTACATGAAGCCTTCCATTATAAATGTGTGAAATTATAACAGCCATGTGTGAATATATGTATAAAATCATATGCAGAAGATAAGCATGATATTAACAGCCATGAATTAATATATGTATAAAATCATATGCACAAGATAAGCACGTTATTAACAGACATTAATAACCTAGGTATACATGGTTAAATAATATTTTCCAAATGTGATAGAGAACAGTTATTTAAGTATATATTGTTTTAACACATATTAGGTATGTTTATATTAGTTCTAACCTTAGCTGTGACCTTGGTCTTTACGCGGGAGATGTGCCCTTTGAGGAAGTCAAACTTCTGCATGATCCAGGTGTCCCTCTCTGATAGTGGCTTGCCCTTGAATGTCCCAGGTGTTCCCGCTCCACTCTTCATATCGGTCAGCTTTGAATACCTTGACCGCATGTTGCGCACCCAATGTGCCAGATTACCGCCTGTGTAAAGAGTAATATTTATTAAGCAAGGCCCCTTTATATATATGATTTATATCCGGAATTTCACAGGCCAAACATGGTTTGATAATACAATATTAGTTAATGCTGTTAAATAAAAGCGTAGAGGGATGTATATCATACTGGCAACACACATACATATATGCCAATTTAGCAAACTTTAACATAATAGTAATTATGTATTTCACGTATAAATCACATGGAATCAAACCAAGAACAGAACATCAAGGTATTATATAACTTATTACAATTAATATTGCATGCTGCATGTTTTGTTGTGGGTACTTACCTGTGACATTAACACCCAGGGTAGCAGCCTTCTCGTCGTAGGCGCGGAGATTCCTGCGCGTATCTTTGTAGGCCTTGCTACGCTTCATATATAACATGGGGGTGTCCTTCACCCACTCGGCCAGCATGTCCTCAGTCTCGTCGCTCAAGATCACCCTTGTCAACTTATTCTTCTTAATGGCGCCATAACGCACAGGGCCCGCGCCGACAGGGGGGTCAGGGGTATCATCATCACTGTCACTGAGGCTACCTTGGGTGTCCTGACTGGTATGAGTATCCTGACTGGTCTGAGTATCCTGGCTGGTCCGAGTATCCTGGCTGTCGTCAGCATCAATATCGCCATCAAACACGTCCATGTCCTCATGTCCACTGGGCTGGCTGTCCGGCACAATGTCATCCGAGTCGTCCAAGTCTTGCGACGCAACAGGCCTCCTGGCAGGGGGTGCGATGCGGGGTTGTTCGGAAGGTGTAGCCTTGCCTTTCTTTCCAACACCATCACCACCCTTCCGAGACTTGGTGGCCGCCACCTTCTCCTTGGGCAAAGGCATGGTGCAGGGCAGGCAGGTAGGGCAGGCAGTGTGGTAGGGCAGGCAGGTAGGGCAGCGTGGTAGGGCAGGCAGCGTGGTAGGGCAGCGTGGGTCGCTGTGTGGCCCGGGTCAATGGGTCGTTGGTGGGGTGACGGTGGAGAGTGGACGAGCACCGCGGGCGGTCCCTTTTTAGAGGGGGTGTTGAGGCGGTGGTGCCACCTACTCGCGCGGTGTTGCCAGCAGTCGCACACCACTCGCGTCGACTCACGTTACTTTCACCGTTACTCGCGTAGACTCACGTTGGTTTCGCATAGACTCACATAGACTCACGTTAATATCGCGTAAATTCGTGTTTGTTTCGCATAGACTCGCGACATGTATTGTGAAATCCAGACCACCACGTGGGTACTATCGTTTACGCGTGTTACACTCGCGTGACCGCGTGTTACACTCGCGTTAACCCGTGGTAACTCGCGTTAGCGTCGTGTTGACTCCTGATTGACTCCCGTTAAACTCGCCTTTGGCAATATTGGGTGTTTACTATAGTGTAGACTCCTGTTGTACTCGTGTAGACTCACGTAGACCCGCGTGGACTCGTGTAGACTCGCGATCATTAAATTTGTAAATAGTACAACGTGACTGTCACGCGAGTCAACATGAGTGTCACACGAGTCTACAGGAGTTTACACGAGTTTACACGAGTTTACGCGAGTCAACGCGAGTCTACGCGAGTCTATGCGAGTTGGCGGCCTACTCGCACTTGACTCTCCAATCTCTTGTCTGCACAAAAATTTTGGCCGCGTTCGCGAGTCTACGCGGTCCACCGCGAGTCCACGCGAGTCTGTGCGAGTGTCGGCGAGTGTCGGCGAATTTGGGATAATCATTGGCGAGTGCAAAAAAATCATCACTCGCGTTGGAGTTGCGCTCCGACTCGCCTATGTGTGAACCTACCTTAAGAATGCCGAATGTAAAAGGCCATATAGTTGCAAAAGTATGTAGTATGTTGTATATGCCTATAACGTTTATAAAGTATGTAGTATGTTGTATATGCCTATAACGTTTATAAAGTATGTAGTATGTTGTATATGCCTATAACGTTTATAAAGTATGTAGTATGTTGTATATGCCTATAACGTTTATAAAGTATGTAGTATGTTGTATATGCCTATAACGTTTATAAAGTATGTAGTATGTTGTATATGCCTATAACGTTTATAAAGTATGTAGTATGTTGTATATGCCTATAACGTTTATAAAGTATGTAGTATGTTGTATATGCCTATAACGTTTATAAAGTATGTAGTATGTTGTATATGCCTATAACGTTTATAAAGTATGTAGTATGTTGTATATGCCTATAACGTTTATAAAGTATGTAGTATGTTGTATATGCCTATAACGTTTATAAAGTATGTAGTATGTTGTATATGCCTATAACGTTTATAAAGTATGTAGTATGTTGTATATGCCTATAACGTTTATAAAGTATGTAGTATGTTGTATATGCCTATAACGTTTATAAAGTATGTAGTATGTTGTATATGCCTATAACGTTTATAAAGTATGTAGTATGTTGTATATGCCTATAACGTTTATAAAGTATGTAGTATGTTGTATATGCCTATAACGTTTATAAAGTATGTAGTATGTTGTATATGCCTATAACGTTTATAAAGTATGTAGTATGTTGTATATGCCTATAACGTTTATAAAGTATGTAGTATGTTGTATATGCCTATAACGTTTATAAAGTATGTAGTATGTTGTATATGCCTATAACGTTTATAAAGTATGTAGTATGTTGTATATGCCTATAACGTTTATAAAGTATGTAGTATGTTGTATATGCCTATAACGTTTATAAAGTATGTAGTATGTTGTATATGCCTATAACGTTTATAAAGTATGTAGTATGTTGTATATGCCTATAACGTTTATAAAGTATGTAGTATGTTGTATATGCCTATAACGTTTATAAAGTATGTAGTATGTTGTATATGCCTATAACGTTTATAAAGTATGTAGTATGTTGTATATGCCTATAACGTTTATAAAGTATGTAGTATGTTGTATATGCCTATAACGTTTATAAAGTATGTAGTATGTTGTATATGCCTATAACGTTTATAAAGTATGTAGTATGTTGTATATGCCTATAACGTTTATAAAGTATGTAGTATGTTGTATATGCCTATAACGTTTAAACAGTCTTTCCTTTGTAGAAGTATAAAGTATGTAGTATGTTGTATATGCCTATAACGTTTATAAAGTATGTAGTATGTTGTATATGCCTATAACGTTTATAAAGTATGTAGTATGTTGTATATGCCTATAACGTTTATAAAGTATGTAGTATGTTGTATATGCCTATAACGTTTATAAAGTATGTAGTATGTTGTATATGCCTATAACGTTTTAACAGTCTTTCCTTTGTAGAAGTATAAAGTATGTAGTATGTTGTATATGCCTATAACGTTTATAAAGTATGTAGTATGTTGTATATGCCTATAACGTTTATAAAGTATGTAGTATGTTGTATATGCCTATAACGTTTATAAAGTATGTAGTATGTTGTATATGCCTATAACGTTTATAAAGTATGTAGTATGTTGTATATGCCTATAACGTTTATAAAGTATGTAGTATGTTGTATATGCCTATAACGTTTATAAAGTATGTAGTATGTTGTATATGCCTATAACGTTTATAAAGTATGTAGTATGTTGTATATGCCTATAACGTTTATAAAACGTTTATAAAGTATGTAGTATGTTGTATATGCCTATAACGTTTATAAAGTATGTAGTATGTTGTATATGCCTATAACGTTTATAAAGTATGTAGTATGTTGTATATGCCTATAACGTTTAGTGAGTATGTAGTATGTTGTATATGCCTATAACGTTTATAAAGTATGTAGTATGTTGTATATGCCTATAACGTTTATAAAGTATGTAGTATGTTGTATATGCCTATAACGTTTATAAAGTATGTAGTATGTTGTATATGCCTATAACGTTTATAAAGTATGTATGTAGTAGTTGTATATGCCTATAACGTTTATAAAGTATGTAGTATGTTGTATATGCCTGTAACGTTTTAACAGTCTTTCCTTTGTAGAAGTATCTACAGGGAAAACAATATTGCGAGACACCCTGTATTTGTGTGATACATTTTGTTAGTGGTTGTTTGTGTGTGTGTATAATAATAATAATAATAATAATAATAATAAACGGTTTATTAAAGAATGGCAGCCTCATGAGCTGAAAATACACATTTTACAATTTAATGGATGAACATGAGATGTACAGATATGAGGATGGTAAGCTCAGTTTACAAACAAAATAAATAAATACAATAATGATGCATGTGCAGAATACAAATTATCATAAAATAACCATGAGAGTAAGTGATATACAGTACATATACACATTTATTTACTACTCATATACAGAACATACGTATATACACGCACGTGCGCACATACATATACATACATATATAGGAACATAAGAACATGCAGTAAGTGTGCACATGTCCGTATACACAAACGCTCACGTATGCACACAAACATACATACATACAGAAACTGTTTTGGTATGGTCAGGGTAAAGAGTTGAAGGGTAAAGAGGGTGCAGCAATTCAAGTCCGTATATGGTCCGTATGGTCAGGTACAGCCTACTACAATGGGAGGTTAATCCTCGGTAGTGTAGGTGTGTGTGTGTGTGTGTGTGTGTGTGTGACAGAAGGCGAAATATGGAAGAGCTGGGCGTTCTATTGTTAAGGGTGGAAATACATGGATGAAGATACGCGAAAACTTAATAATAGATAATGCTTATGCATAGATTTATAATCAGAAGTTGCGCTAGTGAGCAATATGTTCTCGCTCATATGTACGTATATTTACATACATATGTGCATATGACCATATAAATACACGTACAGTACATATATATATTATATACCTTATATTCTCAACCGGGCTCGAACCATTGACAGCACATACACACAGACATACATATACATAAATATATGCACATTACATGCATATATGCTCTTCTCTTATCCTACCTGATACTCTCAGCCTGGCTCGAACCACAAACAGTATACACTATAGACACATATATATATACATAAATAACGCATACATACATACCCATATACGCACACATACATACACATATACTGCACATACATAGATACATATATACACATATACATAAACAAACTCAAGCAAATACATACATAATTATATTCTAATACACACACGCACACACACTTATGCATATATTATTAAAGGTGGGCGCGTATATAT